>OZ030007.1:1800000-2225000 GCA_964023405.1 Apodemus agrarius | reverse complement strand
TGACTCCTCTAATGGATCTGGGAAATCTCTGTTGAAAATCTTCTGGGAAGAGTTTATCATCCTGGATGGCATTAAGACCATTCATGATTCATGAGTGGTTCTTAATTCAATGTTCATGAGAGGTGCTCAAGATAACAAACATTACAAGGATTTTGAAAAAAAATGACTTCAAATCTGATGCATACCCAGGGCGAGGGGGGGGGGAGACCAAACTTCAGTGGAGGTAATAGCTGCAGATGTCCTGGAAATAGCAAGAGTGAGAATTAGACATGGACTTGACACTTAGTTTCTAACATCTTTTTATAAAGATGCACAGTTGCAAAATGGGTGAGCTCAGTCAGTAAAACTCTCTTTTAAAGATTTATTGTTTTATTTTTAATTGTGGCATGTGTATATGTGGGTATTTGCACATGAGTACAGGTGCCTGCAGAGATCAGAAGAGGGCATCAGATAAACTAGAACTGGAGAGATAAGAGATTGTGAGCCTTCCAACATGGGTCCTGAAAACTGAACAGTCCTCTACAAAAACAGTACAAACTCTTAACCTCCAGGCCACCCCTCCAGACCCCACCTATGTGCTCTTGACAGCTGTATCCTGTCCTGTGTCATAGGTGCTCAGCAGGCATTTGTCATGTGAGTGACCCAACTCCAGCCTTTGCATATTGACGTTCCTTGTGGACACAGCTGAAATGTCCAGATGTGGCTTGTGATGTTTGCAGCACCTGCCACTCATGCTTTTAGTAGGCAGAATAATCTTTCCGGTTACATTTGTCCCACAAAAGGAAACACATCGAGATGTTCAGTAAATTCCCATTTCTTTTTTACAAAGACCAGCAAAGCCAATTTTACCCTAATGTGACTAAAACACAGGTTGGCCTTGAAGACAAAATGATAATACAAAAACAAACAAACAAACAAAAAACACAAAAACATAAGACTTGTACTCTGAGAGCAAATTCTTATAAAAGAGGCAGAGTGTGCATTTCCAGTTCAAAAGTAACAAAACATTATTATTCTAGAGTAATAACACTATTTTTCCTTAACGACAAAGCACTGAAGAGAAGGATACAGAGCCTATCTGATTTAGGCATAACATGATTGCCTTAAATTAGACTACCAGGATAATCTGACTGCAAAACCCATTTCATTACCTATTTTACAGCACTTGAGAGCAACCTATTTTGAGTAATTTAGACAAGGAAATTAAAGCTTTGTAGAGAATAAAAAATAGTACAAACTGCAGCTATATAAATGAAACTACTCAGTATTGCACAGGCTTTTCTGTGGACTTTATTAGCATTTCAAATAAAAAGTCTGTGCAGAAAATTCACAAGTAACTAATAGGTGGGCAGCACTGTCCTGGATATGAGCAGAGACCAACTATGAAAGAGCAGACACAGCATTAAACTGCAACTAAACAAAGCCTAAACCCTGAAATGTTGAGAGAAACACAACCCACCAGATTTCATATGTGCTTGAAGCAGAACCTCAAGCCTACAGCATAGGAACTCTGGTTTTGCCACACATCCTTTCTACTCCACTTCTCTGTGAGAAATTTAAAATTATCCCTGCCTTGAATATTCACTCTTATGCTTATATTTAATTTTGCCTCAGATATTTTCACTTTGAAGGGTAGAAAAGTGACTCGATGGTATGGTGCATGTCCAGCGTGCATAAGGTCCTAGGTCTGATTCCCAGCACCACACACTCTAAAGAAAATGGCTTTAAATATATAACAGAACTGTCATGTTTGGAAAATAGATTAGGAAAATATTATTTTGTGAATTTTTAAAAAGGCAATATTGTTCCACAGAATACAAACAGGTGGTAAAGGCTAAATATGACATCTGGGCAATGTGATAATATAACAGAGCACATACTAAGGAATATAAATATATTTATCTCCATTGCTTCTCTGACAAAACACTCAGGAGACAGTTATTCACATATACAAAAGTTTGTGTAAACCTAAGATCTTAATAAATAACAAAATTTGGGGATATAGAGATAACTCAGTAAAGCATTTTCCTTACAAGCACAAAGATCTGAGTTTAATCCAGAGAACTCACTTTAAAAACTCAGTTGAAGAAAACTCAGTCAGTGGTTAAAAGTGCTAGACGCTCTTCCAGAGGTCGCAGCACCATCTATATCTCCAGTCCTAGGAGATCTGACACCCTTTTCTTACCTCCAAGAGTACTGTATGTGCATGGTATATATAGTCATACATGCAAGCGAAAACCCATACACACAAAACAAATTTAAAAAGTCATACTAGGCGTAATGGCACCCACTTGTAATCTCAGCACAGTGACGGTACAGACAGGGGAACCACTGGGACTCACTGGCCAGCCAGGACAATCTACTTGGTCAGTTCCAGACAGACAACATCCGAAGAACCAACCTGATGTTTACCACTGGTCTCCACACACATGTACACATGTGTGCCTGAATACATACACATGATTTTTTTTTAAAAATCTGTTTTAGCTTTCATTGATCTCCCCTATTTCTGTTTTCTATTGTATTCTTTTACATTTCTTTTTCTGTCCTCAACCTTTCTTTTGTCAATTTTCCTTAGCTTTTTGAGTTGCTAAATAACCCAATTATCTCCAAATGGACCTATATTCCTTTTCTCAGCAGTTTTGATGACTAGAACTTCCATTATCATCTTGGTCTAAACAGGTTGTTATCTCCATGGTAGTCTTCCCCTGGACACTTATGTAACAGTATTTTCTTAACTTACAACCCCCGTGGAGTCTTGCCAAATGAATTGGCTTTGATTTTTCATTTAATGTTCTACATTCTCATGATTTCCTTTGGCCTTCACTGACTTTTTTTGAAAGCAGTCACCTGGCCAGTGTTCTTGTTTTTCTGCATCCTTGAAAAAGAATGTATTGCCCTGTCTCAAAAACAAACAAAAAGATAAGGAGGAGGGGGGGAAGGAAAAGGAGAAGGAGGAGGAGAAGGAGGAGGAGGAGGAGGAGGAGGAGGAGGAGGAGGAGGAGGAGGTGGAGGAGGAGGAGGAGGAGGAGGAGAAGGTATATTTTCTGACTTGGAATGCAGATCAAGCCATTACTATTGCCTGAAAACATTGCATTATTCCTTGGTCTGTCAAGTATGCTTACAAACTTAACAAATTTATCTAACTGTGAGTGTTTGGTTTTTTTTGTTTTTGTTTTTTTTTTTTACATTTTAAAACAGTGCTGGGTACAGCCCATAATTTTTATGTTTCTTTGATGAATTATCTTATTATGTGATGATTTTCAGATGACTAATACACATTTGCCTTATTTTCTACATTGTCTTATTTTGATTTGCCAGATTTCATTTACATATTATTTTCCAAGCTATATTTTATTTTCTCTGTTTTTTATCTTCCCTGGCAATTTAGTTTTTCTTGACTACATGATATTGCTAGGAATTGCTTTGACTGTTCAGGGATTTTTTTTCTGGAATTTTAGGATTTTTTTTCCAGTTTTGTGAAGAATGTTGTTAGTATTTTAGTGGTGCAGCAGTTTGCAACCTGTGGGTCACGACCCCTTTGGAGGTCGAACAACCATTTCACAGGGGTTGCCTATCAGATAGCCTGCATGTCAGATCTTACATTACAACTACAGTAGCAAAATTGCACTTATGAAGTAGCAATGAAATAATTTTATTGTTGGTGGTCACCACAACATGAAACTGTATTAAAGTGTTGTACCATTGAGAAGTTTGCAAACCACTCTAATAGAGGATATCCTGGGCAAACTAGACACTACATAATTTTGATTATTTTCTTTGTCTTCCATTTCTTTCATCCAAGAGGGAGTCAGAGCAAAGTGGGTTGCTGGGCCTCTTCTGCAGGTGGCTGGAAGCAGCCGGTGGCTGGGTGCCAAGGTCACAGCCACTGAGCAGGAAGTAGCTTCGGAAGGCTCATGCAGCTCACAGCTAGGAAAGCTTTGGGAGAGAATACCCTTCCCCTAGGGTGTTTCAGGTACTCTCAGATGGTCTTTGGTGAAACAGCTCGTGTACCTTATTCCAAGTGGATAGGACCTTATAAACATTTTGGTTTGGGATGGGGTCTAAAGGCAGATGCTTTCTATTGGCTTGCTTGGTCTGAGATGTTAGGGATGCATCATCTGCATGAGGAGGGGCTTCAGGTGTTACCCTTATGTGACTAATTGTCACAGTCCTCTCTATGGGGTGTTGTGGTCACTTGATCCAGGACAGGAACCTGGTTGAAAGTAGATTTAAATGCCTACAGTTCTCAATTATGAGAACTGCCGAGGTCCCCGAATCCACTTGATCTTAACAGGTTTTCGGTCTGGTTGCATTGTCCACTGCCCCACAATCCAGCACCCATGTGTTTTGCTCACTCACTTTTCTTCAGTTTTGTTTGTAATGAGGAGCAAACCTAAAGACTTCACCCTTGTTAAGTGACTGTGGTGGTTTGAATAGGTTTGGCCCCTATAGACTCATGTGTATGAATGGATGGCCCACAAAGAATGACATTATTAGAAGGTGTGGCCTTGTTGGAGAAAGTGTATCACTTGGGATAGACTTTGAGGTCTCCTTTGCTCAAACTATGCTCAGTGTGACTCACAGTGCCCTTCTGTGGCCTATAGATCTGGACAGATATAGACAAGATATAGAACTCGCAGCTCCTTCTCCACAACCACATCTGCCTGGACACTGCAGTGCTGCCCACTATGATGATAATGAGCTAAACTTCTGAAACTTCAAGCCAATTGAATGTTTTCCTTTATAAGAGTTGCCGTGGCCACAGTGTCTTGTCACAGCAATAAAATCCCCACTAAAACAGTAACAGTCACTGAGCAGCATCCCCAGCCACCCCTGCACCCACTTTTTCATATTAATGGCTCTTGTGAGTCAAGATGGGAGGTGGAATAAAAGCCTCTGGAGACTATAGACTAAATATTCTAAGTAATAATGTAGAATAACTAATGTAGCACAATTATAGAATTTCAAAGGGAAATAATTCTTATTCATCAAGGAGAGAAAAGAAGCCACTGGAAGTGGGGGACATATTAAGTCAACCTTGAACATCTGAAGATTATTCAGTACCAGACAAGGCTGAAGCAAGTGTCTAAGGAAAGAACCTTAATATCCACTGTCTTGAGGAAAGGTAATTTAGAAATGCATATGCTTGTCACCTCTGTTTTATGCCTGAAAGTAGCAGATAGTCTTCCAATGAGGATGACCTTAGGAATCCAGTATCTGAGTCTTTCTCCACTAAACAAGAACAAGAAAGGTAGAAAGAAAAACTAACAAACAATTTAAAAGTTTATACTAAAATTTAATCAACCAAGAGATAAATCAAAGCGAAAATACTCCTAAATGGACACATGATAAGAATATGGCTGGTAATGAGATCCACAGCAGGAAAATAGGACTGAAATGTCACATGACTGAAGCGTGAGAAGAGTGACTGCCTACATTCTCAATGGGGAGGAGCACACAAGGGGTGTCTGCAGGAAAACCCCCTCATTTTCTTCTTAGCTCAAAAATAGCAAGAAAAAAAAAAGGCATTCTGAAAACTAGATCCAGGACATCAAAGGATTTTCCGGAATATCCTTTTATTACTAACCTTACAAGAATCCTTTCCAAAACAATATTTCTTTTGTTGTAAAGCATTCATTTAAATTTAATAACTGCTTCAGTGTTATATACTTTTTTCCTTTAAAATTATGTGGACTAGCCGGGCGTGGTGGCGCACGCCTGTAATCCCAGCACTTGGGAGGCAGAGGCAGGCGGATTTCTGAGTTCGAGGCCAGCCTGGTCTACAGAGTGAGTTCCAGGACAGCCAGGGATACACAGAGAAACCCTGTCTGGAAAAACCAGGAAAAAAAATTATGTGGACTAAGGGGCTAGAAAGATTGCTCAGTAGTTAAGAGCACTGACTGCTCTTGCAGAGGACCTAGTCAGTTCCTAGCATCCATAGGTGGCTCACAACCATCAACTAGAGTTCCAAGGATTTGATGCCATCTGACTTCTGTGGGATTTAGGCATGGAAGTGGCACACATACACACAAGTGGATAACATACTCATACACATAAAATAAAATAAAATAAAATAAAATAAAATAAAATAAAATAAAATAAAATAAAATAAAATAAATAAAATAAAATAAAGCTGGGCGGTTGTGGCGCACGCCTTTAATCCCAGCACTTGGTGGGCAGAGGCAGGCGGATTTCTGAGTTCGAGGCCAGCCTGGTCTACAAAGTGAGTTCCAGGACAGCCATGGCTACACGGAGAAACCCTGTCTCAAAAAAAACAAAAAAAATAAAAAATAAAATAAAATATAATATAATGATGTGGACTCAGGCTGGGTGTGGTGGCTCATGCTTTTAATCCCAGCATTGGGGAGCAGAGGTAGGGGAATCTATTGAGTTTGAGGCCGACATGGTCTACATATTGAGTTGCAGGACAGCTAGAACTATACAGACAAAACCTCATATCAAAAAATCAATAATAATAATGATAATAATAATAAAGTTATGTGACCTATAGGTTGAACTTTTTAACTGAATGTAATCTTATAAAAACAGAGGAACAGTAGAGCTGGAGGGAAAGGGAAAGTCAGGGCAGGGAACTGGGAAGAGTGGGGGTAGAGAAGTCTGTGGTCAGGATGTGCTGTATGAGAGGAAAATAAATAAAGTATTTTAAAAACCTTGGTTTCTACATTAAAAAAAAAGATTATTTCTGTCTACCTCCTATATCTAATCAATAGGAAATGTTAGAAATAACTTTCTTGATGTCCCTTTTAAAAAAAAACAGTGGGGCAGAGTATAGTGGCATGTGTCCATAATCCCAGCACTCTGTGATTTTGAGGCCAACCTGATCTACATAGTGAATTCCAGAGCAGTCGGAGCTACAGGGCTATATAAAGACCCTGTTTCAAAATACAAGGGAGGGAGGGAGGGAGGGAGGGAAGGAGGGAGGGAGGGAGGGAGGGAGGAAAGGAGAGAGAGACAGAGACAGAGAACCATATTCCAACACAATACTATAAACTCAGGCTCATACTCAACTGAATGTAAGTAAAGTTAATCAATAAAGAAAATCTATGTAACTAGAATCATTTTTATCGAGGAGAAATGGGAGCCCCAGTCATCTACACACATCCCACCCGTTATCTACTTTCATATGATTTCATCATTACACACACACACACACACACACACACACACACACACACACGCCATTAATATGACATCACTTCCAGAAAATCCTTACCTAGGAATATAAAAGCTGAAAATAACTTTTCTGTTTATTTCCGATAATCTCATGAAAGACCATAGAATCTTAAAAAGAAACAGAAAACATAAATAAGAGTTCACATCCCAAGACACCTGGCATCCTTCACCTCAAAAATCTACAAATGTAAAACTGTCACAGCACAACTTATCCTGTATTAAAGGAGATGTAACCTAGACTTCAAAGCACTCATGAACATCCTGGCTCTAGACACTGCCAATGATGGGCTTCCCAGGCCATCATAAGCATAATTCAACTGTATCTTATCACTATTTTGGGAAATTTTCTGAAGCATCCACAAGTAGAAACAAGAAAAGATCACAAATCAGGAAAATACAGCAAGACAACCCAGAGCTGGTGAAATGGCTCAGCAATTAAGAGCACTCTTTGTTCTTATAGAGGGTCTGAGTTCAATTCCCAGTACCCACAGAGAGGCTCACAACCATTTGTAACTTCATTTCCAAGAGATTCAATGCAGTCTTCTGACCTCCAGAGACACCAATCACACAACATGGTGCATATAAATACATACAGGCAAAATACTCACATATAAAATGAATGAATTTAATATTTAATTTTTAAAAGAAAAGAAAGTCCTAATACATCTCTAGTCAGAATCAAAGAGGAGGAGTCATACGTTGGGCAATTGTACAGGCAAATAAGACAGAAGACCAAGGTTCCCAGAGGGAGTCCTGGAGAATGGGGTGCATTCTTGAAGGACTGAGGAAGAACATCTTTACCTTCTGCATTAAGCAGTTATTTATCAGAGTGGACCGCATACTTCAGAACTCTGTGAGGAGCTTAATAAAATACACCTTTCTAACTCCATCCTTAGCCAGACTGGTTTTTTCACCAGTTATATTCTCTTTATAAGCCTTACAGCACTATTAGAAAATCGCTGAGCACAGGTTCTGTGAAAATTGTCCTTTGTTGCTCAACCCAAATATCTGTACTCAAATCAACCCCAGCGGTGGGAGCAGCAGCGCCACTCGCTACCGCCCCAATGTACTAAGTTCCCGAACTTACATAAAGTCTTTTTGTTTTATGTGGAGAAAGAGGAACACTCCTCCACTGCTGGTGGGAATGCAAGCTGGTACAACCACTCTGGAAATCAGTATGGCGGTTCCTCAGAAAACTGGGCGTGATACTTCCGGAGGACCCAGCCATACCACTCCTGGGAATATACCCAGAAGATTCACCAGCATGCAATAAGGATACATGCTCCACTATGTTCATAGCAGCCTTATATATAATAGCCAGAAACTGGAAAGAACCCAGATGTCCCTCAACAGAGGAATGGATACAAAAAATGTGGTATATATACACAATGGAGTACTATTCAGCCATCAGAAACAATGAATTCATGAAATTCTTAGAGAAATGGATGGAGCTAGAGAATGTCATACTAAGTGAGGTGACCCAGTCTCAAAAGAATACCCATGGTATACAGTCACTGATAAGTGGATATTAGCCTAGAAGCTTGGAACACCAAAGACACAAATCACATATCAAGTGATGTCTCACAAGAAGAAAGGAGTGGACACTGGTGCTAGAATGGACCAAAACATCATTGTGGGAGAGTACAAGAACAGTAAAGTGGGAGGGGGGTGGATGCAGGAGCAGGGGGAGGGAAAAGGACATGTGGGACCTTTGGGGGTGGGGAATAGAAAAAGGGAAATGAATTGTAAATATAGAATATATACAATAAAAAAATTAAAAAAAAGTCTTTTTGTTTTAATATGCATTAAACAGCTCACTGACTGAGCCACTTCTAAACCTCCACCTGGCTAACACACCCCCTCCAATATTCCTGAGTTATTAATTGCTAAAATCTGTATTTCATCTTTGTTGCCCAAGATCCAGCTGAGGGCAACTGAGGCAGGTAGCCAGGATTGCCGCCGCCACCGCCGCTGAAATGATTTGAGTAGCATTATTTGGATTAAGCAACAGTACTTTTCAACATTTGAAGATTTGACTAATTTAAACATCTGAAAATTGGACAAAGGGCATAGTGGTAAGCTAATTCAAGTATACCAAAAGGCCAAAACACTTCCTTAATCCAAGTTCTCTTCTGGACTCCAGATTACTATAACCTCCAATCTACCTACCACGGAACACATACATTGACTGACTAGCTGTGGACAATATCCGGGATCTAAAGCCACTGGACCCTCAGTTGTGACTCGTGCCTTCCAGTATTCAGTCATGTGTAATCTTTGTAGGAGAGGGAACACGTTTATTGTATGCACAGCCAGGATATGCCAGCTATTTGATAACGGTCGATAGACTCATTCATGAAAGAGTGAAAAATTCAAACGCAGTGATTTCAGTTTTAGTAGGATTAGTAGTGTTTTTCCCCCCAACAGTAGCTGGTCATGTTATATTGATACAAAGGATCACTCTTTGTGGGAAAAAAAAACAACTGTCAGCATCAAGGATCAATTCATGGAGATATAACTAGAGCAATGGAAAGGGTTGGGCTGGCCAGTAGGTAGAACAGTCACCCTCCTAACAGGCTCAAAGCCCCAGGCTCTGTGTCCAGCACCACACAAGCCAGGGAAAGCTTAGAGTCTTACAGAGAGATCAGAAGTCCGAGATCACACAGTTACCGTCTTAAAACTCTAGCAGGATGATGTCACTATGACCAGTTAATCCTTAAATTGGACTTTAGTGTTAGCTGTGGGCTGGGTGGGGGTGTGACAAAACCTAACCAGCAACACCTTTTTATATAACCCTGGGACTAAGAATGATTAAAACACTTTTTAAGTATTCCAAAGGACAAGAATAGGGGAAGAAGATGGGTGGGGGCTACTAATCTGTTGCCACTGGGCCTTTCACAGAACAGTTTCCTGACCTTAGTCATAATGACAGGCTGGAGAGCTGGTTAGAAGCTCTGAGAGTGAAGGTGCTAACACAAAGGAGATTGCTTTCGATTGCCTCTGTCAGTAATTGGGTGCCAAGTGGGGGGGGGGTGCTGTTCTTCCCCTGAAAGCAGTTGTGGACTGCAAAGATTAAGTGAGAGTGTGGTAATCAATTCAGTTTGACTCTCCAAACACTTCCTGGCATCTAAGCAAGGCAAAGATTACAAGTGAATCAGGCCGTGCTGAGAAGCACCATCTTTCAGCTTCTCGGTGCCTGAAGGTGCCACTTTCTCCGATCAATAACACTGGCTAAATTATGCCTGCCTATCATGGTCTCTCACAGGGGCTTTTTAGGATGCCCTCGGCCCTGGGTAATCCAGGACTCTACCTCATATAGAGAGAATAAAGGGCTAAGTATGCTGCTTCTAAATGACCCAAAGAGCTAGGCCTGGTAGTGCATGTCTAGCAAGCCCTGCTGAGGCAAGAGGATCACAACCTCAAGTTCTGCCTAGACTACACAGTCAGTTCAGGGACAGCTCAGGCAACTGGGGTTGTATTTCAGTGGTAGAGCATTGTCTTTCATACAGGAAGTTCTAGATTCAATCCCAACACTGAGGGGAAAAAAAAAGCAAACAAATAATGTTTTCCATTGCATGCTTTCCAGAACTAATAGAGAACCAAAATATTAACAAATTCTAAGCCAGGCAGTGGTGTCACATGCCTTTAACCCCAGAACTTAGAAGGCAGAGGCAGGCAGATCTCTGAGTTCGAGGCCAGCCTGGTCTATAGAGCTAGTTCCAACACAACCAAGGCCACACAGAGAATCCTTGTCTTGAAAAATCAAATAACAATAGTAGTAGTGACAACTCTGCATCCTTTGGCTACAATCCACTTAATTTTTAATTAATTTTTTGAGTCAGGTTGTCTGGCTGTCTTGGAACTTACTATGTAGAACAGGCTGGCCTCGAACTCAGATTCACCTGCCTCTGTCTCCCAAGTACTGGGATTAAAAGTGTGCACTACAATGCCAAACTTTAACTAAAAATATCATTCTATAATTGTAAAGCCAATCCCATATCTTTGCTAACTATAGGGAGAAACATAGGATTCTAGCAGCAACTAGAAGGAAGTCACACTTTCCTGGACTTTTAGAACACTCACGAGCCATAACATAGCCAAAGAAGCTTCACAGAAAATTTATGTTCACGTGGAGGGGGCTCAAGAGAAGCAGAGTGCACACTGAATTTAAAGCTATAAAGAACAGACTGATTCCTTGGCTTTCAATACACATCTGAATACATTTGCACACAAAACAGACTTTAGTTGTTATGAACAGAATATATTTATTTGGGCTTCTTCCAAAGAGAGGGGAAGAATAAATGCTTTTCTGGAGTGTTACAAAATGTTCTGAAAGCCTTTAGGACACATCCTCATGTTTATTTCACTACTTGTGTAGTGTTTGCCTAACATTTCACACCACACTTCTGACCCTACTAAACTCCTATTAGGTCCTACCTCAGTACAAGGTCTGGAGATGCTGGGTGCATAGGCAGGAGGGAGTGCTGGAAGAGCTTTGTTCATACTTTGATATTATCTAGGAACTGAGGAAAAATATTAAAGGAAGTCATATGTGTTGGTGCTTTATCATATCATCCATCCTGGGACCTCAGTCCTATGCCCTCTGTTCAAAAGGTTCTCCGCGTTCTGACCTCTGCCTGTAGATTCGGCCTCTCTTCCTGTTACTCCCCAAAATTCCCTGCTATTTAAACCTGTGTGTCTCCTCAGTAACTTACCATTCCTGACAGTCTTGTTCCTGCCGCCTCCATTGGAACCCTCGAGAGAAGAGGGAAGACTGACAAGAACCCAGCATGAACCCACTTTCATCCTCCATAGCCTTCCACTTAAATAGTCCACATATAAACTCAGTTGATGAGTGAACAAGCCAGTCCTTGGACACTGCTTATCGCACCCTGGCTTGATTTCAATGATTGGGTACTGAGAGGCTCTTATGCACTAACACATAGATTCCTGCCCTCCCCCTTCATGACCCAGCCAAGGCCCACGATCATCACCACCACTGCAGCACAACTGTTGTTAGGACAGCAGTTTAAATGAATAGTGACCATGCCATTACTTTATGTTTCCTAAGGTGCGTGCCACACTACGGCGACAAGCATTGATGTTTCACTTGGCACGAAGTACTTCCTCAGGCTGGCACTTAAGGATGAAGCAGACAGTGCTCTCCTCCACATAAGCTTTAAAACCCACTTTCATCCTCCATTCATCTCACAAGAGTTAACGGGTTCCCTGTGAGCGACTTGGAACTTGTCTTCAGGCTGTTACAGAGGTCTCAGAGTGCTTTAAAATTGACTCAACAGTTGAATAGTTGCCCATTTCTCCTTAGAGATGCTCTAAAAAATAGTATCTTCCTCCTTTCTCTATAACTATCTTATTTTGGTTTCTAAATACTTTAGATAAAATTGGAATAAACCACTGATACCAGTCTTTGAGGGAAATGAATTTGAATCTGTAAGAATTTTCCTTCTTTGGGCTCTATGGAGAAACAGGGGCATATTCTGCTCCTAAGAGAGAATCTGATTCATACTCTTTCTGTAAAGAAGCAACAAGGAGTCTAATAGCAAGGCTCATCTCTGCTTCCATAAGAGGTTGGCCACATTTGGGAAGATGACTCACGTGAGGATGAGATGGGAGGGCCTGGAGATCTAAGACATTTAGTTGGAAATAAGGATCCATATCTGGGAGTGACATGAAAATCTTGTTGGAAAAAATAATTCAAGCTTTCTGGGTGATGAGGCCAATGTGTTTGGAAGACCCAGTCCTTATACTGACAAGAATATTTCTAGAGCCTCTGTTTTCCCCAGTCCTGTCAGTGTTCTCACAGGTATCTGGAACCATCATGAAATTATTCATTTTTAAGATAGTCTCAAATCTCATCAGCCATCAGTTGCCCCCAGAGGGGTCACCCACTATTGCAGCAGGGAGGCATACCTTACCTGGTGGGTTGGTATAGTAGAAGTTTAAATTCTTCACTTATGTTAGCATTTTAATACTGTGTGAAGAATAAATATAACTTTATGTGTAGATACTATTTTTTTCAGAAGGAAAATTTTTGAGAAAAAAAAGAAACCATCTTTACCTGTCTGCCTTAAAGGGTAAAATGTCTCATTTATTATAGAAACAAGTTCCACATATCATGAACAAATTATGGTTTTCAAACAATGAGAAAAATAAGATTGTAAAATTTTGTTAAAGAAACAAGCATTGAAACAAGGCGGTCCCAGCACTTGGGAGGCAAAGGCAGGCAGATTTCTGAGTTCGAGGCCAGCCTGATCTACAAAGTGAGTTCCAGGACAGCCAGGGCTACACAGAGAAACCCTGTCTCAGAAAAAAAACAAAAACAAAAAAACAACAGAACAACAAAAAAAGAGAAACAAGCATTGAAAGAATGAGTGGATCCTGTGACTTCATCAGAGCAGTGAAGTCCACGACCTTAATCTTCTTTATAACACGTCATTTAAGCCTTTTTTTTCAAATTAAATAAAATATGAACATAGAAAAGGTGTCATAAAGGAAAAAATTCAAGTGGAGATGGGTAAAAGTTTGTATTATGACCTAACAGAAAGAAGGAAGAAAATACAGCAGTTTAGAGCCAGAGAGGGTCTGTGTCAAAGTTAATCAACCCTCTGGTCCTCGTTCTCTGAAACTGCAGAGTGAGTGAGGCAGGTGAGTGAGATCCACAGAGATCTCCCATCAGAACCATCAAGAGAGATCAAGAGGAGAAGAGGACGTGGGAAGTTTCGTTACCCTTTTCAAGCAATAAGATTTAAAAATGTGTTGCCAGTACATTTTGGGTTCTTCAGCTTTACTGTGTGGGAAAAAAATTCTCACCTTGGGGAGTCGGGGTTTCTTAAAGTGCAGAGCAATGTACTTTGTTTTCTGATTTTCCAAGTCCTGGAGGAAACAATAAGAACCTTAGAAATTCCCCTGGAATATTCATTGCTTTATAGCCCCCTTGATTGTTGTTGGTGGTGGTGATTTTCATTCTGTATAATGAGAAAAAGACATTCTATAAAATGGACATTAATTTAGACACAATCATCCACAGATGAGAAAATTAAGCTTCCAGAAAATGAATATTTAACTTTCACACTAATTTGTTGTTAAAAGGATACAACTATGTGTGATGCCAGGTGACTGAGTAGCCCAACTGAGAACACAGAAGGTTGCGCCTTCAGACGGAACACAAGTGGGCAGGGGCATTCACCTCTGGGCCTCTCAGACCTCTAGGCCATCTGGTGCTCTCCATTACCAGCCTTGAGATAGCTCATCAACGTTCCCAAGCTCCTAAAGCGCACTCCTGCTCCTTCTAAATAGTTAGTAACAAGTGTTGTATTGCCGGGCGGCGGCGGCGGCACACGCCTTTAATCCCAGCATTTGGGGGTCAGAAGCAGGTGGATTTATGAGTTCGAGGCCAGCCTGGTCTACAGAGTGAGTTCCAGGACAGCCAGGACTACACAGAGAAACCCTGTCTTGAAAAACAAAAACAAAAACAAAAACAAAAACAAAAAAAAAGAAAAAGAAAGCACAAGTGTGTTAGTCACAAAATTCAAGTATTTTGTTACCAAATTAGCATTCTTGTCTTGTAACAGTTCTGTTTGGTCTCTTCTTTCTTCAAAAACACAACACTATAGTTTACTTTTTTAAAAAATCAAACAAAAGGCCAGCAAGATGGCAGAGATGGAACGCGTGCTTGCCACCAAGCTTGGTGACCTGAGCTTCACTCCTGGAACTCACATAATAGAAGAAGAAAGCACACGTGTCCTCTGACCTCCACTGCCTGCAGCCAACATGTGCATGTACACAGAAGTGTATATACACATGATGTGATGGCGATGGTGGTGATGATGATGATGATAAGTAAGTGAATTCTAATTCTTTTTGGGTTTTGTTTTGCTTTGTTTTGTTTTTTAAGAAAAAGGCATAGTGCAGAATGAAATCATTAAACTGAAATGCGTTTTAGAGGACAGCGGAACAGCAGACAAATTCTCTCATTAGAAAGCTTCAATTTACCACATCCGTCTGCTTATTCATTGGAAAGGATCCTCATTGTCCCATAAATAAGATTTTTATTGATCAAGCAGACAAACAAAAGAACCCACAATTTATAATGTGAGAATGGTAATTGTAAGGTAAAATGCCACCATGTCTATTCCCTGTGGCACTTTTTTTCTCATACCAGTTGGCTCCTGTGTTTCTGTTAAGTCACAGAGCAAAACTGAGTCTAGATCATTGTCTTATAATTCTAAAAGCAGAGTGAAAAAATAATAATGCAGAGTGAGAAAACCATTGCATTGTTATGATGTTTACTATATAGCTTTGGAATTGGGTAATACTCATTTGAAAACCATCCAAAAAGTTAATTATAGAATTTCTGATGTCTAAGTTGGAGGCTAGCCTTGTCTACAGAGAGAGATCCAGGACAGTCAGGGATACGTGAGAAATCAATAACAATATAATCAATAAGAGCAAACAATATAAAATTGCTCATTGATAGCTAATCATGAATTCTAGTTTTCTCTATTATTTTCTACATTTAATTTTTTTTTTTTCGAGACAGGGTTTCTCTGTGTAGCCCTGGCTGTCCTGGGCTCACTCTGTAGTCCAGGCTGGCCTCGAACTCAGAAATCCGCCTGCCTCTGCCTCCCAAGTGCTGGGATTAAAGGCGTGCGCCAACACGCCCGGCTTTATTTTCTACATTTAAAAAGATAGAAAAATCCATGTTGCTGGACATCAGTGAAGATGCTTTAAAGTGATGAGGAAGACTCCTGATAGACGAAAAACAATTTCAACAAACATTGCTTGAATAAATGAATGACAGAGATGACATTTCTGAGTTTTCTTTATCATCTGCTTCCATGTCAATCAAAGTGAGTTTATCATTACTACAATATAATAACTGAAATATTTAAATAGTCTGCATGACTTGGACCATGTTTCTACCTTAAAATAGTCTGTACTTTCCATTAAGCCAATGTAATTTACTGTCTCCATATTAGCAATATTTACACTGTTATTGACACTAACCATGCAACCAATACAACCCTTCCCACAAAGAGCATGCAAAGTTGAAGATGCCAGAAAGCACAACAGTTACAAGGCTGGAAACATGCTTCAGAACAGATGAGAATAAGTGAACTCTAACAGAAGAACAGATTTTAAACCATGAAATGAAAAACCATGTCACAGCAGAGGTGGTGTCTCAAATCAGGGGTCACACAAAAAAGGATAGCAAGATTTTGATGGATGGCATTAGAGAAATAACATACTCCAAGCCAAAAAAAAAAAGCCAGAAATTACACTGGGTTTTTTTTTTCCTACTCAGGACACATGAGTGGAGCAAGGGGACAATGTAAAGATGTAAAAAGAGAGCTGAAGAAAAGCTCAAGGTGTAATTGATGTTCAACTTCCACCTCCAGATCCACACTTTCCAGTAGGTAGTGGAAAGGCATTTAAGGTTTGTAGCAGTCAACTGCTGAGACAAAAAGCACATTCAATTTGAACCTATAGGTAGACTTTGTTGAGGAGACAGTTTTCAGGGGTGTGGGCATCTGAGCTATAGCTCCATGGTAGAGCACTCTCTCCTAATATGCACAAGGCCCTGGTTGCATCTCCAGAACTGTCAAAGTTCACGATTATGAACATGTAACTAAGGCCTTCTGAGGAGTACAGCCAGGCTACACCCACGTGAGAGCCAGGGGAATAAGTAACCTGACTCCTTGTCTGCTCCCCATAAAGTCCTGTAGCAGCCACTGCTGAAAATGGGAGGGGAGGAGCAGCTGAAAGCCAAGAGGGGGAAAGGCAGGGAAGCCTGACGGGTAGAGCATCAGGCATCCTGCTCCTAGGTCCAGCATGAGAGGTGGAAAGTAGATCTAGATGGAACAGGAAATATTCAGCACAACTTGTGAGCAAAGGAGACAGGGCTCACCAACAGGCAGTTGATCTGATAGTAAAGGGTGGGATCAGGAGACATTGACTGGTGCTACCTCGTCACTCTGACAGGATACCTCACAGAAGCAACTGTACCAGGGTTGTGGGTGGCTGTTTGAAGGAATAGAAATGATCGTGGCAGGAAAGACTCAGGATGAGTCATTGCATAGCAGCAGGAATGTGTGCCAGCGTCAATCTCACATCTTAGCCAATCAGAAAGCAATACCGGTCTATAAAAGGTGGGTCTCCAAGGACCCACCTCCTTCAGAGACTCCACCTTCTAAAGGCCTCCTAGCCTTCCGAACAGCACCACCAGATGGGACCAAGTGTTAAAGCAGGTGAAAAACATTTCACATTCAAACCACAGCAGTGTAAACTAAGAAACTGAGAGTAAATAAAGAAAATATCCAATTTTAAAAAAAAAGAAGAAGAAGAAGAAACCAAGATTATAATAGAAATGACTAGTAAATAAACCAGATCATGGCAGCAGAAGTGAAATTGAAAATACATCTGTGGAAAACAATGGAGATAAGCCTGAGAAATTCTAAACTATTAGACACAGGGCAAAAAGAAAGTTACAAGTCCAGAATTTTGAATCTTGAGTCTTCAGAGCATAAGGCCATCATTAGTAACATAGCACAAGTGCTGAATTTCAATGAGTTTGGAGAATTTAAGTCTTACACATAAGCAAATGACACTCTTGGAGGATATACATGTATAGTAGTGTCTTAGACCCAGATATAATGTAAGACAGAATTCCACCAAAATTCGCAGTAAACCCAGCCAGAGAGGAATTCAAATCAATGTCAAACACATTTTTTATCTGCAAAATCTCCCTGGAAATCCTACTTTTTAAAAATCAGTAATGTGCTGGAGATGTAGCTCAATTAACAGAGTGCTTGCCTAGTGTGCACAAAACCTTGGTTTTTCATCCCAGCACCATATAAACTGGGAGCAGTGGTCCATGGCTGTAATCCCAGCATTAGAAGTTAGAAGCGGAAGGATCAGGAATTCCAGATCATTCTTAGCAGCATAGCAAGTCTGAAGCCAGGCTGAGATAAATGAGATCCTGTCAAACAAAACAAAACAACAAACACACACACACACACACACACACACACACACACAAATACTAACCCTGTCCCTTCAGATAACAAATAACACAATAAGACATAAAAACAGCAAGTACTATCAACCCAGGACTAATAGTAAAAACCAACCAGCTGTAGTCATTGTTACAAAACATATTAAATAGTGGTAATTCTTAAAGGGAAAGCCTTTTTTTCAGTTATTCATACTAATTTAGCAAAAAATAAAATAAAATAGAAGAAGATATCAATAGAATCAAGAGGTAAGGGGAAGACATCAGAAGGATCAATGTTAACAACTAAAGCAGAACAGCAGAGTCACAGAAGCGAACAATAAAGAAAATGCAGGTGAAACACGTGTCTGAGTGTGTGGGAATCACCATGCCTAGAGACGCCTTTAATATTGGGGAGAAAAATGGGTCATTTAATTGCTTGAAAACAACCAGTCTTTTAGGAAACATGAAGAGATGTCAACTGATGCGGACCGAGTATTTATGTCCCCCAAATGTCTCCCATTGGAACCCCAGTGTAGAGGTATTTGAAAATGGCAGCCTTGAGAGGTACCTAGGTCCTGAAGGCAGAGCCTCATGATGAAATCCATGCATTCATAAGAACAGTCACAGAGCAATTTCCTCCTCTCTCTTCCCTCTACATGTGAGGCTATCTCAGAAAGGCAGCTACCTACACCTTGTCCCCTTCCCAGGTACCACACTATACCTTGCCAGCACGTCTATGGTGGCTTGTCACCACTAGAACTAAAAGCTAAGGGCGTTCCCATCTGCAAGAGCCCAGCTGAGGGCTATTTACATAAGCGAGGTTAACCAGACACATCAGCCCCTGCTTCCCGAGTGTGTTTTCAATGTGGTCAGCCCTATTCCTGCTCCTGCAGCATGTCTTCCCTGCCACCAATGATGAACTCTTTGGCTCTGGAAATGTAAGGCAAATTAAAACCTTTTTCTCACAGTTGTTTTGTTAGGGTGTTTTATCAAGGCCACAGCAAAGCCACTTAGCACTCAGTTGTCTCATCACTAAAGCAGATACCACTCTAAATGTTCAAAAACTTGTACAATAATTACACAGTCTTACCCACTATCTATCAGCCATCATCACTATCTATAAGGTGTGCTTGGTGATCTACATCTGCTGATTAGTGCTTAGT
Source organism: Apodemus agrarius (assembly GCA_964023405.1). NCBI lineage: Eukaryota > Metazoa > Chordata > Mammalia > Rodentia > Muridae > Apodemus > Apodemus agrarius. The sequence goes on along the minus strand of OZ030007.1, from coordinate 2,205,626 downwards.
TATGGAATATTATCTATATTACTTGGAAATTTAATTAAAGCCACCTCATAAGTCATACCCCAGCTTGTTCTTTTGCAACCTTGTATCCTGCTCTAAACTTGGCCAGAGCAGGAGAAATCTATGCAGACATTCAACAGTTTATGCCTCATCACAACGAAAGCCCTTGTGGGTTACAAGAAAGGAAATGACAAGTGGGATTCGCCTCTTTAGAAGATCGCTCGAGTCCAGAGGGAAGACATCTGGAGAGTGTCTTTTCATTATAAACATCAAGCCAGCTATGAGAGGAAGGAAGAACCTCAGGGCAGGAAGCCCTGAAAGGACTGAGAGCAAAAGGTCTGATCTAGGGAAGTGATTGTACAGATGGAGAGATGAGAGGATACTTTACAGAGGGAGGATCAACATAATGTGATGGTTATTTTAACACATCCCGGAGTGAGGAAAATGAAGAAAGGTTAATAAGTTCCCCAATGCCCAACCTCACACAGTTCCTGACCTTGTCAGTCTGCCTCTCTACTTCTTGATGACTGAAACTGTCTCAACCATCTTGGTATCCACAGATGTATATCCAGAGCCAATAGGGACTAAATAAGGCTGCCAGGTTACCTTAATGGACACTGAGAACCTGAGCTGCCTCGGGTTTTGCCATTCAAAAGGGACTGGGCTCACTCTTCTAAGGCATGTGGAGAAGAAAAGTTAGGCTTGAAGGTGCACGGTTGTAATCCCAGCCCTGTGAAGGCAGAGCCTGGCAAGCCCCAGGTCCAAGTAAAACCCTGTCTCAAAAGCCAAGGTGGAAGCTGGAGAGTCAGCTCACTGGGTCTAAGCACTTGTTGCTCTCGCAGAGGACCTGGGTTCAATTCCAGCACCGAATGGTGATTCACGAATGGTGATTCACAACCCTCTACAACTCCAATTCAAGTGCATAGAGTGCTTTCTTCTGACCTCTGAGAGCACCAGGTGTGCATGAGGTATGCAAGTGAACATGCAAGAAAAATTGATACTTATAAATAAGTTTTAAACTCCAAAAAGAAACCACAAGAGTAAAGAATGACACCTGAGGTTGACCTCTGGCCTCCATGTGTAAGCTCACACACACATGTACCTGTACACGTGTGTATCTACATAAACATGAACATACACAAAAAAACTGTTGAATAAATGCATGAAAACAAAACAAAACAAAAACAATTTGTCATTTTAGAAGGTGACAAACTGACTCAATATTTTCTGCCATTGATAATCATTAGAATTGTCTTAAATGATTATTAACTATATATATCTAGTTTGTTGCTTTTAAGACTGATTTCTTTAATGCTTTAATGATTTCTTTAATGCGTATGGTATTCTTTCTATGTGCAGTGCTGAAGGAGGCCATAGGTCCTCTGGAAGAGCAGTCAGTGCTCTAACTACTGAGCTATCTCCCCTAACTTGTTTCTGTGGTTGTTATTGTTATTATTTATTATGTGTGTGTATTTTTGTGAGTGGAGATGCACACTTGCCACAGTGCATGTGCAGGTCAGAGGACAATTTGTGAGAGTCAGTTCTCTCTTCCTACCATGGGATCCAGGGATGGAACTGGGGTTGTCAGTTTTATATGACAAATGCTTTTATCTGCTGAGCCATCTTGCCAACCCAACACATCTACTTTAAGCCAAACTTTGATTATTATATAATTTAAGATCTCTAGCAATTGTTCTGTCTCACTTAGGGTTTTACTGCTGTGAACAGACACCATGACCAAGGCAACTCTTAAAAAGGACAACATTTAATTGGGGCTGGCTTAAAGGTTCAGAGGTTCAGTCCATTATCATATAGGTGGGAGCATGGCAGCATCCAGGCAGGCATGGCTCAGGAGGAGTTGAGAGTTCTACATGTTGACCTGAAGGCCACTAGAAAAAGACTGGCAGGTTCTTTGGTGATGGGGACAGATGGGGATAGGGTTTCAAGTAGCACAGGCTCTTTACCTTGTAGTCAAGGATGACCTTGAAACTCCTGAACCTCCTGCCTCTACCTACCAAGTACTGGGATTATAAACATGTCGTTGTCAGCTTCAAACCATGTGTCCTAAACTGTAGTGCACTCAAGATCATCCAGAGTGCTTTTTAAATTTTACAGACTACAGCCGGGTGTGGTGGTGCACGCCTTTAATCCCAGCACTTGGGAGGCAGAGGCAGGCGGATTTCTGAGTTTGAGGCCAGCCTGGTCTACAGAGTGAGTTCCAAGACAGCCAGGACTACACAAAGAAACCCTGTCTCGAAAAAAAAAATTACAGACTACAAAGTATCTTCAAAAAATATTTCCAGAGTTTTGGTTGATCATAAAAATTCCCAAGAGTGCTTTCTCTTTGAAAATGCGGAGTTCCTGGCCCCACCTCTGGTCTCCCGAATGGGGCTCTAGCCTCCTCTTCAGGGGAGGTGTGGAGACATCTGAACATGTCCTTGTGTTTGACATAGCACCTAGGCAGCGAAGACTGACAAGCAGTGTCTCAAAGCAATCCTAGGGTATGGATGCCTTAGTTTTTCTATTTTACAAAAAGACAGAGGCTTAGCCAACCTTAGTTCTGGTAAAAAGTATTCAGCCTTTCCTCAGGAGCATTTTCACCACTTTCCATACTATGTGAAATATGCCTGGTATATGTGTGGTATTTGTGTGGTATTTTGACAACAAAGACATTAGAGGCACTACCTTAGGAACTGTAGAAACTGCAGATACACCCTGAAGGCTAACAGGCTGATTCTCCTCCTCCTCCTCCTCCTCCTCCTCCTCCTCCTCCTCCTCCTCCTCCTCCTCCTCTTCCTCCTCCTCCCCTTTTGCTAGAACATATTCTCATGATTCTTCATTGTAAAATAAAAGCCATGAGGAGGGAAAGGACAGCCCACACACGTAGACAAGCCTTGTATCTGCCCCTTCACTCAAACTGCAGTTTGACCAAGTGTACAGCACTTAATTGAAAGTTGTTTTCCCTTGAACATCTTGTGATGACAAGATACACGGTCACTCCTAAAACAATTTCTGGCACATATTGATTAAAGCATGCACACTTGAGTGAAGGAAGGAAGGAAGGAGATGTATTACTTCCTGTCTGCCTGCTGCTTAGCTCTATTTCACCTTCACTCTATTTTGCCTTTCCTTTCAGGGTTGAATCTCACTGACTCTCTGATACAGGCTGCTTCTCTTTCTCCATGCTTGTGGGATCTAGAAAGTCATTGGAGTTCTCAGAACACAATTTCCTCAATTCATAATGCAAAGGTTGGCCTTCGTTCCAGGGTGTTTCAGCGAGTTTCGGGTGATGCTAATGGACACAATGATAAGGCTGCCCCTGGCAGGCTTTACTTAGGGAAGATCTGGGTTTGGTGCCGAGAGGGTAGATCTGCAGCTGCTACTGTACTGACCCTTTCTTCCGCTATGATGACCGGGTAGAGCTGTCTCACTCCTTTAAGTTCCACTGTTGGGCCACTATTTTGTTTTCATATTCCTTCCTTTCCATAAACTCCCATCGTCTGATCACATCTCCGTTCGTGCTCTCTGGAAGAAACTGACAGCACAGAGTGAAATGACAAGTACTTTCCCATGGTTCTTGCCTTTTGAATAATTTAACAAGGCCATCCCCAAACAAGTGGGGCACAGCGCTTAAAAAACAGCCCAGCGCTTCTGGCTATCGACTCTTCCCTTAAGGGCCACTAGGTGTCGCTTTCTGCTGTTTAAATGACTTAACTTTGGGTCTAAGGTTGGAATTTGACTTTCTATGAACCCAAGAATGATGTTCTTGTGTTTTAAGAACTAGCTCTCAACTTGCTTTTTTCTTTTCTTTTCTTTTCTTTTCTTTTCTTTTCTTTTCTTTTCTTCTCTTCTTTATCTTTTTCTTTTTCTTTTTTCCTGGCAAAGAGTTATTGTTCTTTACCCTGACAGAAGTTGCATTCATTTTTACTTTGTCCTGAGGGAAGTCTGACAACTCCTGGATTCAGCACAATTTTTTTGTGTTTAGGGTTCCAGTAGTTAACTCTACAGCTCAGAGAACATTAGACTCTTTGCAAGAAAGCTCAGTAGAATGGATCAAACATAGCCAAGGATCCTGAAAATGAATACCTCAAGATCAGAGATTCAACAACCATGTAAGTTTTTTTGTCTTGTAGAAATGCTGGTTTCACGGATTATCTAAATCAGCATTTCCTTGATCGCCAGATAACCTCTTCTTATTGGAGAAGATTTTCTAAAGATTTGTCTTCAAAATGTATGTGTGTCTAATTTTTCCTCACCCTTTGAAGTCCACCTCACAACTGTCCTACCCTTAACTCCTCCATGTTCTGTCCTTGTTCTTACATGTAACTTCCTGTAAGTTAGGAGAGGGACTGTGCCTTGTGTGGGAGGGAGAGGCAGGTGGATTTCTGAGTTCAAGGCCAGCCTGGTCTACAGAGTGAGTTCCAGGACAGCCAGGACTATACAGAGAAACACTGTCAAAAAAACCAAATCCAAAAAAACAAAAAAAGAAAAAAAAGAAATGTATAACTGGTACTGTGAACTCTAAAGAGCCTGGAGGTAAGCAGGAGCTTTTATATGCAGCCAAGGGTAAATGTCAATCAAGCCAAATGTCCTTTCTGCCAGAGATAAAGGAAATGACTCCTTTGGACACATGGGAACTAGTTTCACAAGTTTCTGAGTGGATGCTGGCTTATATCTAACCACCAGAAATCCTCCTATAGTCCAGGTTAAGCTCATTTCTGGATATCTCAGAGGCCTGAGACTTAACAATTCCCATGTTGAGTTTCCACCACCGTAAACTCTTCTCTTGGACACAGAGGAGTGACTAGAATACAGCAGCAGATGACCAATAGCCACCTTCTGGACAAAGATAAGTTGTTTTGTTTTCCTTATTTTAAGTAAAAAGAAAGAAAAGTGTTTTTATCAGTCAGGGCTCTTTAGAGGAATAGAATCGATAGAATGAAAACATACTAGAGAGGTTTACAGGCTGTGGTTCAGGCAGTTCAACAATGGCCAAGAATCCAGGAGTGTTCTGTCTATGAGACTAGCTGTCTCAGCAGTCCTGAAGGCCTACTGCTTTGAATTCCTTAAGAAGTAGGTTCTAAAACTATCAACGGAATGCCTCAGCAACAGGGTAGGTGAACTAGCAAACAGGCAAAAAGCAAAGTCCTTTCTTCCATGTGTTTTTGGACTGCCCTCAGAAGGTTTGGCCCAGATTTAGGATGGCTCTTTGGACCTTAGAGGGTCCAGTCAAGAGAATTCCTCACAGTCAAGCCCGGGCTGCTTGGGTTTTAGTTGGTTCCACATGTGGCTGACTTGACCACCTAAATTAACCTTCACTGTATTTTTTTAAAACAATGAGGAGCAGTTAAGAGCACTTGGTCTTCCAAAGGGCATGTGTTTGCTTCCAAAACGTGGTAGATCAGAACCATACACAACTCCAGTCCCGGGGTGTAACATCTTCTGTGTGTCCACAGACACTGGACACATATGGAACACATATATACAGGCAAAATACCCATGCACATAAAATAGAAGTGAAATTTAATAATAATATTAATGATGAAGGTTTTCTCCCATTTAAAATTTTGGACTTCACGTCTCTGTTTTACTATATTCATTTATGCATTTCTTTTGTGTGTGTAGGGCATACACATGGAGGCCAGAGGATAACTTGCTCCTTCTACTGTGTAGGTCCGAGGGTTCTGACTCAGGCTGTTAGATACATGAGAATTTTCTTTACCTGCTAAGGTGTTTCTCAAACCAGGTTCCACCATTCTTTAAGCTTTTGGTTGTGAGTCTTTGCCTTTACCAGCTGAGCTATCTCTCCATCCCCTGATTGGACTATTCTTGATTGCTCAATTAATGGTCTCTCAAGAAATCATTTACCCCATGGAAATAAAAGTCAATTCTGGCTGCCATCTTAGAGTCCAAGAAAAAAAAGAAAATACCACAAATTCTGGGCTCAAGAGATTCTTCCATTGCCTTGAGTCCCACCCCCATGTCCTCAGAGGCTCTCCAATTTCTTCCTGTCACACATATGGGTCACAAGCATGGCTTTTGCATGCACAAAATAAGCAGCCGATGACAATTTAGGAAAATGTGGAGCCTCAAATGTTTCTATATTGTTATCAAATATCAAAGCTCATTTGAGTGGGAATAATGCTGATCAGGATCTGGGTTTTCAAGCTGTTGCGGGTCATTTTATTTTATCTTAACTTAGAATAAAGCTTTTAACAGAGGTTCTGAAGATGAAAACACCATGTGCTTAAGTGAGAATATGAAAGGCAGAGAAATTGGGCACTAGAGGGACTGGAGAGATGGTTCAGGGGTTAGAAGGAACTGCTGCTCTTGCAAAGGATCCAGGTTCAACTCTCAGCACCCAACTGTGGCTCACAGCCATCTCTAGTTGCTGTCCCAGGGTATCAGACATCCTCTTCTGATGTCCACAGACATCAGTCATACCCATGGTGCACAGACGTACACGCAGGAAAACAACTCACACATAAGATAAAATAAATAGCTAATTTTAAAGTGATAAAATTTGAACAGCTGTGTTGGGTTGTTTATTATTAACCTGAAATGGGCCTGGTACTGTATTATCAAGGTTGGGTATTTATATGTCTAGAGGTGGTATGTTGAAAACTTAATTCCTAAACGTATACATAATGGTATTCAGAGGTACTTGAATTTGGATAACTACATTACCAAATTTATAAAAAGAAAGGTTAGCATGTTTACAAAGCTCCATCAGGTAATGTCTGCCATGTTCTGATGCAGGAAAAGGCCTTCACCTGATATCAATCAACTACAGCTCTTGAAGCTCTTGAATATCCCAGCCCTCAAAACCATGGACTAAGTAAGCCTCAGTGCTTAGTAAAGTGCATGAAGACGTCAGCTCAGGAACTTTAAAAATTCCACCAGACCCCTCCCCTTCTGGAAGAGAAAGGTCATAGAGCACATTGGCACCCCTCCCCTCCAGAAGGAAGAGGCTAGTTACATTCCTCAGACCACCGGGTGGTGGTGGCACACACCTTTAATCCCAGCACTTGGGAGGCAGAGGCGGCAGATTTCTGAGTTCGAGGCCAGCCTGGTCTACAGAGTGAGTTCCAGGACAGCCAGGACTACACAGAAAAACCCTGTCTCGAAAAAACAAAACAAAACAAACAACATTCCTCAGACCACAGTGGGGATGGACCATCAGCCAACTGCAGATGAGGGAAGCCCAGAACACATAGACACATTCATTAGGGCAGACCATTGGCCACCCACAGATAAGGGAACCCCTTGCTAACTTGTTCCCTAAGGACCAATCAGCTTAAAAGTCACATTGTTCTGCCAATCACACTGTGCCTAGTGGCTGTTGCTCTATTCTACTCCTGAAAACTCTATAAAAACTTGATGAACAGGCCTCCCAGGGTTGATGCCTCTCATTCAGGTGCTGGACGACCCCAATGCACTAGAACAATAAATTCCTCTTGCTTTTGCATCAATCCCCAGCTCTGTGTTGTACATTCAGGGGGTTCCCCGGTAAGCTAAGGTTTGTCAGAGTCTTACATATCTAGACTGAGATACTGAATTATAGGAACAGGAAACAGAGTAAGGCATATTCCAAACCATTTTGGGTGTTTCAATGGGTTGCAGTTACCAGCAATCATTTGACCATCATTTTTATATAAGCCACCCAGCCTAAATGGTCATCTTTTCTGTGACCAGGATATGCACATGACCCTTGTAGTCTGTTAGGGATGCTGGGGTGGTCTGGTCTGTTGTGGGGATTCCTCAAAATTAGGCCATTAATGGAACTGGCTCCTCCCTGTAACCACAGGTATTAGGAAGTATGGGAAGCAGGTGTGAGCTGGATAAACCATCTCAACTTAAAAAACTCAGGAGTGGAATTTCTAACCTCCCAGATGCAAGTGCCTTTCCATAAAGTGGGGAAAGCTGATTTATAGGAGGTTGAGCATAGCCCGGAATGGACTATGAGGCGCTAGAGGTTTGTTTGGGTGCACACTTGAGTAGTTATCCCTTTGTAGAATTGGGTGATAAGTTTTTGTCTCTGCAGAGTTGCTGTGGAATCTCCTGAGGCAGGGGACACACCATGCCTACAGCAGAGAAGCACCAACAGCTAAGTCGTCCCACAGTCAGACCCTGTGGTAGACATGTTGGGAGTGCAACAGTTTCATATTTCCCATGTTGCCTATGAGGGTGAACAAAGGAAAGACTCAGAGGAGGGGGTGGTACACGCAAACAGAAAAGTTTAAACCCTTTGATTTGTTAAGCTCCAAATCTGACTCCCAATGTGTGAGTCCTTAAATGCCAGGAGAAAAAGTGAATCTTCTCTGCTCAGTTGAGGCAGTCAACAAGATACAATCTTCCGGAATGCTGGAGAGGAGCCTAGATCCAAATGCCAAAATGGACCTAATCATGGGAAACCTTAGCAGCAGGCTTCTGGGAAAGCAAAGCCAAGAGAAACTCCTCGAGGCAGGAATAAGTTTGGCTTGTATAGCGAACTGAAAACATTCCATCTTGGCCAGTAAGCAGCAAGTGGTGAGAAGTGAGATGAGATATGGCTGGAGGAATACTCACAATACGTGGCTAGGTCAACGTGAGACAGAGCAGAAAATTGTCATTGCATCCCTAAGTGCTAGCAGAAACAGGAGAAGTTTTTGGTTGGTTGGTTTTTGTTTTTTTATTTGTCTTTGTTGTTTGAGACACTCACTCATGTTGTTGAGAGTCTCACTATAGAGCCCTGGCTGTCCTGGAACTCACTCTGTAGACCAGGCTGACCTTTAAGTCACAGAGATCCACCTGCCTCTGCCTCCAGAGTGCTGAAATTAAAGGTGTGTGCCACCATGGCCCAACCTCTGGAAGATTTTTTAACAGATGAGTACATCATCTGATTTTTAAAGACTTGACTTGTGTTTTATAAAAATGAAGAGTAAAGGAATATGTTTGATGGAAGTGTAGTCAAGTGTTGGGAAAGTGGCTACCTCCTCAGGCCCATGCTGAGGCATCCCTTTCCCCCTGAGGGAATAGTATAGAATAGAGTTTATTCAGAGCATGGGGAGGGGAATTGAGGGTAGTAGAGACAGAGAAAGGTAGAGAGAATGAGAGAGGGAGGGAGGGAGGGAGAGAGAGAAGGAGGAGGAGGAGGAGGAGGAGGAAGAGGAGAAGGAGGAGGAGGACTAGAGGCCAACCATGAGCATGTGGAGAGGGGGGAGGGAAATGAGGAGAGAGGGGGAGTGGACGAGAGGACAGAGTGAGAGCAAGAAGGCAAGAGAGAAGAAGGGGCAAGCAGCCCCTTTTATAGTGAGTCAGGCACACCTGGCTATTGCCAGATAACTGTGGGGCAGAGCCCAGACAAAATGCTAACAGGACAGAAAGAGCAACAGAAAGATGAAAGACGACTGGGGACAGACAGATGTCCCTGATGGCTTGAGCTGGAGGGAGAATTGGGCAGTGTACACATATGTCCCTCCTCACATGTCATGACCTGGTTACACAATGGTGATCATTGTCCACCTATGCCCTTTCTCATGTTTTGCAACTGGGTCTCATCATGCTGAACTGTGCCCGTGGCCACCCCTCTTTATCTGTTGTGAGTTCCTAACTCCACAGTACTGAAAGGTCAGGGACACCATGCTCATCACAGTGTACAAAGCTTCACTCACCAGCGACCTTGAGTGGTGAAATAGAAATGTGTTTGCTTTTGATTTGAACAAGTCACACCTTTCTGGATGTGGGTGCTCTGGAGATTTTTATTTTTTTTTTTAGGGAAATAAATAAATGGATATTTTTGCAATGGATAACATTTTTTTCTTTAATTGGATATTTTCTTTATTTACATTTCAAATGTTATCCCCTTTACAAGTCTCCCCTCTGGAAGCCCTCTCTCCCATCCCCCTTCCCCTGCCTCTATGAATAACTTTTTGAACGCTGAAGAACGAACTGTAAACAACTGACCAGATGTCTAAGTAGAAAGAGACATTATTAATGAGTCCACGTGGGTTGTGTTGGATGAAAAATGCTAAGGGAGGGTAGAGGAATACTAAAAGAAGACAAGACAGTAACCGGTGTTCTTACTTAGTTTTATACATATAAAATTTATAAAAGCAACCCAAACAGACTCTAGGGGTAGAACCAAGCCCAGCTTTCCACCCTGTGCACCAGCTTCCAGACAACTCGACAGTTCCACAGACAAGATGCAGAGCTAAGCTGTGACCATGAGTGGGGACATTAGTGGTCCTGACTCTACTTCCCTGTTTCAAGTTCCTCTAAACAGTTTGTCTAGGAAGAAACTATGAAGAATAAAAGTGTAAAATAAATAAACTCCTTATTTAGTTCTAGTCATTTACCAAGTCTGTGAGTTTTGGTGCCTGGAGGATAGGAAAGCTGTAGTTACTGACACCTCAGAAAGTCCATACATGGTGCCTGGCTCCAGTCCCAGAGCTGACACGGCCTGGTGATAAGTTTCTGTCTCTAAAGTAGGACTGATGGGAAACTATGCCACGGAACGCAGTCAGCATGGTGAAAGATCAGGAGCCACAAGATCTGTGGCCTAAGAGTAAATATCCATAGAGCGGGAAGTATGCCCTGTTCCCGGAGACCTATTTAAGAGATCTCAGCAGCTCTCCTTTTACAGAGTGCAGAGAAGGAAAAGGCTTCATAGAGTTATCACATGCATAATTAACTGCATGTACTGGAGAGAAAAGTGGCCAAAAGCCAGGTTTCCTCACAGAACAGGAAAACTGCAGGTTTGAACTTTCTAGCCAAAGCATATACATGGATGTGTGTTCCTGAAAACAGCTTTCAAGCTTTCTTCTAAAATAAAGTCAACCCTCATCTTTCACTCTCATTTATTACACCAACCACTCAAAGTGAAGACTTGTCCTTCACTTTAAGTAGGGCATCATGATGGCACTAAAGCCAGGTGTGGCAGTGCATACCTGTGATCCCAGCGCTAGGAAGTGAAGCAGGAAGATTGCTGCAGGTTCCCTGTCGATCAGGGTTACACAGAAATATCCTGTCAAGAAAGAAAAATGTCAATCATTAGAAGCTCAAGAGGCATTGTGCAACCACCAAAGAACTAAAGTGCTCAAGGAGAACACCCCAAGTGTTCCAGTGTTCAACAAGATATGACTGCTCCTGAGAGGACAAAGGAGTCTCCTGTACTCTGTTCCACGTGACCTGCTTACACCTCAGTAGACCAGAGGAATCAATGTTTTCCACTTCTTTACTTAACCTGTTCCTCCCATTTCAAACAAGGACCTCCCCACTGGTTATGGCGGCCAACCTCTCTAGTCAAGTTGGTAGGATTCAGAATCGCCACGGAAACTTCTGGGTGTCTCTAAGAGGGTATTTCCAGTAATGTTTAACAAAAGTGGGAAGAACCACCCTGGATGTGGGCCCTGGAGTCCTCGCCTGGATACAAAGGAGAAAGCGAGCGGAGCACGGACACTCATCTCTCTCTGCTTCCTGACTGTGGATTTATGCCGTGTGACCGGCTGCCTTGTGCCCCTGCCTCCACACCTTCCCCACAGTGACAGACTGTTTCCTGACTATGAAATAAACTCCTTCCTTAACTTGCTTTTGCAGGGAACTCTGCCACAGCAAGAGAATAACTAACACACCTGTCCTCTTCATCATCCTGGGTGAAAAAACTTTGAATAAACTCATCAAACCAAGCCTGTATCCCCTCCCCGCCCAGGGCATAGTCTCTCGGATTGTGACTCATTTGTGCTGGAACTCTCGTGAGTCACAAAAGTGGACTCAACTTTGTGAGTAACAGTAAGTTCCACTCAGGAGCTTTTGCTTTTAGTCACAGAAGTTGCCAAGATCTTCATGTAAATTATTGAATTTTGGTTTCCACAATCTTAGGAGGAAAATACCATAACTCTCCACTTAACAGATGCCAGCCTGGAGATGTGCTGCCAAAAGGCCTGCAGCTCACAGGGCCATGGCTGATTCATGCTAAGTCTGTTTCCTGGCAAAACCCTTGAGCTACAACACGTTGATAAACATTTTGTAATTGACATTAAAAACAACTGGTAGCGTTTGTCTGTGTGATTGCAAAACTGTGTAGTTTGGAAAAACATAATTTCCAAGCACTCCCTCTACAGTGAACAGGGGAGATGGGCCTGCGATGCTGTGTTTTTCTGTTGGTTTTTAGAGAATTCCATATAGTATGTTTTAATCATATTCACTCATTTCCCTCCAACTCTTCCTACCTCTACCCCCACCTCCCTATCTATTAAAAAATAACATTTTTGTTGTTGTTGTTTAAAAAAAATGTGGGCCAGAGAGATGGTTCAGAGCACTGGCTGCTTTTCCAGAGGTTCTAAGTTCAATTCCCAGCAACCGCATGCTGGCTCACAACCATCTATGCTGGGATCTGATGCCTGCTTCTGTTTTGCAGGCATACGTGAAGACAGAATGGTATTCGTGACAAATAAATAATCCCAAATACTATTGCAGGTAGGGCCTGCTTCCTTGGAGTGTAATCATCCTACCAGGGACCACAGTCTTAAGAAAACTGACTCTCCCTCTCCCTGTAGCTTTCAATTGCCACTAGCTCTTCCGTTAGGGGTGGAACTAACTTTCATGCCCTAACTTTCATGCCCTATGCTAGGATTTTTGTCAGGCTTGATCTTGCAAAAGTCTTGTATGTGCTATCAAAACCATGGAGTTCATATTGCAACTTCTCTGTTGTGTCTGGAAAACACTACTGTCTTGTAGTCACCCACCGCCTCCAGATCTTACAATCTTCCCCTTCTTCCACAGAGATCCCTGAGCCTTTAGGCGGAAAGGTGTGATACAGGTATTCCATTTAGAGCCAAGTGTTCTACAGTCTCTTATTCTCTGTACCTTGACCAGTTGTGAATCTTTGTGTTAACCACCGTCTATGGCAAGATGAAACTTCCCTGATGAGGGTTATTAGTTTATGGGTATAGCAATGAGTCATGAGGAATCATCTTAATACTATATCCATTTTGAAGAAAAATAACATTATTTTCTCCCTAAGGGCCTATGACCTGTCTATCCATGAGTTCTTGGTTCTGGTATAAGTGTTGGGTGGTTCTATCTCATGAAGTGAGAATCCCAAGAACTCATGTAAAATTCCAGCATGGTAGCACATGCCCATAACCTCAGCCTTGGAGAGGCAGGAAGATTCTTGAAGGTTGTTGGCCGGCCAGCCTAGACAATCTGATAAATCTCAATTCAGTGGGAGACCCTGCTCAGAAAACAAAACTGGAGTGTCATGGAGGAAAGAAATTGGGAATCCACATGTACACATACACACACACACACACACACACACACACACACAAAATGAAAGAGAGACACCTCCTGCATCCCCCACTAATATACACAGAAGAAGAAGAGAAAGAGTAAAAGGTCAGCGTTTCATAACCCCCTTCCAGGGCATGCCACCAATCAGCTAAGGGTCTTTCACAAACCAGCTGCTTGGAGGTATCACCACCTCCAGATAACTCCTTTGTGGGATTCAGTCTTTAAAACACCATCCTTTGGGGCGCAGGTCCAGACCCAATGACAGCCCATGGACCAGGTTCTCACAGAAGCCAGGACATGAGACAATTTTATATGCAAAAAATTTTAGTGCATATTTGTAAAAGATGTCTGTTTTAAAACATTTGTCTATAGCAGAACGCATGCCAGGCTCTTAGCATTTGTTACAAGTCTTAATCAAGGAGTATAGTATTGAAAAGCAAAGTATCCAGCTCAGCACAGATCAAATGCCATCTGATCACAGCAAATGTTTCCCCAAGATATCCCAATGCTTTAAAGTGTGCTTTAATGTATAGAACAGTTATTGCCCACCCTGGGACCCAGGAGGCCACTGCTAATAGAATCTTCTTCTTGAGCCCTTGCTTCAGAACATCAGATATCACAGGACAGGGGCTGGCTCTGATCCTCTGAGCCTGTATTTTACCTTCCTTGCAGAGTAACAGAATGTAATACTGGCTCTGACATGTTGTTCATACCAGACCATGTAAAATTCCTTGGCTAGAAACTAGCCTTGCCTCACTCAATAATGAAACTGTTTCGTTTACTGCAATCTCTACTTTTATATAAAAATTAACAGGGCTGGCAAATCATGGGCTCTAAAGCTATTTTTCCTTAGTGGCAGCATTGCTGTATGAATAGATCCAAAATTTTATTGGCAACATTGATTTTGGTCCAAGAGATTGTCATTTCAAATGTAGATATCCAGAACAAGATATATACTTTAAATCATTAAAGTAATTGGATAAGGATCAAAATTCCTGGAGAGATTCTATTCCATTTTTATTTCACTGATTTCATTTTACCTTAAGTACAAGTCAAACAGGCACTGAAATCAGTATCTTCACAGAAACAGTGATTAGCCTCTGAAGTCATTGACATTGGTTACTTTTCCGGTAAGACCGTAGAGCCTAGGCACCCAGACATTGTCTGGGTCGTTATCCACCTTTCAACGTTTTTTCATTCATGTATGGATTGCCCATGCCCCAAGCAGGTACAGGCTTTTCCTCTTTGGCATTCAGGCAGTGATGCTGCCCAGGGCCCTACTTCCTGGCCTTCTGGAATATGACACAAGAGGAACTTCCCAGCAAAATATTGGGAACTAAGTATACTTGCCTTCACCTGGCTTAACAGTCCCTTAGCTCCAAGGTTCTCAGGCAAATTGCCCGGTCTATCTCTTAAAAACCAATGCCAGAAGAATTGCCAGGCCCTCCCCTATTTCCCTAGGTAAAAAGCCCCTAGCAGATATATTCCCAGTACTTGCCAGTCTAAAACAAGGAAGAAATATAGGAGCAGCGACAAAACAAAACTAGTTTCATTCAGTTCTTTTCTTTTTTCTTGAGACAGTCTTGTTATATAACCCACATTGGACTTGAACTTGAGAACTTGAAACTCAACATCCAGTTACTAAGTGCTGGGATTAGTACATGTCCTGCCCAGCTCTTCTGGCATGTAGTTGCTGCTGTTGTTGCTTTGTGTTGTCTTCAGTGCTAGAGGTGGACCCCAAGGCCTTGTGTTTGCTAAGCAAGACAAGTTCTCTACCTCTGAGCTATATTGCTGCCCTCCCCTCGAGGAACCAAAATACAACAGTAAAGTCAATGCTTCCAAACTCTTGCCTCATTGCCTGGCTCCCTGTCAGTGACTGTTCTTTCCCACAGTGCTTCAAGTTTTGATGATGTTTATGCTTAAATGATAGATGTTCTGTTCCAGGCTAAAACAAGAGAGGCAGAAGGGAGGCCAAGAGTTTAACGATAGCCCACTACTTTATTCAGAGTGGAGATGCACATACACACACATTTTAAAACATGCTATGTAGTGAAAGATGACCTTGCATTTCTGATTATCCTGCCTCTATCTTCTAAATTCTGGAACTAGAGGCATGAGCCACCATGGGACGCTAGGGATTGAACTCAGAGAGTTATACATGCTAAACAAGTCCTCTATCGACTGATCTTGTCCTTTAGTCCTCTACATCACAACACACATTATTTTTAACCAGGTAAATGTTAATTCATCATTTACTAATCTTTCCTGAATTCTCTGTTATAGACTGAATGTGTGCCTTCACTGCTATTCCTACTGTACCCTCATATGTTGAAGCCCTAATCTCCAATGTAGTGGGACTTGACATGGGGCCTTTGGGAAATAGGATTTCATGAAATCATAGAGCTGGAGATCCAGTGATGGGATTAGACACTTCATGAAAACTTTTATGTGGATAAAATAGCATCTTGGAAGGAGGCATCAAGGGTAAGAGTCTTGAGATGGAAGATCAAATTTTCTTGTAATATCCAGTGAATTTGATGTAATCATAACTTGCATGACCCTTCATGTCAATATCAGATGAAAATTTTTCAGTTACTAAGAGCAGTGGCAACAAAAGATAAAAGAAAAACTGGCTTCAAAAAAGCACAAAGAAAAGAAGATGAGAGAAAGAACGGGGAAATGAGGGATGAGAAAGGGAGAGAAGGCAGGAAGTAGAGAGAGGAAGAGAGGAAAAAGAAGAGGAGAATAGAGGAAGAGAGGGAAGAGGAGAAGCAGGAGAAAGAGGAGTAGAAAAAAGCTTGCTCATGGGACCAACGTGTTCCAGCACAGGTCTATATTTTAGGATGAATCTACCCAGAGCCTGGTTTTCTATTTCTTGGAAATGTCAGCTCTCTGTTATCATCTCAGATGTATCTTCCTTTCACAGTGGGGAGGTGGCTGTGCTGATACATATCACTTACACCACAGGGGACAAGAATGTGCCTTTTCTGATAACTCCCATAAGAGTCTGAGATTTGACCTGTGATCTTAGTTGGCTAAGATTCAACTAAAGCCACTGTCATAGACAGGAGGATTACAGGTAGGTTTCTGGTCACCTGTGCTCATTATGAGCGTTCTCCCCCAAACAGAATAAAGTATTGGCGCGTAGTATATGTTGGCCAAAGAAGGTTGAATAGACTCTATTAAAAAAAAAAGTCCACACTGAGGAGAGGGGGGTACACTTTTTGATTAACAAAACTACTCTGCAGTTTTAGGTATTTTGCCTTTTACAAAGGCTATTTGACTTTGAGAATCAAAATCACAGAGAACTAAATTTTATTTATTTGCGGTACTGAGGATTGAACCCAGGGCCTTGCACATACTAAGTACATATTCTACCTCTAAAACCCATCTCAACTGTTTTTTTGTTTTGTTTTGTTTTTGTGTGTTTGAGATAGTCTTGCAGTGGGCAAGTGAGTGTCCTGGAAACAGCCCATGGTTTTGCATGGCTGTGATGGGTGAATCCCAAAAAGGCACAGCCTCAGTAGCTTCCTCCTAGGACTGTGTCTTGCTGCTGCTGTGCCTTCTCATGTTGGTCATTGCTGTATCCTCATTTCTCTGACATGGTGTGCCTGGGCAAAGAAAGACACTGTCTGCCTATAGTCTGTTATAATTGATTCCTAGGCATCATCCCATCCTATTGGGCAAATTTCCTGCAAGATCAACATGAACTTTCATGAATTAATATTGTTTAGGTGAATTATTGGTTTTACAGAACTGCTTATTGATTCAAATAATTTTAAGAAGTTAAGACAGCCGACAGAAAGTTTAAAGTTAGAATCAAAAGTAGACTGTGCCTCTCCCATGTAGAATAGTAACAGCTGCATGAAAGGGAGAACAGTAAGCTTTCTGACGTCACAAGTACAGAAAGTGCTCTAGGGAGGAAAACAGGCTTGGAAAAAATTGATGATCAAAGAAAACATTCACTTAAGGTAAGGTCCAAAGACAGGTGTGCACCATGATAAAGGCCATGAACATACAAAACAATTGCTTTGAACGTATAATGAGCTTATGGAGTGAAAGAGCAATAAAACTGCTATGAATTTACAATCGACAATCCTGCTGTAACTCTCTCTTATGTAATGTCTTATCTGTGTTTGAGTGAGGTAATTATTTTTCTTACATAGAGAACTTTGTCTTAGGGGATATAAAAAGGCTAAGAGAAAACATAAAGTTGTTGAAGATTCTCCAACGTGTGTGTGTGTGTGTGTGTGTGTGTGTGTGTGAAATTGCTCGTCAGAGCTTTGCTCTATCCACCAAATGTGTGTGTGTGTGTGTGTGTGTGTGTGTGTGTGTGTTTGGAGCCTGCTTTGTTCCATCCACCAAATGTGTACATGATATGTATGTATGTACATATGTATGTGCATGTGTCAAATTGTTTGTTTATGGTTGATTGTTGGAACCTGCTTTGTTTCAATGTGTGTGTTTGTATGTGTGTGTGTGTGTGTGTGTGTGTGTGTGTATGACGTTCTCACTGGTCTGTAAAGAGTTAAAAAGTTCAGAGTTTCTTGATGGTCACAGAGAGTACTGCCCTGATAATTATGTTTTGCCTGTCCTCAGTGAGGAGCCCATCAGTTGTTATGAGCACTGACCCCCATTGCTATCTCCACACTCTCTGCCTTCCTCAGTTTATCCTGGATGTTGAAGCTGGCCTTTGACAGTCTCCATTTTTATCCATCTTTGACCTGAAATGGAGTTTGTAGATTAGCTAACCTTGAAGTCATGAGGTTTACGTGTTCTACCACACCTGGCTTTTCACAGTATTTTATATATATACATGTGTGTGTGTGTGTGTGTGTGTGTGTGTGTGTGTGTATGCTCAAGACAGAGTTTCTCTGTGTAGCCCTGGCTGTCCTGGAACTCACTCTGTAGACCAGGCTGGCCTCGAACTCAGAAATCCACCCGCTCTGCCTCCCAAGTGCTAAGATTAAAGGTGTGTGCCACCACTGCCTGGCTTTTACAATATTTTAAAAATCAGATACAAGAGGTTCCATTTATTTTCTGGCCTTATAGAAAAAAGAATTTGTTAAAAGACATTTTAAATATAAGTGTGTGTGTGTGTGTGTGTGTGTGTGTGTGTAATATGTTTGCCTAGAGGCATGTTCACATGTGTACATGTGGAAACCAGAGATCAACACTAAGTATCTTCTTCTATTGCTTGGGACCATTTTTTAAAAAGTAAAAATAAAAAATAATTATTTATTTTACATATGTGTATCTGTCTTCAGACACACCAGAAGAAGCTATTAGATCCCATTACAGATGGCTGTGAGCCACCACGTGGTTGCTGGTAATTGGACCCAGGACCTCTGGAAGAGCAATCAGTTCTCTTAACCTCTGAGCCATCTATCTCTCCAGCCCAGGGGACCTTTATTTGAGACAAGATCTCCCATTGGCTGCTCCCATAGCTTGCCAGTGTGGATAGGCTAGATGAGTAGCAAATCCCTGGGATCCTCTTGTCTCTCTAGCACTTGGATTGCAGTCACAGACTGACACACTTGGCTTTTATATAGGTTGAGGGGACCTGAACTCAGATTTTCAAGATTGCATGGCAAGCACCTTACTGAGCTGTCTCTCAGCCCCTCCAAACAGAGTTTATGTATAGGGATTAAGAAAGAGGTGCTGCCTAACCCTCGAGAGACTTGAGGCCCCAGGGAGTGGGGAGGTCTGGTGGAGTGGGACCATCCTCTTGGAGACTGGGGAGGGAGATATGGGATGGGGAGCAGTTGGGTGGGAAGCCCAAGAGGGGGACCAAAACTAAACTGTAAAAAAAAGATTAAAGGGGGCTGGAGAGATGGCTCAGTGCTTAAGAGCACTGACTGCTCTTCTGAAGGCTCTGAGTTCAAATCCTGTCACCCACATGTTGGCTCACAACCATCTGTCAAACCATCTGTCATGGGATCTGATGCTCTTCTGGTGTCTGAGGACAGTGACAGTGTACTCTCACATCATAAATAAATAAATCTTAAAAAATAAACAAATAAAGATTAAAGAATAAAAAGAAAGAAAGAAAAGGAAGGAAGAGAGAGGGAGAGGGAGAAAGAGAGAGAGAACGAGCTCAGAGAAAGAATAGACATGCCCAAGTGTGGAGAATAGGACCTTCTCCAGGAAAAGTTGAAGAGGTCTTAACTTTTCTTTTTCCCAAAAAGGGAAGTTTGAGTGACATTCCTAGAAATCTGTAGATTTGCAGCTGGAAGAAAGGCCTAAGGCAAAGTTCATTGTGTTGTAATTCTTGATTCTCAGCCCACAAGAAGCTCATTTTCTTTCCCATGAGTCTTAGGTTTCTGGTGCTGTGATAAAACTACTCGACCAAAAGCATCCTGGGGAGGAAAGGGTTTGTTTTGCTTACAGTTCCACCTCACAGTCCATCATTGAAGGAACTTGGGGCAAGAATTCAAGTTAGGAACCTGGAAGCAGGAAGTGAAGCAGAGGCCACGAAGAGTGCTGCTTGCTGGCTTGCTCCCCGTGCTTGGTCAGCCTGCCTTCTTCAGCTCCCATCCATCTACACAGGGGTGGCACTGCTTACAGCGAGCTAGGCTTTCCCACCAATTACCAGTCAAGAAAATGTACCACAGGCAAGTCTGGCAGGAATGTTACCTCTGTTGAGGTCTCTTCTCCCAGATGACTCTAGCTTGTGTCAGTGAACATAAAACTAGCTAGTGCCACGTCTCCATAAACTTCCTTTTTTTTCTGGCCCTACTTTTTCTTCTAACTCCTTAAACTGTCCAGGAAAAAAAAGTTACTTTTGCTGAAAAGAAACACTGTAGCAGAAGGGGAGGAATGCATAATATACTATGTACATATTATGTATTGTATATCACAATATATATTGTAACCAACACATCTCAGCCATAGCTACTGTTTTAGAGAGGCTTGGAAGAACTTGATATTAATGGTCACAGCAAGAATTGCTTGTAGTGTGTTAATCAGGACACTATTAGACCAGAGCAGGTCCGCCCTTCCAAAAATTGCCTTCAGCTGTCCAGAGCTACTTTGCCTGTGAAGTCTCCTGTGACTCCTCTCACCACTCTGTCCTCTTCCTTCTCTGATGCACGACTGCTCTCTGGCAGTGGCTGTCTCCAGTGCTGAGGCACATTTATTTCAGAGACCACCTCTCCTAGGCACAAACTAAGGCTCTGTCCTTTCATCCAAAATGAAATGTTCTTTGAATTAAACACACCTGTCTTATAGTCCCAAGTCACCAGCCTACCTCTCTCCATCTATAAGCGGTGTGTGTGTGTGTGTGTGTGTGTGTGTGTGTGTGTGTAATATAATTTGTACCTAATATGCAAATGTTAAACTTTAAGGATAAGAATTACTCAGTTACATTTACAAAAAATCAATAGAGTAGCCAGGCGGTGGTGGCACACGCCTTTAGTCCCAGCACTTAGGAGGCAGAGGCAGGCAGATTTCTGAGTTCGAGACTAGCCTGGTCTACAAAATGAGTTCCAGGACAGCCAGGGCTACACAGAGACGCCCTGTCTCGAAAAAAAAAAACAAAAAACAAAAAATCAATAGAGTTTGGGGCCCCTAGAGCAGCCGCTGTAAATGAAAAAGACCCCAGAAACATGAAAGCAGTATCAGAGCCAGGTACATTTGATAATTAAATTTATTTAAGAAAAATAACAAGTATCAAGTACAACCTTCAATTACTTGAATTTCATAGTAGGTATTCCAAATATTTCATTTTTGTCTTATGGTAATTACATAAAAACCCCACTTTCAATATTTTTTCAACAAAAAAAAACAGTGGATTTAAGACCATTCATTTAATAATTTAACTTCATAAAACATCAATGCTAAATTGTGACATTGTAAACATGATTAAAATATATCAAGCCACTGAAGAAAGAAAAAAGAAAAAAGCATAATCCCCAAAACAGCACAACTCTGATTTCCTTGGACACAAATATAGCAAAATTACCAAAATGATACTAACAGAACAACCTGTTAGTTAGAAGATAAACAGAAGAAAACCCCTGGAATGTTACAGATGTAAAGTCATAAGAGCCTTAAAATATTCACTGTGAAGTTCTGCAGATGCTCCTTAATGATCTGTCCAGTTATGCAGAAGATTTGGCCTCTTGGATGCTGCTCCTGAAGACAGCACTGGAATGCCAGCTTTGATTTGAACTTTAAGGGTGCTGTATCAACAGTATACAGAAAAAGAAAGTCAGTGATCTTCACATCATATCCTGAGACCCTGAGAACTCAGTCCAAGATTCACACATTCACACATGCCAGCAAAGTGATGCCTATTTTTTTTTTAAATTTAATTTTGGTGATGAGGGTCAGAATGGAACTGGGATGGCTCTAGATTGGGGTTGTGGTGGGTGGACGAAGATGTTGGGAGTCAGATGCCTTATACTGTGTAAACCCAAGGTGCTAGAAGATGCTGCAGATGCCAAACGTGGTCCAGAAGTCTGAATCATTGAATGTACTCAGAGAGGTTGATGTCATGCCAGGAGATGTTGGGTGGCTTACTTGCGGTACTTGCTTTCTCAGAGGGGTAAAGACCTGCTGATAAGCTGAACCTAGACTGAGGGGCCAGTAGGTTGGTCATCTTGTTACTTGGGGATTGACAAGCACACTTGCATGAGTACGAATCTCTGGTGAGGCCACTCTTTATAAATATGATGACACCCACCCTCACTACTAGGTACATGCTAGCTGAGAAACACTTAAAATAAATGCTTAGCACCGTCAGGGAAGTATAAATCAAAACTACTTTAAGATTTCATTTTACATGGTATTGGCCAATATCAATAAAACAATGACAGCTCATGCTGGCAAGGATGTAGAATAAAGGAAACACTCATCTATAGCTGTGGGAGCAAACTTACACAGTCAGTATAGAAATAGGCATGGTGGTTCCTCAGAAAGATGGACATTTATCTACATCCTAAGACATATACCCAAAGGACACTCCATCCTACCACAAGAACACTTGCTTAACCATGCTCATTGCTACTCAAGTCATAATAGCCAGAAATTGGATACAATGTAGTTGCTCCTCAACAGAAGAATGGATATAAAGGAAATGGCACATTTACCCAGCTATAATTTGTATTCACTTATATGTGGATGTTCACTGTTAAGTCATTAACAAGCAAGCTACAAACTATATAACCACAGAGGTTAAGTAGAGTGTAAGGGACTAGGGGAGGAGATAGGAAGGGGAAATAGAATAAATAATTATGAATGGAGGCTAGGGGCTGCAATAGAAGGGTCAAACAGTGAGAGGGAAGGAAGTGGGCAAGGAAGGGAATACAAAGAGAAACAGCTAAAATTAAGGGATATTTGAGGAGTTGTATAGAAACCTAATACAGTAGAAACTTCCTACAATGCATACACATATGAATGCAATCTAAATTGCAAAATGACAGGGGAGACAGAGCCTCAGCTGAACATCTCTTGTCACCAAATGAAGTTTCAAGTACTGAAAGTGGGTTACATAATTGAGTTCTTGACCAAAAGGGTCCCACGAGACCCTCGAACAACCCAGGCTATTGCCAAGGCTATGTGTAGCTCTCCAGAAACTGACAGTAAAGTCCTATTACTTAACAACTTACTGAACATAGATAAGTTGAGCTGGTGCCTATCTAGAGCCTTCACCCCTACAGATTAGATACTACTGGAAGGTTCTCTGCATGCTACCAAAGGAGAAAGGTACAAACTCTTCAGCTTACAATGGTGACCTGCCTGCAAGATGCACTGGTGCAATAGAACTACAAAGCTTGTGGGAATTGCCAACCAATATCTGAGTTGAGTCAAGGCCCACTCCATGAGATGGAACCCATGCCCAATACTTCTTGGGTATCCAAGAATCTGAGATTAGATAGGGCAGGGACCTAGGGGAAAACCAATTACTATTTTTCTGTGAAAAGGACATAGCAGTAAAATGACCCCTAGTGACTTTCTGCTGTACTTGCAGACCAGTGTCTTGCTTGGCCATCAGAGAAGTTTCTTCCTGCAGCAGTTGAGAGCAAATACAGAGATTCACAGGCAGACAATATGCAGAATGAGAAACCTTGGAACATTCAGCCCTAGAAAAGGATGTCCTCCATCAAATCTCTCCTCAGAGCTCAGGGAACTCTTAAAGAGCAGATAGAAAGAGTATAAGAACCAGAGAGGATGAAGACACCAAGGAATCATGGTCTTCTACACAATGGGTGCTAGCACACATAAGAACTCACAGAGACTGTGGCAACACACATAGGGCCTACATGGATCTGTTCCAGATGGGGTCCTAGATGACTGCTTACTTTTAAATGAGTGACAGAAAGATCCAATTTATGGGGAAATGGGATGACCTGGAAGGAGTAGGTGGTCAGGAAACTTTAACCAGAATATATTATAGGAAAAAAATTCATTTTAAATAAAAGAAAAAAGATTAGACACATGCATACACACACATGCACACACACAAAACTCACCGCTGCCTTCAAAGCTTGACCGAGATCTTCCAGAAGGTCCTTTTCATCCTCTAGGCCTACAGAAAGTCGTATCAGAGTGTCACTGATCCCAAGGGTAGCTCTGTCATTCTCAGGCACGGAGGCATGAGTCATGATTGCTCTAGAAGAAAATGTGAGCAAATTCTATCATTGGATTGTAGCAATGGAGGCATATTTCTAGCTCAATGTTGGATATCTTCAGTTCTTTCTGCTCCTATTTTGTCAAACTTATCTCTTCTTGTCATGATTTTAAGTGCAAACTGGGACTTCTTACTGACATTACTTACATGTCATAAAAATGAGCTGAAGACAGCAGTCTGGTACCCAGGCAGGGGAGAGAACAGCAACCTGTGGGTTTAACCACCTGACGGAATAAGGCTTTGCTGAGACCAAATTGCTCCTAGGCTGCTCTTTACCAGAAACATTCTTTGATTAATGAAAGACAGTCCCAACCTCTACCAGCCAGCAGCATGCAACAGAAATATTAGTACAGAACCCAGGGAAGAAAGGCCTGAAGAATTTTCCAAACTAGAAGCTGATCATCTTCAACAGGTGTAAAATCAGGCTCCCAGTGCATCACGGGAGCCCATTCTATCATGCACTGTAAGGAGGACCTGGGAGAAATGAGGTGTGTTCTCCAGACAAACCAACCCAAGAAGTCCATGTAAGAAGGTTGTGGGAAGTCAAAAGAGGTCTGAGTAGACTGAGAACCATGCAGAGGGGCCTCAGCTCAGTGAGACCTAAATCCAATGTGAGCACTGCTGCTAGTACGCTTCTTCTCTGTGCCCTTCAAGTGAACCAACAACCCTCAGACACACAGAGAAAAGCACTTCAGTTGTCTAAGTAAACAAACAGTGTCTTCTTTTGTTGCTCTAAGGAAGTTTTTTTTTTCATTTAATTTTTATGTATGTATATATGATTGGTGGGAGGGGCACAGGATGTGTGTGGAGGTCAGAGGACAACTCTGTGGAGTCAGTCCTCACCTTCGACACTTACGTGAGATTGTACACAGGTTGCCAGGCTCATGCAGCAAGTGTCTTTATCTGCTGAGCCACCTTGCTGGCTCTCTAAGAAGCTTCCAGGTTGTTGTTTTTGGTTTTGGCACAGGCGAAGGTTATTTGAGAAGATGGAACTTCAGTTGAGAAATGCCTACATAAGATTGGCCTGGAGGCAAACCTATGGGCAATTTTCTTAATGAATGGGCTGAGCCCACCCACAATCATTAAATAAGAGGTTCACCCCAGGGCAAGAGGTCATGAGACTGAAGACAAAAAGCTGAGGAATTCATGAGAAGCAGATCAATAAGCAATACTCCTCCATGGCCTCTCCATCAGCTCCTGCCTCCAAGTCTCTGTCCTGACTCCCTCAGTGATGAAGGGGTGACCTGAGAGTTGTAAAGAAAGATACACTCTTTTCTTCCCAAGTTGTTTTTGGATATGTATTTATAACAGCAAAACTTCCTGTTAAGACAGGAAGTTTTCACACACTAATATCCTCCTGAAAATGTTCTGTCCCAACAGGTTCTTCCTTCCCTAAGGGAACAGGCACAGGTCCAAACAGTCCTGGGCCTCAGAGAGTAATACTCTTAGGAATGAGTAATATTCCAGGGCCAACAGATGTCTCTATGGGGAAAGCCCATGAACCTGATGGTCTGAATTCCACCTCTAGAATCCACAACATTGTCCTCTGATCACATGCATGCCTTGGCACACGTGTCCCCTCATACACACGCGCGCGCACACACACACACACACACACACACACACACACGTCGTGCTTGCACACACAACAGTAACAAAAATTAAGAAAAACATCCCCTTGGGGGCTGTAGTGGCACAGGCCTTTAAACGTAGTTCTGGGAGGTAGAAGCAAGCAGATATCTTTGAGCCTGAGGCCTGTCTGGTTTTCACAGTGAGTTCCAGGACTGGCAGAGTTACACAGTGAGGCCATCTCAGAACAAACAAGCAAACAAACACCCAAAAACCAACCAACAAAGTCCTTGCATTCCCTTTCAAGGTAACCTGAGCTTTTGAAGGCCTAGCTATCCTGAACTCACTATGAAGACCAGGTTGGCCTCAAATTCACAGAGCCTGTTTCTGTCTCCAGAGTGTTGGGAGTAAAGGTATGTAATGCCAGGTTTACCACTGCTTTTTTTAAATTAAATAAATGTATAATATTGATTGTTTTTTTTATAATAAGACATAATAAAATAAAAATTAACACAGAATAGGACAGAACAAACAAAGAGAAGGAAAAGAGTCCAAGAGATGACATAGGAAACAGAAACCTATTCATTTGCACACCGAGGATCCCAATAAAAACACTAAACTGAAACACACACACACACACACACACACACACACACACACAGAGGACATGTAGGTTAAAAATAGAGAGAATATATATATAAATAAAATAAAAAAATTGTTTTAAAAGGTAACTTTTTTTTTAAAGGAAAAGTCTTGACACAACTTTACAAGACAAGGACCCTCTAAAGAGGCTAATGAACTTTTCTGTCAGCCATCTACTGCTTTTTTTTTTCTGAGACAGGGTTTCTCTGTATATCCTTGGCTGTCCTGGAACTCACTTTGTAGACCAGGCTGTCCTCAAACTCAGAAATGCACCTGCCTCTGCCTCCCGAGTGCTGGGATTAAAGGCGTGCGCCACCACCGCCCGGCCATCTACTGCTTTTTAAATCTACATTACTTTTCAAATGTGTAGATGTAGCTTCTATCTCTCAAGTATTTCATAAGCATCAGTTAAAGTTTGCAAAGTTATTTTAATTAGGGAATATTAGAAAAGCACGCACTGTGAGAGTTCAGAAAGTCAAATCTTCATGGACTGAGGACCACTGAAGAGAGACTTAGTTCTGCTTAGTCCCAATACATGAGACAAGACACAAAACCAAAGTAGAGAAAAGAAAAGAGGAGGGAGAGAAGGAGGAGGGGATAAGGAGAAGGTGGTAAGAAAGGAGATAGAGAGGTAGAGAGAAAGGGAAGGAGAGAGGAAAGGATGGAAGGAATGTAACAGATATCTAAAGTAATCCTAGCAGTAAACATTTTTTATGTTGTAATGCGAGCCAGAGCATCAACTCAGGCATTTTCTCAACACTCTCTAAATTGAGATTAAGAAAGAATAATGTCCAGAGTAGTTTTATGTCAACTTGACACAAGCTACAGGCATCTGAAAGGAGGGAAACTCAATTGAAAAAGTGCCTCCATGAGGTTCCAACCTGTAGAGAATTTCCTTAATTAGTGATCGATGAAGGAGAACCCAGCCCATTGTAGATGGTGCTATTCCTGGACTGGTGGTACTGAGTTCTATGAGAAAGCAGGCTGAGCAAACCAGTAAGCAGCACCCTCCACGGCCTCTGTATCAGGCCCTGCCTCCAGGTTCCTGCTTTGTATGAGTTCCTGTCCTGACTTCCTTCAGGGATGGAAGTGTAAGCCAAATAACCCTTCTTTCCAACTTATTTTTGGTCTTGGTGTTTCACTGCAGCAATAGAAACACTGACTAAGAACCTAATGCTACATAGTGTTTCTAAAGCTACAGAGTTAGCATATCTGGCTGGGTGGCTAACCCAGTGTGCAGACTCTGTCTCCTCTCCTGCATACTGCAGAGCTGCTCCAGTCACAACAGCACTGGGAGGCCCAGAAAGAAGAGTGATTAAGCTGGGTGGTGGTGGCACACACCTGTAATCCCAGCACTTGGGAGGCAGAGGCAGGCGGATTTCTGAGTTCGAGGCCAGCCTGGTCTACAGAGTGAGTTCCAGGACAGCCAGGGCTACACAGAGAAACCCTGTCTTGAAAAATAAAAAAATAAAAAAAAAAAGAAGAGTGATTAAGCAGTCAAATCCTGACCTAAATTTACATATCCATACTCTTAAACCCAACCCCTAATAAATCAGGAAACATCTATTTAAGGAGAAAGCCTTAAAGCAATAAACACTGTCTTCTGTGAGGAGCAAACTGATTGCACATGAGTGTACTTCAAATCCTGACAGGTCTATTTCTTTAAACTTCTGACTCTCCTTACAATTGCAAATGGGAAATATGTCTATATACTCAGAAGTACTTTAATACTGAGCTTCCAAGACACAGTCATTGATGAATGTGTACAAAACTATCACAAAAGCATCTCATGAGAACTAAGCTTGGTGGTGCACACCTGCAAGCCAAGCATTTGGAGTTAAATACAAAAGGGTCAGTGATTTAATGTCATCCATGGCTGCAGGACAAATCTGAGAACAAACAGAGCTGTGTGCCCCACCTCGAAAAAATAAAAACAAACCAATTAACCAAGAGCATGTTCATTGATAACATGTAAACACTAAAAAGCAGTGATGCCATGTTCCTTTGGTCATAGCTGTAATAAACAGTCATGTTGCTGGGGACTCCAGCAGGGCAGGCCAGCAGTCAGCAGTAACTAGTACCCTAATATTAATCCCATCCTACATATGCAAATGTGCTGCAGGAATTGGCAGAACGTATCAGAGGTGGCTACACTGTTACGTGCACACACACTGGAGGCTGAGGTTCACCTCAGTCGATCTCCAACTATGAATCTGGAGTAGCAGGGGCCATGCAGGTGGTCTGTGGAGAGCAAGTAAGCTTCCTGGAGCCAGCCCACCATTTTCATGGCTGCAGAGGGTGATTCCTAGAAAGGCATGGACCCAGGAGCTTCTGCCCAGGACTGCTTCTTGCTGCTCCTGTGGCTTCTCGTGTTGGTCATTGCTGTATCCTCATTTCTCTGACTTGGTGTGCCTGAGCAAAGAAAGACCTTGTCTGCCTATAGTCTGTTGTGATTGATTCCTGGGCATTAGCCCACCCTACTGGGCAAATTTCCTACAGATCAAAATGAAGATGAAGTTTCATTAAATAAGACTGTTTAGATGAATTGATGATTTTATAATTTCTGATAATGATTTCATAGAACTCCTGAATTGACTCAAGTAATTTTAAACCCCTGTAGAATAAAAAGCTGCAAATAGAGTTTTGTGTCATTATCTAATTATACTAGGAAAAGAAAATAGGCTTGGAACAAATTTACAGTCAAGGAAACATTCCTTCTATATTAGGAATGAGGCCACTAATCTCTATAACTAAAGGTCATAAACCAGGAATGAGCAATTTATTATAGGTGCAATGACAGAAAATAAATGATTGCCTAGTTTATCTATGCAAGACTTCAAAATAACATGTAAACCAGACAGATGACTTGTCTCTTGACAAAAACCTTGCTAACTTAAGACATAAAAGCTATTGCTATAAACTTATAATGAATTCGTGGAGCTGAGAATATTTAGTCAGATATGACAATGGAAAGACATGTAAACAATTATGCTGTAACTCCTTAGACCTTATCGACCTATGACATAAACTATTATTGCTTTAAACTTACTAAGAACTTATGAAATGTAAACGTGTTTAGAAAATCATGTAATCAATTATCCCGATGTAACAAGTCTATCTGTTGCTTTCATGGCTATGAGGTAATTTTTTTTCATGTAGAAAACTTTTGTCTGAGAAGGTTAAAAAAAAAAAAAAAAACCTGAGCCGGGCGTGGTGGCGCACGCCTGTAATCCCAGCACTTGGGAGGCAGAGGCAGGCGATTTCTGAGTTCAAGGCCAGCTTGGCCTACAGAGTGAGTTCCAGGACAGCCAGTACTACACAGAGAAACCCTGTCTTGAAAAACCAAAAAAAACAAAAACAAAAACAAAAACAAAAAAAAAACCATGAAGGAAAAAATATAGAGAGGTGGAGCTTTTTCTGCCTTTTCCTGCTTCATCCAGATTGTGTGTGTGTGTGTGTGTGTGTGTATGTGTATGTGTATGTGTATGTGTGTGTGTGTGTACTTTTTTTCTTTCCCTTTCTCTCTCAGCAGAGTTAAAAAGTGTTGAGAGAGAGAGAGAGAGAGAGAGAGAGAGAGAGAGAGAGTTCAGAGATTCTCTCATTGAGAAGTGCCAGCCCAAATAATTAAATTTCTTTTCAGGTACTGGAAGAACCAGACTCTCAGGAGACAGCTATATCAGGCTCCTATCAGCAAGCACTTGTTGGCATCCACAATAGTGTCTGGGGTTGGTGACTGTATATGGGATGGATCCCCAGGTAGGGCAGTCTCTGGATGGTCTTTCCAGGAAAGGGGATAACATTTGAAACGTAAATAAGGAAAATATCTAATAAAAAAACCAAAACAAAATGGATACAAAAAAATGTGGTACATATACATAATGGAGTACTATTCAGCCATTAGAAACAATGAATTCATGAAATTCTTAGACAAATGGATGGAGTTGGAGAACATCATCCTAAGTGAGGTAACCCAGTCTGAGAAGAACACTCATCGTATGCACTCATTGATAAGTGGATATTAGCCTAGAAACTTGGAATACCTAAGACACAATCCACATACCAAATGATGTCCAAGAAGAAGGAAGGAGTGGCCCCTGGTTCTGGAAAGGCTCAGTGCAGCAGTGTAGGGGAATACCAGAACAGGGAACTGGGAAGGGGTGGATGGGGGAAGAAGGGGAGGGAAGAGGGATTATGGGACTTTCGGGGAGGGGGGAGCCAGGAAAGGAGAAATCATTTGAAATGTAAATAAAGAATATATTGAATAAAAGAAAGAAAGAAAAAGAAGCTATTAAGTTAGCAGAACACTTGCTTCCAACAATCCAAGACTAAGAGTATCATCAATAGCATTTTAGGACTATAAAATGGCTCTCACCATCTCATTGTACCAACAATGTATCTTAAACTTGTCTTGATTTATAACTTTCTTTTTTTTCCCCTTCCCTTCTCCCTCTAGCTCCAGTCCCCACTCGCTCTGGCCCCCCACTTGCTCCAGTCCATAGGTTTTTTATTTTGTTTCTCATTACAGATGGTTGTGAGCCACCATGTGATTGCTGGGATTTGAACAGTCAGTGCTGTTAACCACTGAGCCATCTCACCAGCCTGATTTCTAACTTTCTTTGTCCTGTAAAACTATTAAGACCCTGTGAAACTGCTTCCACTTTGGAACATGGAATTTGTGTTAATTTAGTCTGTGTTCCTGGGTTTGTGGTCTTATTCCCTTGAAGATGAGAGCTGTGGTTTTATGTTAACGGGTGAGAGAAGTACTCAGCTCAATGCAGCAGATTAGCCGGAGACATAAAGAAATCAAGGTAAAACAATCAACATTTAAAAATAAAGACTAAATAAGTGGGATGCAATAATAACAGAGAAACAGGAGAATACTTACGGAAGCTCAGCCAGACTCTCATATCCTCCCAGGCTTTCAGCCAGAGTAAACAGCTAGCAAAGAAAACAGGAATTTAGAATGGCTGATAATACTGCTAAATTCTTAAAATGGTATCAGGCAAGATACTAAGAAAAAAAGTCATATTCAAGTTTAAGACAATCGTTTTGACAATTAGATGTACTGTCTTCAAAACTTTAAAACACGGAAAGTTGCTGGCCTTTGAAGCCGAGGCTGCCATTGTAGCACTCGGGAGACAGAGGAGGATCGCTGAGGTTCAAGGTCTGTGGGACCTTATCTCCCTGAACTTTACAAGGTGAGGGCTGTAGCTCAGTGGAGGACTGCTTGCCTGGCATGTCCAAGATCCCGAGTTTCGTCTCAGCACTACAAAATCAATGAATCAATAATAAACTGGCCAAAGTCAGCCTCCTGCATCATCCTAGTTTAGACGATACCTAAAAAATCTGCATGTATCAAATATGCTTAAGACAAATGTTGGCTAGAGTACCACCGAGGAGGCAGAGACAGGAGGACAGATGTTAGTTCAAGGCCATCTGGGTCTACATAGCAAGTGCTAGGTTTCTAGACCACAGAATGAGTGAGACCCTGACTTAAAAAAATGCAACAAATATATACATATTACACTTAAATTAACACCTGCTTTAACTGCCTATGGAGAGGGTTTCTGTAGTCCAAGGTTCCCTTTGGTTTGCACATGGTCTTTCTCAAGGTTGTCTGAGTAATGTGATGAGGGACAGGTCCTATAGAATGGCAGTTCTAGAGTGTAACTATCGTTGCCACCGAGTCATGCTCACCGGATTAGAGGTGCCTGGAAAGCCTGAACTCTCTTGCTCTCACATGCCCTTTCTACCTCTGCCGCATGGATACTGACAAGAGATTTGGTCCCTGGTCCCTTCAGTCACCAGAACTGTACCCTGTGACCTGCCTGAGTGCCTGGGTGAGGCTGGTTCTACCAAAGCCCATCGGTGGAGTGGAGGTCCTCAGTGTGATACACCTTTAAGAAGCAGGGCTTGGGGCAAGGCTTTGAGGTCATTCAACCAGGATACTGCCAGTTGCCATCAGAACAAGCCTGCCCCTAGGTGCCAATGCCCTCCCTGACTGGTGACTGCTCTCACTTCCACACATAATGCCATTTGCCACCAGAACTTAAGGAAGGGGTCGACTAACTCTGAACTTATGCTTTTGGTCTTGAACAGCCAGTGAAGCAAATGCCTGTCTCTGGCATTTTGTGCTAGAAATGAATAACAGGCTAATATATCCAGTGTTGGGTATTATGGCAAGCAATAAGGACTAAGACTGTGTTACAGAGACAAAAAATTCACTCTAGATTCTCATCGTTGCCTAGCCTCGTCACAGACTTACAGGATCACACCCTTCTCCTGCCTCCATATCCCTCCATATCCCAAATGGCTAGAACTACCTAGCTTAATTTTACTAAATGTCTGAAATTAATACTATCCTTCTAATCTTAGAGACAGATTTCAGCTAGGAGAGCTTTGCTCGGACTTATGGGAGTGACCTGCAGGTAAAAGCCTGGGAGTGAGTATGGGCCGCTGAAAGGAAGTCTTGGAGGAAAATCCGATATTGAGCTCACCTTTAGATTTTTGAGGAAGACCTGAGCATGCTGCAGAGCACCCTTGATGTAGAAACTGACCATCCCTGGGCAGCCCGTGCACTGGCGTTTGGCCAGCTCATGCTGAGGATGAGAGGGTAGCCCTGCAACCACAGAACATGAAAGAAGTCTCATTCTAGAGCCACACATACAACTTCAAGGGAGCAAGTTCACTGACCCCTAAGTCTGCTGCAAGTACGCCCAACGATGTGGTTATAAGTCTTTCTCTCCTGTCCAGCTCTGCAGACAGCTCTTCTACCTCCTCCCATGTCCTGGTCAGGTCTCCTCTCTTGGATCCATCAGCCTGTGTTCCCTTCATTCGGGATCTCTGCAGGTCTGGACTCCCTGGTTAACTGCATCCTTCTGCAATTCTTTAATGTATCTTAGGAACAAGACTATCTTCATGAGTGCAAATGTATTTATTTTATTCACACTGCATTCATATTCCTAGGGAAAATCCAGGCCCAACAGTTATTGGATACCTCTGGAAAGACTCAACCATGAACATTAAACAAGTGTATCCACTGCCTCGGGCATAGAGCCCTTCTCTTTCCCTGTGTCCAAAACATACTCCAGCAAGCAGTGTTTAACAAATGGCAGGTAGAGATCCCAGCTCATTACAATTCTAGTTTGGCTTACCCAATTTCCTTGAAGACAAAACTCTTAACTACCCTGTACTCATGATCCATCCTGTGGCCACAGGATCTAAGAACAAGGCTGCATAAGCCCATGGCAGCTTACCTGCTACCATAAACTCAAGGGGAAACAATGAGTCTACGAATCTACATGGAAAGGTTGGTGAACTGAAAAGAGCCTGAGGAGAATCCTGGTACATCAAGTCTCAGTGGGACAAACTTACGTCAGATTATGGTAAGAGCTTGTATTGAACAAGTGACTGGCAGGGCCATCAGCCAATTAACCTGAATTATCCTGTGATGGGGTATACAGAAGCCTCAGATGCAGAAGCATCTTACATGAGAAGCTGTTCTTAACACCTGACATTCATTGCCTTCGGGCCAACATCTTGTCTATCCACACCCCACCATGCTCATTCCAGAGCCTGACACAGTGACAATAACCAATGAACAATGTAAAATTATCCAAAAACAGAAACTCACAGAGAATGACCCATATAAAGTCTTAGCCTAAACAGATTGTCTAGAACTCAGGACGACATACCAGGATAAATAACCTTTTCTACCCGGGGATTAGACTCCAGGAAACGGGCCACTGCCATCCCATTCTTGAAATGTCTCTCCATCCGGACCTGCAGTGTCTTCAGTCCTCGGCAGCAGAGGTAACAATCAAAAGGAGAAGGAATTGCTCCGAGTGCTAGAGAGTAAACAAAGCTTGGATTAGCTTGGAGGTACCATGGGGCTCAAGGAATCCTCTAGTTGCTCTTTTTCAACAGAGTGGCTCAGAAAAATCTAGCTATGAAGCTCAACGTTTGTTTTAGGAAGGAGTTGCTATGTTGAACTGGAAGCGCGGAATGGAACCAACAGTGAACTGAGAGAATGTGTTAACACGGAGAAATGGAAACCAAGGTGAGGCTTTCAGCCCTGAGCAGACAGTCCTTTCTGATTCGGTGATGAAACCCTCCACATATCTCATCTTTGAGGTATACCTCGGTTCTTTATGAGTCAATGACGTGACACATCAGATAGTGTGGGCCCTCACATCTTTGAAATGCCTGACAGGGAAAACTCTGCAGTACAGTCATGATTATTGTTACACAATCTACTGACTAACAGTATAGCTTATTTCTGCTCTTAAAGATTTTATTTTTATTTGTGCATGTGTGTGCAGTGCCTACAGAGGCCAGGAGAAGGAATCAGATCCCCAGAGCTGGAGTTGATGATGCTTGTGAGCCTGACATGTGGTACTGGGAACCGAACTGAGGTTCTGGTACTACTGAGTTATCTCATTCCTACTTATTTATCAAGCAGTCAGTCAATTACCCTCCTCAACCCCTTTGCTTACTTTAGGAGTGATTTCTAGAAGGGTATTTTAGTTTTTAATTATCTCTGTCTCTTATCTGCCAGAGTGTGGTGATCACCTATACTCAAG
Source organism: Apodemus agrarius (assembly GCA_964023405.1). Classification (NCBI taxonomy): domain Eukaryota; kingdom Metazoa; phylum Chordata; class Mammalia; order Rodentia; family Muridae; genus Apodemus; species Apodemus agrarius. The sequence continues at coordinate 2,170,931 of OZ030007.1, read as the reverse complement.
GTAAATGGAACAAACTACCAGGAAAGCTATTTAATGTACACAACAATGTAAGGTTTATGCTTAGGTCTTGAGTGCTACTCAAATCTAACCACCATCCCACTCACTTATGTATGTGAACCAACATTTCAATGTTTAAACTAATACTCTGAATCTTAAAAATTCACTGGGGTTTTAACAATCTTTTTGAGCAAATAAAAATATTCACTCCTTAAATGAGGTAAGAAGTCATGAAATCTTGCTGCGATCTCACTCTATTTATTTTTTTATTTACTTGAGATAGGGACTCTCACTTTGTAACCCTGACTATCTTGAACCTCACTATGCTTCAGGTATAAAAGTTCACTATGCTATAACTCAATTTATTTGTTTGTTTGTTTGTTTGTTTGTTTGTTTGTTTGTTGTGTCAGAATATTTTGTGGAAGTAGAAATATCAAGTGTAGTCTCTGGTGACATAACACGAATCCAGACTTAGGAGGCTGCAGAGATGGCCCAATGCCCAAGAGTGCTTGCTGTACAAGAACAAGAGCCTGCGTTGGGATCGCTGCACCCAAGTAGAAAGCTGGGCCTGGCTATGTGCACCTGTAATGCTAAACCTATGCTAGGCAGAGACATGAGGATCACTGGGGCTTAGCTACAGGTTTAAGGAGAGACCCTGTCTCAAAGGGCTAAAGTGGCAAGTGTCCTGCACACACACACACAAACACACACACACACACACACACACACACACACACACACACAGAAACCCAGGCTTTTTGACCACTTACAGTTCTGCAGGAAACGAAGCCGGTTATTGAGGTCATCAGAATTAACGGACACTAACCCCATGATAACATCACTGTGGCCTAGAACAAAATAAGAACATCACCATCAACAACAGCTCATGTCTATTTCTCATTTCATAATTTCCAAAACTGTCAGGAGCTATCTAGGGTAGGCTAACGCTAGCAGATGACCCTCCTGGAGGTGGCCCATCATCTGTGCATGGCTTACAATGGGTGAGCTCTGAGAGGTAAGGTTCCAAGAGATTTCATTCCAGGATTGCATCTTATAGCTAATATTTCTTTCCTGTCATTATTCCATAGTTTAATGATTCCTGGACTTCAGCCTACACTTTTGGGAAATTTTTCTGCAGATCAACATGAGGATGAACTTTGATGAACTAATGCTGTTTAGATGAATTAATGATTTTGTAGAATTCCTGATTTGGTTCAAATAATTTTGGGAAGAAAGGTTTAAGAGATGGCATAAGTTGTTTCGCTAGAAAAATGTAACAGTTAGAATCAAGAATAAACTGTGCCCATTCCTCGTAAATAGTAAGTAAAGCCTTCATAATAAGAAATACAATGAGCAAAACGAGGAAAGGGGATAGCATTTGAGATGTAAATACAGAAAATATCTAATAAAAATGTATTAAAAAGAAAAGAAAAGAGATGAGATGAAATGAAATGAAATGAAATGAAATGAAATGAAATGAAATGAAATGAAATGAAATGAAATGAAATGAAATGAAATGAAATGAAAAGTGACAGCAACCACTCTGGAAATCAGTCTGCCGGTTTCTCAGAAAATTGGATATAGCCCTACCTGAGGACCCAGCTATACCACTCCTGGGCATATACACAGACAATTCTCCAACATGTAATAAGGACACATGCTCCACTATGTTCATAGCAGCCAAATTTATAATAGCCAGAAGTTGGAAAGAACCCAGATGCCCCTCAACAGAGGAATGAATACAGAAAATGTGCTGCATTTATACAACAGAATACTACTCAGCTATTAAAAACAATGACTTCATGAAATTCGCAGGCATATGGATAAAACTAGAAAATAAAAAAAAAGAAAAGAAATACAATGAGCTTCCATAATTACACAAAAAAGAGATGTAGGCTTGGGGCGAATTTGTGCTCAAGGAACACCATTCAGGTCCAATCATAAATCCACAAGTGTGCACTATGATAAGGCAAGGGCATGCAAAAACTTTGAATTTATGAGCTTACAGTATGAGACACTGCTTTGAAATTATTATTATTATTATTATTATTATTATTAGTTTTTTCGAGACAGGATTTCTCTGTGTAGCCCTGGCTGTCCTGGAACTCACTTTGTGGACTAGGTTGGCCTCAAACTCAAAAATCCTCCTGCCTCTGCCTCCCAAGTGCTGGGAGTAAAGGTGTGCACCACCACTGCCCAGCTTGTTTTGAAATTATTATTGGCACCTTTCCATAACTCCCCTTTTACGTAACATTTTATTCATGAGGAAATTCTTTCTTACAGAAAGTTTTGTCTAAAAGTATAAAAAGGCTGACAGCAATAAAGAAAGATGGTGCAGCACACACATTTCCTGGTGTGTGTGTGTGTGTGTGTGTGTGTGTGTGTGTGTTGAGGACTTCTTTCCTTTTTTCTCTCTGGTTCAAAAAGAGTTAAGCTCTAACCCTCTCACCTGGCCAGCAAGAGGCTCCTGGCTGACTCCCTAGAGAGAGGACCACTAGCAATAAATTTTTTTTTCTTTTTGGCTTTTTGAGACAGGGTTTCTCTGTGTAGCCCTGGCTGTCCTGGAACTCACTCTGTAGACCAGGCTGGCCTCAAACTCAGAAATCCACCTGCCTCTGCCTCCCAAGTGCTGGGATTAAAGGCATGTGCCACCACCGCCCAGCTAATAAATCTTTTTCATAACTTCCCAGCGCTTATTTAAGCATAAAGTGTTCAGTTTTCAGTGCTTATTAAAGCACAGAACAGTTTCCAATAGTTTCAAATTCCAAGCATTTAATAAAGCACAGAGAGTTAAAGAGAAAAGCCAGAGGTTTCCAGCCACAGAATAAGCAAGAGAGTGTAAAGTTTCCAGAGGCCATCAGCTTCGAGCCCCCAGAACAGTAGAGAGAGTTACTATGTGAAGATTGCCAGTCTAACCTTTGTCTAACCAAACTGCAAAACTGAACAGGCAAGCCCCTAACACCAAACCATGATCACCTCTTGAAAAAATCATAAGCAAAAAGCCTTACTTGATCATTTAGGTGAGCTTTATCCAGTTTATAGCAGTGACTATACCTAAATCAGCAAAATCAAAATTACATAAAGAGCCAGGCGGTGGTGGCGCACACCTTTATTCCCAGCACTTGAGAGGCAGAGGCAAGCGGATTTCTGAGTTTGAGGCCAGTCTGGTCTACAGAGTGAGTTCCAGGACAGCCAGGGCTACACAACACAGAGAAGCCCTGTCACAAGAGAAAAAAAATCACATAGTCATTATCTCCAAGCTGCTAGCAAAATGGATGCACAGCCCTTCACAGTAAACTCTATGAGTCGTGGATGCAGTTTTGTCTATGAGAAATGAAATTCGGAGTGTGGTGATGTGCAATTTTCACCCAAGCACCTGGGAAGTAGACATAGGAAGTTCAAGGCTAGCCTTGGCAAGTAGTGAGTTCCATACTAGCCTTGGCTACATTAAAATCAAAACACTTCTTGTTACTTTATCTTCAACACAAGTAACAAATACATCCTGCACAGTAGCAGAAGAAATGGGTCCAAAACCCCAAGCTCTCCCTACCATCACCTAGCTATGGTGAAGAATGTTTATGATGCAGGCTAGGCTTATCTTACCATTCATGTATTTTGTAGCAGAGCACATACAAATATCAGCACCCAGAGCCAAAGGTCTCTGAAAGACAACAACGGACATTTTTATTTCAAATGAGAAACCATCTGAAAAGCACTATTCCATCCACCCGCATCCCACCATATCTGATCCCAATGAATCTGTCTCTGCTCTTCTGTGTGAGAATCCACACAGCCTCAATTTTCTAAGACCTTGAGTCTGCCCCTACAGTTCCTTCTACCAAAGAAGCTCCAAAAGAAACAAGGAAACAAACAGAAGACTGGGCTCTGGATCTGAAGGCATAAGTTGCATGGAAACAAAAGGTAGGCCTGGTCAAAGCCTCCCTAAACCCGTTCCTTTACGGTTGTTGGCTGGCCTTGAGCTTATTGCCTGCAACAGATATGTGCGTGCGTATTTTTTTTCAAAAAAAAATTTATTGGATATATTCTATATTTACATTTCATTTCCCTTTTTTTGTTTCCCCACCCTCCTAAGGTCCCACATGCCCTTTTCCCTCCCCCTGCTCCCTCATCCACCCCTTCCCACTTCCCTGTTCTTGTATTCCCCTACACTGATGCTTTGATCCTTTCCAGCACTAGTGTCCATTCCTTTCTTCTTGTCAGACATCATTTGGTATATGAATTGTGTCTTTGGTGTCCCAAGATTAGGCTAATATCCACTTATCAGTGACTGCATACCAAGGGTATTCTTTTGAGGCTGGGTTACCTCACTTAGTATGATGTTCTCCAGCTCCATCCATTTCTCTAAGAATTTCATAACATCAAAAATGACAGGAAGAAATAATCACTATTCCTTAATATCTCTTAACATCAATGAACTCAATTCCCCAATAAAAAGACATAGACTAACAGACTGGATACGAAAACAGAACCCTACATTTTGCTGCATACAGGAAACACACCTCAGAGTTAAAGACAAATACTACCTTAGAGTAAAAGGTTGGAGGACAATCTTGCAAGCAAATGGTCGCAGGAAGCGAGCTGGAATAGCCATTCTAATATCAGATAAAATTGACTTTCAACCCAAAGTCATCAAAAGAGACACAGAAGGTCACTTCTTGCTAGTCAAAGGAAGAATCCACCAAGAAGAACTCACAATTCTAAACATCTACACTCCAAATGCAAGGGAACCCTCATTTGTAAAAGAAACTACGAAAGCTCAAAGCACACACTGCACCTAACACAATAATTGTGGGGGACCTCAACACTCCACTATCCTCAATGGACCGATCAGGAAAACAGAAACTAAACAGGGACACAGGGAAACTCATTGAAACGTTGGACCAATTGGATTTAACAGGTATATATAGAACATTTCATCCTAAAGCAAAAGACTATACCTTTTTCTCAGTGCCTCATGGTACCTTCTCCAAAATCGACCATATAATTGGTCACAAGACAGACCTCAACAAATATAAAAAGATCGAACTAGTCCCATGCCTCCTATCGGATCACCATGGACTAAGAGTGTTCTTCAATAGCAACAAAAACAACAGAAAATCCTCATACACATGGAGGCTGAACAATATTCTACTCAATGATACCTTAGTCAAGGAAGAATTAAAGAAAGAAATCAAAGACTTTTTAGAATTTAATGAAAATGAAGGTACAACATACCCAAATCTATGGGACACAATGAAAGCAGTGCTAAGAGGAAAACTCATAGCCCTGAGTGTCTCCAAAAAGAAACACAAGCGAGCATACACTAGCAACTTAATGGCGCACCTGAAAGCCCTAGAACAAAAAGAAGCTATTTCACCCAGGAGGAGTAGAAGACAGGAAATCATCAAACTCAGGGCTGAAATCAATCAAGTTGAAACAAAGAGAACCATACAAAGAATCAACAAAATCAGGAGCTGGTTCTTTGAGAAAATCAACAAGATAGATAAACCCCTAGCCAGACTTACCAAAGGGCACAGAGACAGTATTCAAATTAACAAAATTAGAAATGAAAAGGGGGCTATAACAACAGAAACTGAGGAAATTCAAAATAAATCATCAGATCCTACTACAAAAGCCTATACTCAACACAACTGGAGAATCTGGAGGAAATGGACAATTTCCTAGACAGATACCAAATACCAAAATTAAATCAGGATCAAATAGATCATCTAAACAGACCCATAACCCCCAAAGAAATAGAAGGGGTCATAGAAAGTCTTCCAACCAAAAAAAGCACAGGACCAGATGGTTTTAGTGCAGAATTCTATCAGACCTTCAAAGAAGTCCTAATACCAATACTCTTCAAGCATGCGTATTTTATAACGTGTTAAACACATGGAGCATCAGGCTCCAGCATCAGGCATTTTTTGTGCCAAGGGAGTGCAACCTACTTTGCTTAGATTTTTAATCATTAAAACTTGACAAGGTACAAGGTGTTTGTTCACACTTGATTTGAGGGGCTCTTGACTCCTAGTTGCTTTTTCATTATACTAGTTTTGACAAGTATAAAGTCACAAAGAAATCTGCTCATGCAGGAGAGATGGCTCTGCATGGCCTGAATTCAATTCCCGGAACACAAAGACTAAAGGAGAGAGCTGAATCTGCAAAGGTATCCTCTGCCCTCCACCACCATACTGTAACTCTCTCTCTCTCTCTTTCTCTCTCTCTCTCTCTCTCTCTCTCTCTCTCTCTCTCACACACACACACACACACACACACACAAACACACACACAAACACACACACACACATACACACACACACCAATTTTCTCTTTTTCTTTTTTCTTTTCTTTTTCTTTCTTCTTCTCCTTCTCCTTCTCCTTCTCCTTCTCCTTCTCCTTCTCCTTCTCCTTCTCCTTCTCCTCCTCCTCCTCCTCCTCCTCCTCCTCCTCCTCCTCCTCCTCCTTCTTCTTCTTCTTTTTTTTTCTAAGGGTTTTTCTGTGTAGCCCTGGTTGTCCTGAAACTCACTCTGTAGACCAGGCTGTCCTCAAATTCAGAAATCTGCCTGCCTCTGCCTCCCTAGTGCTGAGATTAAAGGTGTGCGCCACTACCACCCAGCACACAAGTTTTCAAAAGGAAATTTGTTCAGATTATTCTCCTGCCCTAATGTTGCTGCCAACTAATCACCCTATGTCTTTAAAACATATACATACACACATACATGCTATACACAGAACACTCATGGCTGTGGTTGGAATGTCTGTGTCTCCTCGATTCACATGTTGACATGACCATGCTATGGCATTAGGAATCAGGACTTTGGGGGGATCATGAGCTCCTGACAACAGACCTGTTATGAAAAGGATCAGAGTCTCATGGAAAAACCCTAGAGAGCTGCCTGGATTCTTCTCCCAGGACAGACTTGGCCCTTCACAGGGACTTGGTAGGCTTCCTAAACCTGCCTCTTTAAGTTGTTGGCTGGCGCTGAGCTTATTACCTGCAGCAAAGACCTGAGCATTTTATGAGTTCTTGAACACATGGAGCAGTTTACAGAACCATCAAGCAATTTTTGTGACCAGTGAGTACAAACTACTTTGCTTAGATTTTTAATCATTAAAACCAGACAAGGTACAAGGTGTTTGTTCACACTTGGTTTGTAAGAAGCAAAGTCCTGCTCTGAAGTCATGAAGCACCGAGTTACAGCAGTCCAAATAAGCCAAGAATTCTTAGTCATAACATGAGACAGGTGAAGCAGAAATTTCTATTTTAACATGAATTGATAATCAGCACACTGCCATGCTTGTGCCTGCAACATGGACAGCATCAGAGATACAACCATCTAACAAACCATGTCTTTACAGACTTAACCTAAGAGATCAGAAAGAGCTGCCCAATGATATTCTAGGGACAGGAAAAGTTAAAATACAAAGAGAAACCCCAAATCTCTCACCATCAAGGAACCTCATGACCCTAATTCTGATGGCTCCTGGTGTCTCAATTCAGATGGCTGAGGAAGGGTTCAAACAGGCGAGGAAGGCCAGGTAACTTGTCTTAACTGCTTTAAGGACCCCATTACTTCTCAAAGGCGTAGAGTCTCTGAGAGTCCACCTACCATGTTTCTATCCATAGTGTCTGTCTTAGGGTTTTATTGTTGTGATGAAACATCATGACCAAAAAAGCAAGTTGTAGAGAAAGGGTTCATTTGGCTTACATTTCCAGATCATGATCCATTTTTGGAGGAAGTCAGGACAGGAACTCAAGCAGGGCTGGAAACTGGAAGCAGGAGCTGATGCAGAGGCCATGCAAGGTGCTGCTTACTGGCTTGCTTCCCCTGGCTGGCTCAGCCTTGCTTCCGCTGGCTCGCTCAGTACCACCAGCCCAGGGATGGCACCACCCAGAATTATCTGGGCCCACCCCCATCAATCATTAATTGAGAAAATGCCTTACAGCTGGATATCATGGAAGCATTTTTCAACTGAAGCTCCTTCTCTGATGTTTCTACCTTGGGTCAAGTTGATACACAAAACCAGCCTATATAGTGTCTGTTCTTATACATTCTGGCCCAACAAATGTGTTTACTCCTATTCCTGGGGCTCACTGATCCCAGAAAAACTTCCAATAAAATAGTAACACAGTTTCCAGATATTAACTAATGTAAAAAAAAGAAAAGAAAATATGATTCTTTGTCTAATCAATAATAGTTATATCTCATAAGTTTGATAATGATTATATTATAAAGTAGACCATCCCTTTTAAATTACAGATTATGGTGTATCTTATTAATCACAGTACAAACCCTTTATTTCTTTTACCTGGAAATATGCAGACATGAAAGAGTTATCTACAACCAAAATGATGTCTCTGTGTTTGTGGACAATTCGTGCGCAGGCTTCGATGTCAGCCAACTTCAAGGTTGGGTTTGTGGGTGTCTCAAGCCAAACAAGCTGCAGTAATTCAGCAAACAGCAGTATGTAAAAACATATGGCATATACATACATCTCACATGCAACAATGTAGAAGGCAACTACTTGCCATGATGGAAATGCTTAGACAATAAAGTGAAACGCTTAAGTCCGAGTCTGAGCTTCCCCTACAAACTTCTCATAGGCTATCGCTTCATAAACTCTCTTTCTTCCTCCAGTTCATCTGAATAAAAGTATTGGTGATATTTATCTTAAAGAACAATTATTAGGCTCAAATGAGGTTATGTGCATCTAATAAGAAAAAGTTAATTGTGTAATTATCCCAGAGACTTGTGTCTGGAACTTCTGTTCTCAAAGACAGAAAATATAGATTGTATAAAAATATATCCTTGCTCTGGAGAAGTAGCTAAGTAAAGACCTTGCCTAGCATGCATGAAACCTGGAATCAATCTCTAGCACTTCATAAACCAGAAGGAATTGGTGGGGGTGGGGAGTTGTGATGCCTATATTCCCATCATTCAAGTAGCAGAGGCAGAAGAACCACAAATTCAAGGTTACCATGAGCTACTAAGGACACCCACAAAGTTAAATAATGACAAAGGCACTAGACACACTAAACCTGAGGAAATGCATTAGGCTGAAGAAAAGAAGTGGCAGCCATGCAGAAAGTCAGGGTCACTGGCAGTGAGCACACAGATCTACCATAATCCAGTGGTAGATGTGCACCCTCAATAGTTACTGAAAAGACCAAACGAGAACTCAAAGTGTATCTGCTTTGAACTGTATTATTTACATCTTTCTCTTAGAACTAATGGCTTTTTATTACCTATATAGACAGACAAGATATCTAGCTGAATGCACTCCTGGTCTGGAAGTTCACTAATAAAAAGAAGTTTAAATTTTTTGATTTACTTAAAAACCTATAAAAATGACTCCTGCGTAAGAATAATAAATTCTCATTGAGATAAAACAAACAAACATGAATGAAAACAAGTACCTAAGTAAAAAATCTGTTTTACATGGACTTTAAAATTGACTGCAGAGATTAGAGTGATGGCTCTGTGGTTAAAAGCACTTGTTCATGAGCCCCGGGTTAGATTCCCAGCACCTCATAGTGGCTTCCAACCATCTGTAATTCTAGTTTTGTTTTGGTGGGGTTTTTTTTGTTTGTTTTTTTGGATTTGGTTTTTTCAAGACAGGGTTTCTCTGTATAGCCCTGGCTGTCCTGGAACTCGCTCTGTAGACCAGGCTAGCCTTGAACTCAGAAATCTGTCTGCCTCTGCCTCCCAGAGTGCTGGGATTACAGGCATGCACCACTACCACCCAGCTGTAATTCTAGTTCTAAGGGATCCATGCCCTCCACAGGTAATAGGAACACATAATACACATATGTGCATGGAAACAAAACACCCATACACAAAAAATAAATAAATCTCACATATGCAGAACCTGTTTCCGGGGAAAATGCATTGATGCAAATGAGTAAAGAGCCAACAAATAAAATTGTATGAACAAAATTTATCATACTTATAATCTGATTTTCTTCCCTTGGGAACACTCAAGCCAGCTATTTGAATAATTTTTTTCTCTCAAGAAAGATAAAAATACAACTTCCTTGAAAACAAAGCTTACTTAGTAAAAGCCTCCCCAGAGTTAATCTAGAAGGAATCCCTTGTGTGAAGGACTTTCACCTTTTAGCATTCACTGCCACATGAGCTTGGGTACAAGTCTAATGTTTTAATTCTTAGCAGAGAGTTGGAAAGGTTCACTCATAAAAGACACTGGTCTTTCACTCCTGCAGAATTTAAATGAGGTTCCCAAGTGCCACATCGGCTATTCAGGCATGAATACCTTCCATGGCTCACAAGCTTCCTAGGACCGAGATCAACGCCACTGGACCGAGGAGGTCTATGGTCTTTGAATCATGCTCTCTTGGTATGTCTGAGAACTATGTACTCTTGAATTTAAATTTTCTAACAACAACAAAAAAATAGATTGAGTGGAGCTGAGAGATTAACCCATACTAGCTTCTAACAATGCACATTTTTTTAAAACTTACTGTTAGAACATTGACCCACCTCTACAAGACACGGGTCCCTTTTTAAAGGCCATGCCATGCCTCTCTATGACTTTCTACTGGGGCAGAGAGTCAAGAAGCAGACTGCTATGACTTACAGCAGTCCATGATTTACGTACCAAGCTCATTCATGCTTTTTGTCATGTACACAATATTGAGCTAAATCATATGACGTGAAACTTATAAAACTCTGATATTTCCTTTGTTCTTGGGATTGCTGTGGAAATTTACTTCAAATAGACTCAGCTGACATCCTCCACCACCCTCATAGTAGCCATCTAGCTCTACATCTATCTCTCTCTCTCTCTCTTTTTCTCTCACTCTCTCTCTCTCTCTCTCTCTCTCTCTCTCTCTCCCAATCTCATCCTTTTTTCAAAAAAGGAGTTTATTTTTAGTTATGGGAACATATGTATGTCTGTGTGTCTCTATGCATGCAAGTACAGGTGTCTAAAGAGGCCAAAGGCATCAGATTTCTTGAAGCTGAAGTTATAGGCAGTTATGAGCCATCCAGTATAGAGTGTTGGGAACAAAATATGGGTCCCCTGCAAGAGGAGTACAAGCTCTTAACCCCTAAGCCATTTATCCAGCTGCTCCTTCTCCTCTTAAAGCTCCTCTCTGAGTTTTACATTTATTACTTTTTGAATGTGTATTCAGTGTTCTGCCTGTGTATCTATCTATCTGTATACCATACACATGCCTGGTACTTTCAAAGGGCAGAAGAAGACATTGGCTCCTCTGGGACTCAAGTCATAGATGGTTGTGAGCCACCGAACCCTGGTCTTCTTCAAGAGCAACAAGTGTTCCTGACCACTGAGCCATCTTTCTAGCCCCTCCATTCCAGGTTTTAAAGGGAAATTTCCCCTTCTTTTTAAAGCCCTGTCATGTGATTTTAAATATATTGTACCATTTTCTGTTTAATGTTCTTTTTCTCCCTCCTACCTCAAGGCCCAGTTGAAATTCCACTACAGAATTTGTGTGTGCACTCCAGGTAATTATAGATGCCAAGTCATGGAGACTCTAATCCATGTCAAACTAGTGTTTCCAACAGATTCAATAAAATTTTTTTGGATTTAAATTACAACTTCTAGTGAAAAGAAAGTATGGGTGTCACACATCACAGGAAAAACAGACAAAATCAAAAGTCAAGCTAGTTACCTTGGTTTGTGGTGTAATCGCTGCCTCTAGCAATTTGGTCTTGGAACAATCTACAAAAGAAATCTTCAGTCCAAATTCAGACGCCACCCTCCTGAAGTACCTGTTGGTGCCTGAGGCAGAAGACAGATTATATGCAGAGAACACGATGTCAGGATGTATCTGCTCTTGGCAGACCTACACACTTCCAAAAGGAGAACTCTCCCAGAAAAAAAAAGGGGGGGGGTAACTAAGAGCAACTTCAGTGTAGCTAAGAAACATGGTTTGGCATACCACAGAGCCAAATAAAATATACTTGATGCATACAAGTGACAAGAAGCAGAACCAGAACCATTCCTCAAACTCCCCTTTCTCTACTCTTCCAACAAAGCATCTTCTGTAGAAATCTCTGCATGTACATGCATGCATGTATAAGACAGAGTCTTGAAACCAACAGTCCCAACTGATGTATCTACAACACAGCTCCTATGCCTAAGGCTCAGGAATCATTACAAAGAGGGAGCAGAAGATGGAAGTTTGTTGTGAGGCTGAATTTCTGGAAAATGTCAAGAGAGGCTAACCTATGAAATCTCACCAACATGGTTGCCTAAGACCTGAACAAAAATGAAACCAATAGATATGCTAACATGGAAAGGGCAAAGGCCATGAGGTATCAACCTAGGCAGAGAACTACAAATAACTAAAGAAGGCTGAGTGTGGGAAAAGTGGTCCTCCCCAGAGTGAAGCCCCCGAGTTGGTTATTCAATACCCTTCAATCATAAACATGCAGGTAACATTACATAGGCTGAGCAAGTTGTATTTATGTATTTAGGAACACACACACACACACACACACACACACACACACGGCAACAATAATCAAAGAAAAAGAGGCCATGAATTTGAGAGGATACTCATGGAGGGGTGTATATGTACATGGGAAAAGTTGAAGGGAGGAAAAGGAAGATGATGTAATCATATTATCATTTCAAAAATATGCATTTAAAAAACAGAGACTCCATGTAGCTCAATTGACCTCTAACTCACTATATAGCCCAGGCTGGCCAATTCATGGCAATTCTCCTGCCTCAGCCTCCTGAGTGCTAGGATCCTAGGCACAAGCAATTGTCAGCAGTTTCTTTATAGTAGGCAAGTCTAAAGCAAATGAGTCATTACTGGCAAGATGCACAGGTCAAAGACTCTGGACACCAAGCATGGTAACCTGAGCTTGATATCAGGACTCACAGGGTAGAAGGAGAGAACTGCCTCTCAGAAATTGTTTTCCTCTGACACCATGTGTCTTGACAGCATAACGCATACTGAATGAATGTGTTATATGTTCAGAACCAAGACTGTGGTGTCCGAAGGCTGACCAAGTCCTACATGCTTGTTCTAGCATCTTACACATAATTCTTATCAGAAAGTCTCTTCTAAGCGCTTTTGGAACACAGAGTCTGAACCCCATGGAGATGCCTGCCGTGCCTTTGAAAGAACATAGTCCCTGAAAGTGGTAATGGTACCCATGTAATTCAAAACTTAACTGCTCTCTTCAAAGTGCTACCTGGCACACCTGGAAATGAGATATCACCTACCTCCATACACTTCATCCATGCAAATGACTTCATCTCCTGCTTTCAAGAGATGGGTAATCGTCGTGGTGGCAGCTAGCCCTGATGCGAAGGACAAACCTACCAGGAACAGCAAATTCAAGTAAGCTAAGACCCAAAATCTTAACAACAACCTAGTGCACCTGTACTGTGGTTCCCCTGGCTGACTGAGCTGCTGCTGCTACTCCTCTAAGGTCCTCCAATTAATGTCTCGAACGCTGTTTATCTCTTCACTAGTCTGATCATTTAGCATCATTTATATTGAAAATACGAAGATAACAACCAGAACTCACTCCCCAGAAAAGGTTGAGGGAGAAAGTTCCTTCCCTCTGAGAGTATATTATCAAAGACTTAAGGTTTGGCAACTGAGCATAGTGATAGCCTGAGATGAAGAATGTAGTGAGGGCTACTGTTCTGCTTGGTCCTTACTCTATCTAACTAGTGAGAGCACAGTTGCACATCTCAGCTGAAGAACACGACCAAAGGATTCTTAGGAAAGTGCAAATTTGAAAGATATGGATCTCTATTTTCTATCTTCTATGCCTCTGTGATCCCTAGACCCTTAAAAGGAATCTGGCTTTCATTCCAGATGTGAGTCTCTTACAGTGCTTTGCCCCATCCAATGCAGCCACTGCTTTTTCCAAGCAATTCCTTGTTGGATTTCCAGAGCGGCCGTATACAAAACCCTGAAAATAATAAGAAAGGGAGGAAGAAGAGAAACAGGATTTATTATTCATCATCTTTAGAACTTTTGGCTGTTATCGGAGCCCATGAAGACATGGTTACAGTTACAGGCCCATCCCACCATAATTGCTTTCTATTTGCGGCATTGTTGTGGCTAAGGCAGTATAGAGAGACTCAAGACATAACCAAAGGTGGGGCTGGAGAGTTGTCTCAGTGGTTAAGGATGCTTGGTACTCTTTTGGAGGTCCTACTTCAATTCCAAGAATCCAAGTGTCAGTTCACTATGTCTAGAACTCTAGTTCCAGCAGTCCGAGGCCTTCTTCTGGCCTCTGCAGGCACTGCATGCCTGTGGCGCACAGACAGACATGCTGGCAAAACACCTATCCACAAACTAAAAATGATTAAACTGGATGAGAACAATGTGTCTGCCATGGGTTAGAATGATGTATGGGCCACTGATGAGCTCAGTACGAGTAGGGAAACATTCCAACGGTCAATCTGGGGTTGGGAGGAAAAATACACGTTTGCTTGCAAGATTGTAAAGATGAAAGGGGGGGATAGGCATAAATCCCTCAGCACACAGCCCTAACCACTAGGTAGGTGGCAGTCCTTAACATTAGACCAACCATTAGACCAATTACACCAGTATGTTAGCCTCACCCTCTCCTTATAAGATAGACGCATTAGGAAAAGGGAAATGCATGCGTCTAACCTGCGCTTCTCTTCCCAAGGCATAAGTAATACAGGTTCATTTAGCACACAAGTACTCAGGGTTCAGATCTTCACCCTATAAAAACTGACTCAAAACAAAAGGAGGAAGCTATTCTCAGCGAAGATCCTCCTGTGTCAAGCTCTCTTTGCAATTAAGTTCAACCCTTTATACTTAAGATTCATGTAATCATTTTATTTAGCCTTGTGACCTACTTGGAGAAAAGTCCAGCCAAATGTTGTAAGACCTGGGGAATGGGGAATGTGAGGGCCAGAGCTAATCCTAGGTTCTAAGACCTTGGGCTCATACACATCTGCAATCCCAGCAGAAACAAAGTTAGATCTGTGAGTTCGAGGCCATCTCTGGCTACTTAGAGAGAGACTGTCTCAAACAAACAAACAAACAAACAATCCTACAATTTTCTTGGCTTACACAGTACACCATTATTTACACCCCTGTTTCAGACTTGGAAACGTCTAGTGTTAGTAATGATAATATTAAGAGTTTCCTCCTAAGCTGGGCAGTGGTGGCGCATGCCTTTAATCCCAGCACTTGGGAGGCAGAGGGAATTTCTGAGTTCCAGGCCAGCCTGGTCTACAGAGTGAGTTCTAAGACAGCCAGGGCTACACAGAGAAACCGGTCTAGGGGTGGGGGAGGGGAGAAGAGTTTCCTTCTATGTTAGATAAAACAGTTTACAGGATTCCAGGACTCACCACCTGGATGCTAAACTCACCAACTCACCCTACAAAGTCTTGGCTTCTAGAACAGCCCAGTACTCACATAAATATTCATAAGCATGCAGACATTTAACTTCCAGAGTAGGAGAGCTTCTTTCGTTGGCAAATTACCTTGTGCACTCCAAGGCTTTTCAAATGGAACTAAAGATTTCTGATACTTCTCACTGCTGCAGGGCTATGTTATCTTTTGGAGATTCTGAGCACATACTGAATTTAACCACTCCTGCTTGCTCTCTGAACCATTTAAACATTAATATCATACTGGAATGCTCAATTTCTACACACTGTTCCATACAAGCAGCAAGCCTACCTAGGAGAGGCACACTTGGAGGAGGTGATGTGCGTGTTTTGAATGCAAATCATCAGGAGTATCTTAGCCTGTTATAGAGATGCTTTTGGGACTTAAAACCTCACACGCACAAAAAAAAAAGGGCTGTTTGTAAGAACTTTAACTGACTTAGAACACAAATAAGCAGTATCCAGAGCAGTCAAGGCCTGAGAATGTGCAGCAATTGCTTTGGTAACCATTGTCCTCTGAACCTGGGGAAATGTTTAATATTCCAAGACCCATTTGGTAAGCCACCAAAATGGAAGATGCCGTGAGATTCACAAGACTGCATCTTACTGGTTTTATTAGTCACTTGGTCACTTGGTCACTTGTGTTTGTTTGAGTCTGGGTCAGTTTCCTTTTTTATAAAAGGATTTGACACCTGCCCTCTGACCTGGCTGCTGTGGTCAAATGCAAATAGCAAGACAGGAAGACTGCAAACTACCACAAAGTTTACAACAGTAACAGCTTGTGTAGTGTGTTCTATCATTATCCCAGTTTACACAGACCGGGTCTTCTCAAGTCTTGGATGGGTTAAATAGCTTCTTCCTGGTTACCCAGCCAGAAGAGCTGATGTAAGAATTAAAACCCATGTGCTGCTCTTAGTCACAAAGCCACACTACTTAGATCAATGGTTGCCAATCTTCCTGATGTTGTGACCCTTTAATACACAGTTCCTCATGGTGTGGTAACCCCCAACTAATTATTTTTGTTGCTACCTCATAACTGTAATTTTCTGCAGTTAGGAATCGCAATGTATATATCTGACATGTGACCCTGGTGAAAGGGTGTTCCACTCTCAAAGTGGTCACAGCCCAGAGGTTGAGAACTGCTGGCTTAGATGATGAAATGGCTTGAACGATTACTTCAGTTACAGTGCAGCACCATGCAGCCAGTTGAAGAAGGGAGGGGTTCAAGATAAATTAAAGCCCAGTTTAATGACTCATGAGCCTTGGTACCCCTAGTGTTAATAACCCTACATCTCAGTTATCTCATTCTGAACAGAGACCTTAGTTCAGGCTAGGATCCTCCTTGTTAACCTTAAATGAGACTCTACAAGTAACACAGATTCTAAGTATGCATTTGGTACATAAATACTCATTAGCTATTAACTGAACACACTTATTGAAACTAATCTTAATTCTAGGACTTTCATTGTTTTGTGTGTGTGTGAGAGAGGGGGGGAAGAGAGAAGAGACAGAGACAGAGAGAGGAGAGAGAAACTGAGGGCAGGGAGGAAGAGGGAAGAGAAGGAAGGAGAGACTGAGGGGGGAGGAAGAGAAGGAAAGGGAGAGGGAGAGAGAGGGAGAGTGCAAGCTTATGGGTGCTTCAAAGGACAACTACAGACTATAGGAGTTTGTTCTCTCCTTCCATCCTATGGATTATGGGATTGAATTATAGCAGTCAGGTCTGGTGACAAGCACCTTTATATACCTGCTGTGATTAAAAAAACACCTTGACCAAAAGCAGGTTGGGGAGGAAAGGGTTTATTTTACTTCCATCATGGAAAGCAGTTAGGACAGGAACCTGGAGGCAAGAACTAATGCAGAGGCCATGGAGAGGTGCTTTTTACTGGTTTGCTCCCCCAACTTCTTATAGAACCCGGGACCACCAGCCTGGGGGTGAGGAGACGTTCCCACCCACAGTGGACTTGTCCTCCCCCATCAATCTCTAATTATAAAAATGCCTGCTTACAGCCTGATCTTCTGAAGGCATTTTTTCAAGTGAGGTTCCCTTCCTCTCAGATGACTATAACTTGATTCAAGTTCTTATAAAATTGTCATCACAATTGCTGAGCCATCTCACCAGCCCAAGATCCTTCATTTTGCAAAGTAGGACTGGCTGCCGGTAGCTTAGATGCTACAGAATTCAACAACTTACAATTCTGATTTTTAACTGAAAAATCACAGAGACCACATGTCCTGGGCGCTCCCACAGTCAGCCCAGCCCTGCCCGGCTGCTCACCGAGGACTGGCCTGGAAAGTCCTGCTTGAACGTAGTGGCCAGTGAAATGGGCAGCACCACGGCACGCGAATTCCACTGCTCTGGCTCTTGTCCCACATGGATGGCCTGAGTGGCGAAGTGCTGGAAGCTGGGCCGGAAGCCGCTCGAGGAGGCGTCCTTCTGCATGCTGGGGCGGGTGAGTGTGGCTTCGGCCAGTAAAACACCGACTAAAGCCTTCCAGAGCTTGGCGCTTATATCCAAGGCGGGGAGGGGCCGACGCGGCCAATCAGCGCTGGTCCCTAGGTAGTGGCCCTGCTCTTTGGCTAGCAGTGGGGTGTTGCCCAGTGGAGCGTTCCTGCCCCGCCTCCCGGTGGCATTGCGCAGCGTCTCTACTCTGGCCAAGATCAGGCCTTAAGGCCCAAGCTTTGCTCCCAAAAGACACAGCCTTGACCTAATTTTACCCCTTGTCGGGGAACCGGGGAGTTTAAGGCGTTTCTGTTCCTGGGAAGTCGAACCTAAAACTCTGAAACATGAATTTGGAAGGTGTGAAGGAATAAACAATTGTTTTTAAAAGCTATGGCTTGGAACAATCTACGAAGAGCAAACACGGTTTGCTTTTCAAATTAGCTTCAGATGCACTCACCTTCATGCACCAAGTGTACAGTGCTGGAGGCACAGGGAAAGTGGGTAGCGTCTGAAACATTAATGGGTTACGTAGCTTGCTTGGTTAGTATTTCTCCTTTTAAAGTATGCTCTCAGCCTGAATATATTTTAATGATTATGCTATATCTGAGTATTTTTTAATGTTTAGTGTGTGTGTGTGTGTGTGTGTGTGTGTGTGTGTGTGTGTTGCATGCTTGGTGTCTCCAGAGGTCAGAAAGGCTGTTGGATCCCCTTGAAACTGCATTTATAAACAGATGTGATCGACGTGTGGGAGAGGGAGCCAAGCCCTGGCGCGCTGGAACCAATGCTCCTTCGGGCAATGCTCTTGCTCCCTGAGCCATCTCTAAAGCCAGGTGATACATTTTGATGTGACCACACAGAACACCTGGGAGCAGAAGGGCCTGAAACAGTTCTGATTCCAGTTCTGAGTACAGTTGGTAAACCCTGGGTTACAGAAACATAATCGTTTTCTATTTATTTGTGTGCTTGTCTGTTTATTGTGAGTGCAGAGGAATGTGTGGCATACCTGTGGAGGTCAGAGGACAGTCTTCTACCTCCTATTGACGCGGGGTCTTTGCATTGCTTACTCCAGGCTAGCCCACCCAGGAGCTTCAGCGGATTCTGTCTCCTACAGTAGGAGAGCTGAGATTACAGATAGACAGCTGCACAAAGGTGGATGCTGGAGATGGAACACAGGGTATCAGGCTGTGGGGCAAGCATTTTTACCCATTTAGACATCGTCCCACTGGACATTTTATTTAGTGTAACTGTCATAAAGAGTTCTTTGAAAAGTGGCCCTATACAGAGACTCTAAATGAGAGGCCACTGATAAAGTGACAGGAAGCTGTGGGGTGGCTTAAGATTTAAATTCCTCTATTCACGTGAGTGTCCCTTCTTTCACTCAGGAATTTCTCTCAGACATCTTACTGTGTGCAAAGGTAAGCATGAGTGACTCCATACCTCTCAGCTAGAATAACAAAGCACTTAATTTCCCATCCTTCAGAGCCCAGCTAGCTAGATCTATGACAGACAAACGAAGTGACCAATGAGCAGAATAACTGAAGAAAACTGACACAATCTTCTGTTTCCAAGACAGCAAAGAAAATTGCAAAAGAGTGTGTGAATTCAGGAGCACATGCTGTGCTGCATGACTTTTAAATGCATGTTTGATTTGACATCTGAAACAATTGTAGTGGCAGAAACCACAGATGTTCAGGAGAAAATAAATTCCTTTACATTTCACATATATAAAGTGAAATAATTTTTTTTTCTTTTGAAACATGGTCTCACACTGTAGCCCTTGCAGACCTTAAACTCGTGGCAATCTTTACTGTACCCAACTAGAAAAACTTTTTTTTTCTTTTCAAGACAGGGTTTCTCTGTGTAGCCCTAACTGTCCTGGAACTAACTCCGTAGACTAAGCTGGCCTTGAACTCAGAAATCTGCCTGCCTCTGCCTCCCAAGTGCTAGGATTAAAGGCATGTTTCACCACTGTCCAGTTTAGAAAAACTTTTAAAGCAAATGAGTGATGGCCACTTTAAGTACCGTGAATGTCCTCTGAATGCTGATTTTTCCTTTAAAGCACCTATTAACAACATTGTGAGGTCATCACAATATAGCTAACTCATGGATTCCTCTTGGGCGTGGGTTTGGAGAAGGGCATACGTTATTTCCTTCTTTTACTGTGTTTTGAGATAAGGTCTCCTGTTTCTCAAAGCTGGCCTCAAACCGGCAGAGGATGGTCGCCGCCGCCCCCCCCCGCAACCCCCCCCCCCCCTGTGTACACTGCTATGCTTGGCTTATGTGGTCAGGAGAGTCCATGGTTTCCTGCATGTTAGGCAAGCACTTTTTTTTTATCTGAGTCTGCCTCCAGCCCCATCTATAATTAAAAAAAAAAAAAAAAAAACACACAAGCAGGAAAAGAAATTTTGAATTTTAAATAGGAAATAATGTAAAATAGCATAATGTGACATTAAGAAAGTTGAAAACTTTAGTTAACCACTGAGTTCATATTGAGAGACACTGGGATGTCTGGCAGGCTTTGCTTTGCTGCTGGTTATGGAGATGGTAACAGACACACTCACAGTAGTGCTGCAGGGGGAATCTAGAGTTCATCATCCTCAAGTATCTACATGATGAGTTAGTTCCAGGCCAGCCTGGGCTACATAAGAGCCTGTCTCAAAGAAGAAAAGAGAAGAAGTAGAAAATGTCCACGATAAATTTCTAGTTTCTCTGTGTAGAACACACAAACCTTGACTATGGCATGCCTGATTGGCTCTTCAGGCGACAGGATGACAGGATCTGAGCCGGGTACACCACCATCCTGAGTTTGTGTCATTCTCTCTAAAATTCCCACTCCAGAACTTCCTTCCTCAGTATGTTCTTGCCATCCTCACAGAGAAGGTGGTGTGAACTAAGTTTCCCCAGTGCCTCCCAGCTTCCCCAAACCCCTAACGGTGTTTTATATCTACAGCAGTAGCTACACCACAGAAGCCATTGCTGGGGCTTTAGAGTTAACGTGGTGGAAGCTTGGTTCCTTGTGTGATGGACTTTGGAAGAAGTGGGGCTGAACGGGAAGTAACTGGGTAATGGGGAAGGAGTGGTGTAGAAAGGAAGCAATGAGGCTTTCTTCTTTGTGCCCAGTCTTACACTCTGACTCAATGTGTGGTATTTCTCTCACAGGAACATACACCCACCTTTTCAATGCTGTTTTCTTTCCAGCAGATTGACCCGTGCCCCTGCTGTGCCCATGAGTCTCCAGAGCTGTGAGGTCAGTAAGCTTTTATGTGCAGGAGCCAACCTCAGATATTCTATTGCAGCATTAGAAAACACACTAACTTAGCTGCCTCATATTGAACCTAGTCTAAGTATTAGGCCAATACCTGAAGAGAATATCAGAGAGTAGACATTGTGTCAGCTCCACAAGTCAGTACAGAGGAAGATGGATAGTTGGCCTCATTTTCCCAGGAGTATAGCATAAATGGGGTGTCTGACCTCCACACCATGTCCTGCCTAGCTCTCTCCCGAGCTTCTGATATGTCCTCCTTTGCCAGCAGTTAATGTGTACTCAGGACTTATCCCCTCTCTGGTTCATACTGCATGTAGGGTCAGAATAATTTCTCAAAAGTATAGGGTTTGGTTTGTTTTTTTTTTTATCATAAAAATACCATCAAGTCCACTACACCAAGAAATAAATTCTGTGAGTTCTCCGCCCCCACAGCTTATGTGCATGTGGTCTGCCAAGAACCATGAGGCTGTCACTCTCCATCAACATGTCATTTGCTCATCCACAAACAGTTACTCAGTCCCAATTATGGGCAGACATGATGGCATGTCCTGGTTCTTTACTACCTCCACTTTCCTAGCAAAAAGGACTTTGAAAACTAACCCATAGGACCAGAGTGGGATGCTTAATATTCCTTCACCTCTAAACCGGAATTCCTCCTGGTCGTGCTGCTTGGTTTCCTCCTTTGTCTCCACAGAGTTCCTTTCCCTACAGATGCCCACATCTGTTCTCGATTGTACCCATACAATCATCCTTAAATTTCTAACTTTCTCCCTACATGGGCTTTGCTTCTCTGTACCTTAGCTCAAGCTTCTCTTCTGGTAAAATCTGTCTGAAGTTTCTGTTCCCCCAACTTACACAGCCTCCATAATGCTTGTTGTATCTGCTTGTCTGAATGTCCCCTGTTTGGGCTATATGTGCTGGAAAAAAAGAGAAAAAGAGGATATATAATTGATCTTCACGCCACTAACACCTACCCTGACGCTGGCACAGACTCAGTACTCAACACTATTGTCTACGTGCCAGGATAAACTCTACGAAGCTGAGGGAATACTGTGACTTAGTCTCTGTCCTTGGAAAGGCTGGAAAACAAATAGTAGAAGTGAACTGTTGCCCCACTGTTGACTGTTCCACTTGTTGTAAGTGGCCCTAAGCCCTTAGTAAGTAAATGTGTCACCAACTGAACAATGTATGAGATTTAGAGAGAATAGTTACATGAAAGACCCATGAAGTCCAGAGAGTAACTTTTTGAACTTAAACTGTGATCATAGAAAGTAACAAATAGGGCCAGCATGGTAGTTGTATGCCTTTAATCCCAGCACTCCAGAGGGAGGCAGAGAGAGGTAGATCTCTGTGAGCTCATGGCTAGCCTTGACTACAGAGTGAGTTCCAAAACAGCCAGGGTTACACAGAGAGGGCATGTCTTAAACAAACAAACAAACAAACAAATAAACAACAAACAATAACAAAACCAAAAATAGAAAGTAATGGATAAAACATTAAGGACTCACTAAGAAGAGCAGAAAAGGAAGCCTGTGCTCACAGGTCAGGGGAGAGGGGACCATAGCATAGCTGGTCCATGCTTTGTACCTTCTGATTGTCAACCATGTTATAGAGTGTTCCCTCCTATGACTGAGGCAGGATAGATAATCAGGGAAGAGTATGGGACCTGGGGAGAGAGAGGAGCCCTTTCCCCCCAGTGTCTGTCTGAAGTCTCTGTCTCACCAGCTAAGAATCAAGAACTCCAATGCTGTGGTATTTGCCTATATAGAGATAATATTGTTCTTATGTAGTGTTGTTTTAAGTGAGAATTGTTTTTATAGCTGAAGGCCTGAATGTATATCACCAACTATGGCCATTTCCTGTCCCAGTAACAAGCCTGAAATTTTCTTGCACTCTTACAATTGGCTTCACATAATAAAGGCAAGTCTTCATCTATGTGTAACTTTGGCAATCCATGCTTCCATTTCTTTTCCATTTCAAAATAAAATCACCTATCATAGTAAACTTAGAAATAAAAACAGCATCCAGTTAAATAAAGGTAGACAAATACTTTTCCAGCCACAGAAAACTTTTTTTTTTTTTTTTTGGTTTTTCGAGACAGGGTTTCTCTGGGTAGCCCTGACTGTCCTGGAACTCACTCTGTAGTCCAGGCTGGCCTCAAACTCAAAAATCTGCCTGCCTCTGTCTCCCAAGTGCTGGGATTAAAGGCGTGTGCCACCACTGCCGGGCCTCAGGAAACTTCTGAACTGTTAAAGTCTTTCTGTAGTCACAGAGCTTCACCCAGGATGTTATACTTTCACGATCAATTACATTGTTGTTATTGAAACAGGGTGTCACTGTATAGCTACAGATGCCTAGAACTCACTATGATCCACCTGCCTCTGCTTCCCAAGTGCAGGGACTAAAGCAGGCATCATCACACCTACCTCAATTACATTTTTATTCCTTACATTCCACAAAAAATATTGTGATACAGTTGAAACTAGAGAGACACGTTTATATCCTCCTTCACCATTCATTCTTTGCTTGCACACTCTTCCGCCATCACCGATATTGCCATCTCTAGGTCTAAAGTTTATCCTTATCTTATCAGATAGTAAACCCATACAAGGTACCTCCATTGCCCACTATAATCTCACTTATCACAAAGAAGTAAAAAGGGCTTCTTGGTGACCTTTAAGATAAAACTTTGGAGCCATCAAAATGGTACATGTGCCGATTACTAAGACTTGTAAGTGGGAGTTTCCTCTGTGAGGCTAACATCCATATTCCCCCTGTGTGTGATTCTTTCCTTAGTGCCTCTTCTATTAACTTCAGTGTTTAAATCTACATTTAAACATCTTTTTAATGAACTCCAGCTCTGCCTCATTGTGACTGGTCCTGAACTTCTTTCTGTAGCAAAATCAAGGATTATCTAGCTCCTCGATAGAGGGACCTCCAAGGGAGGTAGCTCCTGGAGCTGCAGAGGGCAGTGCAGGGCTGTTTCCTGCTTTGCCTTCTCTGAATGACCTTGTTTAATCATCAGCAAAGAAAATCACTCCACTTGATGTGTCAGGTAACTTTATCCAGTTGAACTTCAGCACTGTTGAGTTCTTGATACAGTGTTCTTTCTCTCGAACAGCCCTAAAGCTAGACCTGGAGGACTGAATCTTGTCTGGGCTATACAGTAAGCTTAAGATCTCTCAGAAAACTTACTGAGGCCCTGTCTCAAAATAAAGAGTAAAACTAGTGCTGGGTACAGCAGTTGCTTACCCTACACAAGGTTCTGGGTTTAGTGCCCTAAGGTACACGAAAGAAAAAAATAACAGGTTCCCTCATTTATAACTTTGTACAGTTATATAGTAAAATTGTTTAATCTTTTGTTTTGTTTTTTGAGACAAGGTCTCATTTAACCCAAGCTACCCTCAAATTCTTAATCCTTCTGTTTCAGTTTTCCAAGTGTCAAGAATACAATTGTGTGTTACCACACATACCTGAAAACTGCTTTGTTACAGATCATTCTTAGTAACCAGATCTATTCCCGAGACACCTCACACACTAACAGAGGCACTAAGTCCACTATTCAACTTATCTGTTAAATATTCACTTGCTAAAAAGCTCCTTAAGATTTAAACTGCAAAAATATAAAAAATAAAAAAGAAAGAAAGAAAGAAAATTCTTTATTTTTTTTATTTGATGATTAGAATAGCTAATAACTTCACAGAATAATTTGTTCACTATTTACTGAAGAGAATGTCAGATCCCCCGGACCTGGGATTGCATACAGGTGGTTGTGAGCTGTTGTATGGATGCTGGGAACCAAAACCAGTTCCTCTACAAGAGTAGCAAGAGCTCTTAAGTGCTGATACATTCTTCAGCCCCAGTTAAACATTCTTCAGCCCCAGTCATCCTTAGCTTAATGAATGTAACAACACCAAAAGCTTCTTCCCTAGCCAATAAAATGCAAAGCAAAATGGATTGTCAGTCTCCCATGTCTCTAGAGTGTAGGAAAGGGCACACAATGCCTTTCGGATAGAAACCCAGGAAGAGACGTTTAAGAAAATCATTTGACAATGTCCATTAAAAGTGAAAATATGAACCTGGGTTATGGTGGCACATGCCTTTAATTCCAGCAGTTTAATCCCAGCATGCTGGAGTCAAAGGCTTGTGGATTTCAGATGAGGTTTGGTCTGTTGCTATACATTGAAATGCTAAAACTGGCCCTCAAGGTCTGGTTGCCTCAAGGGCAAGGGCATCCTCAAGTGATGCTTTGTAACCTTGCTTCTTAATTTAAAACTATTGGTTGAACATAGATGAGGAGGACAGCATGTAGCTGGGCAGAAGAGAGGTAGGTAAAGCTTCAGTTGCTGGTCTTGGGGTCTGAAGCAGAGACCATAAAGAGAGGGAGAAAGGTGAAGAGAAGCGAAGCCACAATGGAGTAGGTGAATCGTGAGAACATAGCCATGAGGGCTAGCCAGTTAGAGTAAGAGCAGCCCAGGCAGAATGTGACAAGTCATGACTCAGAGTTATTGACAGGAAAGTAATCAAAATAGCTTAGAGGGTTGATTGCTACTCTTGCAGAGGAACTAGTTTTGGTTCTCAGCATCCGTACAGCAGCTCACAACTACTGACACACAACACTAGGACCAGGGGATCTGACATTCTTATCAGTAAATAGTGAACAAATGATTCTGTGGAATTATTAGCTATCCTAATCATGAAAATTAATATCTAATGCTTTAAGGTTTATTATAAATATAAAGGTTTTGTGTCTTTTATTTGGGAACCGAATGATCAAAAGTGGGCTAGAGACCCCCTTTAATATTAACCACAACAGATTTCTGAGTTCAAAGACAGTCTGGTCTAAAGAGTGAATTCCAGGACATCCGACGAAAAAACCCTGTCTCAGAAACAAAAACACACAAATAAACAAACAAAACAAATAAAGGGCTGGACTCTATTGGTAAAATGCCTGCCATCAAAGCATGAGGATCTGAGTCTGAGTCCTTAAGTTTGGAGTGGTGTCATATGCTTGAAATCTCAGAGTTGTGGGAGCAAAGTCAGGCATATTCCTTTTCCTTGCTAGCAGCTTGTTTAGCCTACTGGGCTAATAGCTAATGAGACACCTTGTCTCAACAATCTAGGGGGCGGCTAGAGAGATGACTCAGTAGTTAGGAACACTGGCTGCTCTTCCAGCAGACTGAGATTAGATTTCTATCATCCACATAGCAATTTACAACCATCCATAACTCCAGGGTATCTGACATCTTCTGGCCTCTATGGTTACTACATGAACATGGTGCACAGACATACATGCAGGTAAAACATTCATACATATAAAAATAAATAAATTAAGCATGTGCGGTAGCGCATACTTAATCCTAGTACTCTGGGGACAGAAGCAGGCAATGATTTCAAGGCCAGTCTCATCCACATAGTGAATTCTAGGCCAGTCAAGGCTTCATAGTGAACCTTGTCTAAACAAAACTCCAAACAAACCAAACAAAACAAAACCAAAAATAACAATCAAAACTCCAACAACCAAACTAAAAGATAAATTAATAAATTAGTTAATAAAGAACAGCTGAAGAATGACAGGTGAGGAGGTTTGTAGGGGGGTTTGTTGGCGGGTTGTTGTTGGTTATTGTTGGTCATGGTTTGTTAAGTAGTCGTGTGCAAAGAAACAACAAGAAGAAATTAGATATCCTAAGGTAAGGATGAAACTTGCCCCAGGGAACGTGACACTACTAATGAGAGGAAGTAGTCTAACGATAACATTACCCCTTCCCAACCCTTGACTTTATTCAGGGATCTCTTTCCTTTTCCATCACTTTTTCTCTCTTATCTAGTCTTAGGGGGTGGAAAGGTTTGAAGAAAAGGGGTAGAGAAGGGTGGAATGAAGCAGAATCCACAAAATAGCCAAAAACAGCTACATCTATAAAGCAGTTTTTAAAGATCCCCTTAATTTTTTCCCTCTGTCTGTGTGTGTCTGAGTGCATGTATGTATATAATGTGTATGGTGCCTGAGGAGTCCAGAAGAGTGTGTCAGAGAGTAACTAGCTGGAGCTGAAGTTACTGGTGGTTGTGAGCACCTACTGTGGGTGCTGGGAACAAAACTTGCAAGAGTAGCAAGCGATCTTTTGTTGGATTATCCCTCCAGTTCCAAAATGAAGTTTTTACCACAACAAAGAACTATATAAAAGACAAGTATAAACCACTACCCAGTGGTTCCTGGGTGTATTTTCTTTGAGAGTCGGGAAGAGCAGAGGACAGTGGGCATAGAGAGAACTAATTCCAAGAAAGTTATGAAAGATGAGAAGGTCCTTCCTGAAAGTGACCCATGACAGACTTAACAACAGCTTAAAAGCACCCTTTTCCTTATCCCACCTCAGGAATTAGAGACAGGCACTTGCTAGCCATTAAATTGGTCCTAGGAATATTCAATAAGACTTTTTTTTTTCCTGGTTGTCGAGACAGGGTTTCTCTATGTAGCCCTGGCTGTCCTGGAACTCACTCTATAGACCAGGCTGGCCTTGAACTCAGAAATCCGCCTGCCTCTGCCTCCCAAGTGCTGGGATTAAAGGCATGTGCCACCACTGCCTGGCCATTTAATTCTTACAATACCATGTGAAATAGAAATTCTCATCTTATGGATAAATGTACCTCTCTACTAAGATTGTAGTCTACCATATCTGGATAGTTGCACCTAAGCTTGGGGCAAAATGAAGGACTCCATTTTCTCTGCAGAGCTTCCTCTTTGCCTGATCTAGAAAGTCTGACCTCCTAATCTTCTACCTGAGGAATGTCACATAATCCTTGGTGAAATTACAAATTCAACTTCTTGGAATGCCTCTCTATGCAAATGAGGGAACTTTAAGCCTCAGCCAATAAAACTTCACCCAAAGAAGAATCCCTTTCCACTCTCTAAGGTTCATATACTTAGCCTTTGATTCACACCAAGAAAGTGTATGCTCACAAGCTGTTTCCTTGAATAGGTCTCCCCCAACCTCTTCGGGATCCTGCTGATCCACCCATTCCAGACTTCACTTTAACCTTCTATGCCTGGTGTACAGCAGTGCCTCAACACCCGGAGGGAAGAAGTGAAAAATGGAACAACAGATAAGGAAACAAAAGCAGCAGTTCAGATAACCTGAGTTTCTCTGAGCCTGAGGAGACAATGGCTGTGTAACAATTCCCCACTGTCAGACTGTCATGCCCTTTGAGACTAAACTGTGTAGAGGGAATATCTTTTATACTGTACAGATGCATCACCCACCTGTCAATTAAATAGCCTGTGGTCTATGGCTTAGGCAGTAAATGGAGATGGGACAACTGGGAAAGAGGAAAGTTTAGAGTCAGGCACAGGAGATCGGACTGTGAAAATGTGAGGAGACAGACGCATGGTACCTGAGCACAGGTGACCGTCCATGTGGCAAGATGTAGGTTAAAATAAATGGGATATTTTAAGTTAGATCTAGTCAGGGAGGAGCCTCGCTATATGGACAAGGTATATGTAAATATATTTTGAATCTGAATCTTATTTCTGGGAGCATGGGACTGGGAGGAAGAACCAGGGCCTAACTTCTACAAAACTGTGGTGGCATCTTGGATCTGGACTGATCTGATTATTAGGAACTGTAAAAAGTCCTTTCAGAATGTGATGCATAATTCCCTATTAGCTCATCTGAAGGTCGTAACAGAATTTCTCTACCAACAGATGAGAGGTCAACCTTTCACTTAATTTTTGGGACATTTAATTAGCCTGTTTTTTGGAACCCATTGATAAATTTCCTTTAAATTCGCTTTAGTTGTGGTTACTAGTTGCCATCAATGGCTGGGGCTGTTTTTTATAGTGGTTGTCACGTTTACCAACAAGGATGCTAAATCCATTTGATTTAGGAATACAGTCTACTTCTAGGGGCATTTGGTTCAAGAAGAGTTCTTGATATGTGCTATATATTTCTTCTACAGGAGGATGCATATTTCTGTACGGGGAACTTATAAACAGACACAAGCTGAGGAAAGTTAGCCTGACTCCATAACAGGCTTCAAATTGACAGTTCAGGAGACTAAGCCTAAATCTCTGTTTCTAAGAACTGGACAAGTCCAGGCAAGTACAGGCCTCAGAAGCTGCCCTGCCACCTGGCCTGAGGTAGGTACAATAGGTCAGCAGCAGTTTTTAGGCTTTCTCAGCCAACAGTTTCCAGACCTCCCCAGCAACAGTTTCCAGCTCTCACACCCCAGAAATGGTTCTGGAATGTCCCTTAGATAGATAGGATATACCTGTGTATTAGCACCTATATATATATATATATTAAAATAAAGATTGAGTATTACTGTTATAATCATCCTTTTATACTCAAACTACTGTGTGTGTGTGTGTGTGTGTGTGTGTGTGTGTGTGTGTGTGTTTCTGACATTTATCTTTCCTTTGGCCTCTTTAACATGGCATCATCAGGTTCCTGGCACCTTTTCTTCCACTATCTTCAGATCAAAGTGTTTTATCTGTCTCAGAGGAGTTGCTTCCTTTAAGCACCAATGGGCTCAGTGATTTCCTTGGCAATCGATGCCTCTCAGATTTCTATTCATGTCTGGGGAGGAATCAGACTAAACCACTGAACGGAAATATTAGAAAGAAAAGTGTTGACCACAGGAAGGAAGTGGAAGCAGATACAGAGAGATACAGATTGAGGGAGTAAAGTGCCAGAAGGAAGAAGGATGGTACTAGTTGCATCAGGTTTTTTTTTGGGGGGGGTGGATTTGGTTTTTTTTCAGACAGGGTTTCTCTGTATAGCCCTGGCTGTCCTGGAACTCACTCTGTAGACCAGGCTGGCCTCGAACTCAGAAATCCACTTGCCTCTGCCTCCCAGAGTACTGGGATCACAGGCATGTGCCACCACCGCCCGGCTTGCATCAGATTTTTTTTTCCTTCACTTTCAGAGAACTGATGTGGGTGTTGGGAGCTTTTGAAAAGGCCAACCTCACTATTGGAAGATCTATGGCAATTCTACAACCAAATGCTTTTAGACCCACCTCAACAATACAGAGGATAGGAAACCATATTCTATATGGTTGTGATACCTTGAAATATCAATCCATACAAGGGGGGAAGAGAAGGATGTAGCCTAATCCTGCACTAATGTTCACATTAGAAACTAACACTGCACATGGAGAACTGAGTACGAGCACTAGCCACCACTCTTAATTGTAGGGCTTATGTGTTTATAAAATATAACCCAAGAGATTTTTAAAAATTATTTTCTGCAGTACTTCTGAACAAGAATGTGGTGATATTATTGCTCTTATTACATGAAGATACTAGCTCAAAAGTCACATGCTTTGTCTCTGGCTTGTGATGTTTTCAGAAACAAAAGAATCACATATATGTTAATGATTCTATAAGTTGATTGCTATCAACTAAAAATTTGCAGAAAATTGGAATGTTGCATATTCAGAGACAAATTATTTGGTCCCTGTCTTAGGTTTTATTCCTGTGAAGAGACATCACGTTCATGGCAACTCTTAATCGGGACTGGCTTACAAGTTCAGAAGTTTTGTCTATTAACATCATGGTAAGAAGCATGACAAGCACACGAGTAGACTTGATGTTGGAGAAGAAGCCTAGAATTCTACACCCAGCTCAACAGCAGGAAGAAGTCAAAGACACTTGGCCTGGCTTGAACATTTGAAACTTCAAAGCCCACCCCCAGTGACACATTTTTTCCAACAAGGCCATACCTACTCCAAGAAGGCCACACCTATTAGTTCCCTTCTCTGGTGACCTAGATTTCAAATACGTGACTCTATAGGGGCCATTCCTTCTCAAACCACCACAGTCCTCTTAACATCCATTCACTGCCCACCTCTGGTACTTATCAGGCAAAACCTTTAGAATGTATAGATTTGGCAGATGACTAGCTTCCACTAATCACAAAGCAGAGCAAGCCATCAGCCAACCTCCACATCCCATAGCAGCACTCACCCCTACTTTTTGATAACTGCCTACTGGATGTCTCCATTGATATATTCAAGTAAATACATGGATTTATGACTTTCTTTTTGTTTTGCATCCCTGAAAGTTCTTCCATGTTGGAACCTGTTATTCAGAGCAAATTGATGTTCCCACTAAGGCTCAGAGCAACTCTCTTCTATCCCCTTCTAGGTGAGAACTATGTTTTATATCAACAGGTTAATTGATAAACCAGCTGCCTGGTTTAAGAAAGGCATCTTATAGTAAAGACAAATGAGATTCATTACTGTTTATGAATAATCTGTTTCTCAAGGATTGGGCTATGCCTCACCTGTAATTTTAACTACAAATGGTTTTGTATTCCTGTTCTAAGAAATGCAACCATGTATTTGTTCCAAATGCCTTTCATTCCAGCACTCATGAGGCAGAGGCAGGTGAATCTCTTGTGATTTTGAGGGCATCCCAGTTCACAGAGTGAGCTCTAGGACAGCCAGGCTACACAGAGAAACCCTATTTCAACATACAAACAAACAAAGCCAAAAGATTATTATGACCATTTGTTATTACTACCTTGTTATGACTGACTTGTTGAGACCACCTTGCAAACATGTTTTTGTTTCAAGGGTTTTTTTAATAGCCAACTTGTTATGCTTGTGTTCTGCTCCTGTAAACCCACCTATTTGCCTACCAAATTCCCCATTTGGAAACCCCATG
Organism: Apodemus agrarius; assembly: GCA_964023405.1. Classification (NCBI taxonomy): domain Eukaryota; kingdom Metazoa; phylum Chordata; class Mammalia; order Rodentia; family Muridae; genus Apodemus; species Apodemus agrarius. The sequence goes on along the minus strand of OZ030007.1, from coordinate 2,139,179 downwards.
AACTATAAAAAATCCTTATCTTACTGATGTCCAGTGCTGATCTCTGAATCTCACCTTTAGGGAAAGATATGCCAGGAACACAAATTTTAAAAGCTCGCTTTAATAAATTTGGCCACGGTAATTTGGATCGGTGGTCTTTTTCCTTTCATTTGTGTGCTTGACATTATACAGAAACATACATTTCTCATAAAAGTCAGAATACTTGTTTTTAGAATAAGATTTATCTGGTCTAGTCTGTGTGTCTGTGAACACATAAGGCATTTAGCAAAACTTTGTTTAAAAATAGCTGATAGAGGGCTGGGGAGAAGGCTCAACAAGTAGAGATACATGCTTCTAAGCTTGGTGACCTCAGTTTGACCCCTGGAACACAACTGATGGGAGAGGAGGACTTGCTACCTTTATTTGTGCTGTATGGGAAAAAAAACTATAAGCAAAACCTTTGTGTGTGTGGTTTTGAACTCAGTTCGCCAACCTTAGTGGCAAGTGCCTTTATTTGCTGAGTCATCTCAGTGGCCCATAATTGGATTCTTATCCACACTAGAAATTAAAAAGTGGTACTCTGAAAAAAAGAGAGAGAGAGATGATTTTGTGTAGTAAGTTCAGTGTTTGAGTTATGGAGCTATGGATTGTATCATCTATCATCAATATTTGATTGAAAAGTAAAAATTTTTGAGAAGTAAGTAGTTCAGTTCACACCTAGATATTTTAAAGGTCATATTCAACTGAAAGCAAAACACTATGCTAACTGTATCCCTCCTTCTCTCTCTTCTTATCCCAGGAGTCCCTTCCTTTCCTCCTCCATGTCTGGGTGTTAAAGTCTGCTGCTGATTCTTGGAGTTTGTCTCTCTATCTCTCAGAGCTAATCCCCTTTGTGAAATAGTTCTACTATTCTGAGAACTTGCCCATACCTTCTACTCAGAGATTAGTCCAATTGTCAACACTAATTAGGTTACCCACTTCCCCATCCAGGAAGCTGAGTGTGCTACTGCTTCCGTCCACCCATGTCCTTGATGGAGATTGACCTGAAGAGCCCATCCAGGGCTGTAAGTGGCTGAGAGGTTCACCAGGAAGGACACCAACACAGGACTTGAAGGGCTACTCGTGGGAACTGGTCTAAGTATGCTATGTAAGTTATTACATGCTTTCAAGGCAGTTTTAATTGAAGGGGTCCTTCACTCTGAAGCCTCCCAACATCTGAGAGTCAAGAATCGGTCCCAGTACAACTGATTGAATTTTCTAATAAGGTTTCTCAGAGAGAATATGTTATGTAGAGGTATTTCAAATAAGGTTGAATAGTATCGAACCAAGCTCAGGGTTTCAGTTAGGCAGAGGATGGGATGGCTCTTCTCCTTTATCTATCCAAAGTATCCCAGGAACCACTAGATGGTTTAAGACAGAGGGGAGGAAGAGTGAGTTAGTTCGGAAACCCTTTGAATGTAAATGTAGGAATGACCACAATTAGCTGACTGCTAAGATACTTAAATGTGATACTCTTGAGAAGGCTATTTGGGCATGGTTCCTAAGTGTTTCTCTTTTGTCCTTAAGCATGTTTGACTCTTTCTTTTTTTTTTTTTTTTTGAGACAGGGTTTCTCTGTGTAGCCCTGGCTGTCCTGGAACTCACTCTGTAGACTAGGCTGGCCTTGGACTCAGAAATCTGCCTGCTTCTGCCTCCCAAGTGCTGGGAATTAAAGGCGTGCACCACCACCACCCAGTGACATCAAACTCTTATCACTAATTTTTGGGATAGATTTTTCTGAGAGCATAATATGAATCATAAAGAGTATCAAAATTATTTCAGAATTTTATAAAAACCAAACTTGTGTATATATTCATCTTTATTAAGTCTTTAAGAAACAAGATCTAGTAGTAGACCTAATTTTTAGCCAGTAATGAGTAAGTATTAAATGTTGTTATCTGCTACAAGTGTAATAGAATTCAAAAAAAATTGCTCATTTCATATAGTTGCAAAGAATGGATACTCTTACGAGCTCTGAACCACTGAGATGGCTCAGCGGTTAAGAGCACTGATTGCTCTTCCAAAGGTCCTGAGTTCAAATCCCAGCAACCACATGGTGACTCACAACCATCTGTAATGAGATCTAATGCCTTCTCCTGATGTGTCTTGAGGCATCTCCAGTGTACTTACATATCATAAATAAATAAATCTTTTAAAAAAATGGATACTGTTATTGTTTATACAATTGTGGTTTGTGACTGACATTCAGAATAAAAGGAGATATTAAATTTCATGTTAGCATGAAGATCCATGTAATTTCCTGACCCAAAATTTTATTCCAAGTTAACAAAAACCATTGTGCAGTGAAATGTGGGTGCTGGGAGCTGAATCCCAGGTCCACTGGAGCGGCCACTCCTCTCAACTGCTGATCCTCTCTCTAAGCCCTCCACAAAGACTTTCTGAAATTTGATTTCTGATCAGTTCAAACTAATAATTTCCCCTCTTATGTTATATTGATTGGGATGCTTCAGAATCTCAGAATTTACATTTTTCTTGTACTAAATATTTTCGATATTACTCATATTTTGACGTCACTGCCTATTACATACTATAAGCCTTAAACCTTAAAGTTTAAAGGGATGAATATGTTTGTTTTTTGACAAGTCACTTGCTGCGACCTTCCTGCGACTTCACCGAGGTAGAGCCAGTAATTAGGTACATGACTCTTGCTGTCTACCTACTATTTACTGATTTTTTAGACTCATTTTGTGTGTGTGTGTGTGTGTGTGTGTGTGTGCACCAGAGGACAATTTGTTGGAGTGGGTTCTCTTCTTTCACCATGTGGGTCCCAGGGATTGAATGCTTTGTGGCAAGTCATCTCACTGGGCCATTTACTAATTTTGGGACAGAATTAACTTTGTAGCTCAGGCTAGTCTTGAATCCATAAGATCCTTTTGTCCAGCCTCAATTTCTGGAGTGTGGGAATTTACTGCTGTGAGCCACAATGTTCAGTTTAGTTTTCTAAATGTTCACAATTTCATCACACACACACACACACACACACACACACACACACACACAGTGCTTTGATGACCTCGACTATTCATTCTTTTTGTTCAACTTGATTTTCTTACTTGGGAGCACCCAGCCAGTTCTGGGTTTCTTGAATGATCTAAGCTCCGTTTTCTACTTCCTAAGAATTTATGTCCAAATTTCCAAAATGTATAACACCTTGTGGGAAAACACCAAGGACCTTCGACTCAATATGCTAAACTTGAACTCATTTTCAAAGAGTCTTAAGCCTTTTCCGGACTCACTGCACCCCGGCACATGCTTTCATCATCTCTCAATTGGGTTACTGCCCACTTATTTAAAACATTTACTCCACTTCCTCAAGTAAGCATCTTCCACGTACTTTAACTCTGACGTTTGTCCCAAATACACTCAACTAACAACTGTTTGAAAAATTCTTCTCTCATGGTGCAATGAACAGTCTTTAAATTCCAAAGTCAGGCCTTAAATTCCTCCAAGATCACCTTTCAGATCCTTCAAGACTAAATTTACTTCTCCTCCAGTGTTACCTGGCCATCTTCCCTCCCCTACAGCCTTGCCAGTCTGGGCAAGTACTATCACAAATTAGGGAACCAAGCAGCTTCTTCGCGAGTGTTTACAGAACGTCCAGCGCGGCTGAGTGACGTCACATCCGGCATCCGGAGGTGTCTTCGACGTCGCCCTGAGGGAGGTTTACAGACAGGGCTTCGGCCTACAAGCTAGAGTTTGTAATTGTCGCTGACCTCCTTCTTTGCAAAGGCCCAGAGCACCAAGTCAGAGCTCTGAGTCTGGGTAGCCGCAGGGCCGGGCCCAGGGTGGAACCCTGGGCGAGGGTAGCGCGGGCGCTGCCCGGACACAGACCCAAGCGCAGGAGCAGCCCGCTAACACTCCGCGGCTTTTCCTCCGGAGCTCTCGCGAGAGGAGCCGGGGAAAGATGGCTGCGCCGGGTCTTTCCGAGTGAGGAGGTGGCGGCGGCGGCGGCGCCCGGCGGCGTGTGGTCGTGGGCTCTTGAGCTGCGGCTTTCCTCGTCCGAGGACGAGGGCCGCCGCCTCCGGGAGATGCGCGTGTCGCGGACCCGCGGTCGCCCCGGGAGTTCATGCTGCGTGCTAGGCTCGCGGCCGCCGCTCTAATCGCCCGGCGCCGCCGCCGCGCCGGCTCGGCCCGCGGTGAGCCTCCCGGAGCCTGTCCCGCGCGCCGCGGCGGCGATGACCGGGGAGAAGATCCGCTCCCTGCGGAGGGACCACAAGCCCAGCAAAGAGGACGGGGACGTGCTGGAGCCCTGCGAGGAGGAGGCGACGGCCGCGCTCGGCGGCGCCTTCACCGGGGGCAGAAGCGGACCGGGCGGCAGCGGCAAGGGCGGCAAGGCCTGCCATAAGATCTTCAGCCACCACCACCGGCTGCAGCTGAAGGCGCCCGCCGCGCCCGGCCCCGGCGTACCGGCCCCGCCGCAGCACAACGCAGTGACTGCCACCTGCCCGGCCCCGGCCTGCCTGGGCAGCATCCCCGCTTCAGTCGCTGACGGAGGCGGCTGCCCCTCGCTCTACCCGGTTCACGAGTGCGTCTTTAAGGGGGACGTGAGGAAGCTGTCCTCGCTCATCCGCACGCACAATATCGGACAGAAAGATAATCATGGTGAGCTTTGCTTGCTTTGCCCGATTTCCGTTCCCTCGTGGGGTGACCCGTCTGTCTGCCTTCGGGTTCGGGGCCCCTTCTCCCGCACAGTGTTTTCCTCTGACGGAAAGCCCCCGAGTCTTTCAGGCGCAGCGTGCCCGGTGTCAGGAGTTTGGGTCTTATGGGTGCAGAAAGGATGCTTTCTTCTTGGCCACCCGAGTATCTCGGGACAAGTTGGCTTGTCTCTGCGGCGGCCTTTCCGGCTACCAAAACGTCAGGCTATCTTCTTGGTCTTCTTGGTTTTAGGGAACGTTTCCTTTCCCCTCCCTTCCTTCTTGGAGTTTTAACTTTGAACATGCATATTGCCGGTCTTCATCACCCAGGTACGGAACCCAAGTGCAGCTAGATGTTTTATCTGTTATTGTCCTCCTGCTATTAACACTGGTTTTTGAAAGCCATACTGTCTTCATTTAATTTCCTAAAGCAATTGAAGAGAGTTTACAGTAGCTGTTTGTTTTTGTTGCCCTTTCCACATTAGGAGCAATGTTTCATCTTGACTGAGACTAAAGACATACTATAGTTTTCATTATAAAGTCTTAGCCACCTGTTTGAGAAAGCATGGTATATTTGGTAGGGAACGGTATCAGTATCTACTTTTGGCCGCATCTTGTCAGGTGTTTCTCTCCCCCCCCCCCTTTAAGCAACAAGTTTTTTTTTTGTTTTTGTTTTTTAAGATCTATTTGCATCCTTTCTTTCCCCGTGGTGCTGTAGATTGTATGTAAGGCCTTGTGTAATCATAATTGTTGAAAATATTTTTCAACGTTTTATTAACAGGCCATTTTAAACTTTTATAATTAGCAAATATTGTTGGCAGCTGTTTTTAACCTGACAATTATACATTAGGTAAACTGCTCAAGAAGATATTGTACATTAGTGCACAAAATGGTTTTGTACATTAATGCATTACCACCTGTGAAAATAAGCTTCCCGAATTTCATTGGTTTGTAGGTTTCTTTAAAATTACAACAAAAATAGGAAAAAATAATTGTCTCTTGGATCAGTTTTCTGTCTTTATCTTCTGAATTTGTAATGCTATCAATAGTCATAATGCCACCACCTATCGTTTATCATTAATCAAATGCAAAAACACTCTGAAGCTGTCTCCAAGTTCTCATTTCTACTTTTAGTTTATTTTACTTTGCTGTTGTAAGAAGCACATTTAACTGCTACAGAAAATTAGATCCTGACTTAAACAGGTGAATTGTAGCTCTAGTGTATTGGTTATTAGGATGTTATTTAGACATGGTCTAGTAGTAGCTGTGTTTTTTGCCTTTAGAACTTAGTTACATGCCTTAAAGTCGCTTTGAAAATGGTCAAAACATTCCCTTTGTAAGTTAATGTTCTTTAAGAGATGAGTGGATGTCATAGGAACTACTGAAATCTCAGAATTGCTTATTGTTGGGCTTCTAGTTATATATTTAGCATTTTTTAAAAGCTAAATTCTTTTCAGAGTAATTAAAATTTTATATATATCCGTAAAGGATACTCCTTTACCCACCAAAATTCACTTTTTTGTTGTTGTTGTTGTTTTCTCTGTGTGGTCCTGGCTGTCCTGGAACTCACTCTGTAGACCAGGCTGGCCTCGAACTCAGAAATCCGCCTGCCTCTGCCTCCCAAGTGCTGGGATTACAGGCGTGCGCCACCACGAAAAATTCACTTTTTGAATGAAGTATTTATATTCCATTTAGCTGCCATTATATCACTTATGATCAAAGCAGCTATGGGCTCTTTCCTGTAAAAAGTGCAACTATGCCTCTATCTGGTACACTCAGGGAAGAGGCACTGCTGTGCTCTCCTGTAGTTTCATAATGTCCCTGTTAAACTCTTAAGATTAGTAATTTTTTTTTTTTAGCCAAATTTATTTCTGTATGCCTGTATGTGGAGATCCAAGGACAACTTGTGGAGAATTAAGTCTCTCCTTTATTGTGCAGGTCCTGGGATTGAATTGAACTCAGGTTGTCTGGCTTAGGGGTGTCAATGCCCACAGAGCTGTGTTGACTTTATCCTGTTCCATTATTGCAGTGTAACTTTTACTCTAGCTGCCTCCCCTTTCCCCAGCCTAGCTATTAAATTTTTTCTTTTAGAATTATGTTTATTTTATGTGCCTTTTTTTGTTTCTATAATTCTGGGATTCCAAGCATTTGCCACCACGTCCAGCTTTTATATTATTATTATATATATATTTATTTATTTATTTTATTTTGGTTTTTCAAGGCAGGGCTTCTCTGTATGGCCTTGACTGTCCTGGGACTCACTCTGTAGACCAGGCAGGTCTTGAACTCAGAAATCCACCTGCCTCTGCCTCCCAAGTGCTGGAATTAAAACCATGCACCACCACTGCTCAGCTTAAAAATTATTTTATTTTATTTTTATTTATTTATTTTTTTTACATGCATTGGTGTTCTGCTTTCATGTCTGTGCAAGGATGTCAGATCTTGGAGTAACAGACAATTGTGGGCTGCCATGTGGGTGCTGGGAATTGAACTTGGATCCTTTGGAAGTTTCATCAGTACTGTTAATACTCTAAACTTCTGAGCAATCTCTCCAGCTCCCATATCCAACTTTCATATCAAGGACTCAAACTCAGGTCCTCAAGGTTGTTTAGCAGGCATTTTACCAGTTGAATCCAGCCCTGTATTTTTACCTTTTAAATGGACTTTGTCAAATGATTTTCTTAAAAGGCTCTTACTTTGTTTCTATCAAAAAGACTCTAGGGCCGGTCGGTGGTGGTGCACGCCGCTTGGGAGGTAGAGGCAGGTGGATTTCTGAGTTCAAGGCCAGCCTGGTCTACAGAGTGAGTTCCAGGACAGCCAGGGCTACACTGAGAAACCCTGTCTCAAAAAGCCAAAAAGAAAAAGAAAAAAAAAGAGTCTAAAAGGGCGCAGAACTTTGCTAAGGTTGCATATTCAATAGAAACCATGAGGCTAGAATTAGAAATAATGACCAGGAGGTGGTGGTCTACAACTTTGAATTCTAGCATTCTTGGAAGCAGAGGCAGGAGGCTCTCTGAGCTGGAGGCCAGTTTGGTCTTCAGATTTTGTTCCAGGGTGGACAGGACTACACAGAAAAGCCCTGTCTCAAAAACAACCAACCAAACAGACAGACAAACAAGAAAAGGGAAAAGGAGAAAAGAAAAAGAAATAGAAATAATGCCAAGAATCCCTAAGCTCATCAACCTCTTCGTAAATTTCTGCTGGTGGGGACGTGACCACTGCATAGCAGGAAAGTCAGTTCTTTTTTTGTTTTTCTTTTTTCGAGACAGGGTTTATTCTGGAACTCACTCTGTAGACCAGGCTGGCCTCAAACCCAGAAATCCACCTGCCCCTGCCTCCCAAGTGCTGGGATTAAAGGCATGCTCCACCACTGCCTGGCGGAAAGTCAGTTCTAATGTTTAATTTTGCAGTAGAGTCTTTTGTTTTGTTTTGTTTGGTTTGGTTTGGTTTTTGTTGTTGTTGTTGTTGTTGTTTTTGTTTTTTCGAGACAGGGTTTCTCTGTGTAGCCCTGGCTGTCCTGGAACTCACTCTGTAGACCAGGCTGGCCTTGAACTCAAAAATCCGCCTGTTTCTGCCTCCCAAGTGCTGGGATTACAGGCCTGTGCCACCACCACCCAGCTGCAGTAGAGTTTTTGTACATGTTTTTCACTTAGTATTTATAATAGAAGTTTGTAGTCCCCATTTATGTTTCTCAGCTATTAGCTTTATGTAAAGATTTCTTCACTCAGTAACTTTCAGTTTCTGCAGAACTTTTGCATGATTTTAAATTTCTTTGTGGAATGGCATGAATAACTGCATTGGATCATTCATCCACACCATAGCCTTTCAGAATCTTTGCAGGAGCTGTCATGTACCCTTCATTTTCCAGTTAGTGCTATCTTCTGTAGCCATTTGTCATATTATGTCCTCTGAGAAATGTTTCAGATAATGCCTTAGGGTTTCCATTGCTGTTAAAGAGACACTGTGACCAAGGCAGCTCTTATAAAGGACATTTAATGGGGTCTGGTTTACAGGTTCAAAAGTTCATAATCCTCAAGGTGGGAGCATGGCAGCTTCTGGCAGGCAAGGAGGAGCTGAAGGACTCTGCACTGGTACTGGTAGTAACTTCAAAGCCCATAGTGACATTCTTCCTCCAACAAGGCCACACCTCTAACATTACTACTCCCTAAGGGCCAAGCATATTCAAACCACCACATGTGCTTTTTAAAACATAGTAAATACTCAGTGTTTTAAATAGTAGATGAAACCCATAGTGACTTTTTGTCCATGGAATCTTAGTCTGTTCATCTACCCAGTGAGAATGGTACCCCTGCTCTGATCTTTTCTGGAACTGCAGTGGCTGGTCAGGCAGGGGTGGCCTTGCACAACTTCACAGTCCAAGACCAAAACAGGGCTGGGGAAGTGGCACCAGTGTTCAGAGGATTTGCTGCTCTTCCAGAGGACCCAGGCAATTTCTAGCACCCATGTTTGGCTACTCACAGCCCCTTGCAGCTTCTATAGCCAGGGGATCCATGTAGCCTCCATGAACACATACCCATAAATGAAAAAAATCACATATATTTTCAAAAAACCTAAAGGTTAAGAAAAAGATGTTATTCATTCGTTCATTTATTGGAGATAGCCCTGCACTATGTAGCCTTGGTTGTCCTCGAGTTCAGAGACCCACCTGCCTCTGCCTCTCAAGTGCTGGGATTAAAGACATGTATCACTATACCTGGCCAGTTTTTATTACTTTTAGTTACATGTCAGTGAGTGTTTGTCTTGTCTATATGTGGGTCTGTACGTGTGAGTGCAGGTACCTACAAAGGCCACCGGTATCATTTCCCCTAGAACTTGAATTACATTTGGTTGTGAGCAGCCTGGTGTAGGTGTTAGGAACCAAACTTGTACTTTCCAGAATAACAGCAAGTGCTCTTAACCACTAACATCTATCTAGCCCAGATAATTCTGAGTTTTTGAAAAGCGAGTGATTTGCTGTTACCTTGCCTTAACCCTTCTTGCATTTATGTTTGTGTCCCTGTCACCGATCCCTACAATTTTTGAGGATTTGCTGGTCTTCCAGAGGACCCAGGCAATTTCTAGCACTCATGTTTGGCTACTCACAGCCCCTTGCAGCTTCTACAGCCAGGGGATCTTGGTCTTATTGTGTAAGTCCGGGCTCTATCCTAAAGCTTGAGATTTTCCTGCCTCAGCTTCGTAAAAACAGTTTGCGATTTTCAAACACAGGGCTCTGTAGTTAGTGTATTATATTTGCTGTAGTCTTTTCCCCTTGTTTTATGTGGAGAGACTTCTGGTCTGGTCACTTTAACTTTATTGATCATTAGCTTCTTCAGTTTGGACTGATCTTTGGTAAACTTTTTGCTATATATTGCTTTTTCCCTCTAATTATGCTCAGAAGAACTGGGTACCGGGCTTATAAATAGAAGTTAAATATGACAAAATAGCTCCATCTTATGTTCAAGAATGCCAAATGATTCTTTGTGGATTGTTTAATAGTTTTGGTGGAACAAGAGAGAAGTTATACCATATTACAAGTACACAAAGTTACTATGCCATTATTATTATATTTTCAATTATGTTTTTCTTTTTCCTTTTTTTTTTTTTCCAAGATGGGATTTCTCTGTGTAGCCTTGACTATCCTAGAACTAGCTCTATAGGCCATGCTAGCCTCAAACTCATAGAGATCTGTCTGCCTCTGCTTCCCCAGTGCTGGGATTAAAGGTGTGGGGCATCACTGTCCAGTCAAATAAGGTGTTTTCTCCTTTAATATAAAATTAAAGATTGAGGCACCAAAGAGATGCCTTAATGGTTAAGAACACTTGATGCTCTTACAGAGGACTGCAGTTTGGTTCCCAGCATCAATGCTGGCAGCTCATAGTTGTCTGCATCTCTGGCTATAAGGGGTCTGACACCCTTTTTTTGGTTTCTGTGGGCACACGTGCCTGCATGCATAGACACATATAAATAAATAATGTAAATTTTTTTTAAAAGGATGGAGTTTAGTCTTCACATTGAGTTTCAAGGTTTATTTGAGTCACATTGGCTCTGAGTAGTTTGGACAGTTTGTGTTTATAGTGAACATTAGTGATTTTACTATTTAGTACTTCAGAATTGAAAATGGTAAAAATAATGGAAGACATGGTTTGGATTGTAAATCCTGCTTGGTAATCATTAGTTTTGTTTTTTCCTTAAGTTAAACATCCTTAAGTTAATCAGGTCTTCCTGTTAGAAGCTTTGAGGTGCCTGACAGTGCTGAGATTGCTGGATGTGTGAAGTGCTCATACCAGTCCTTCATAGATGTGAAAAGTTGCTGGTGTTTTGGAGATTTGGTGATTTCTGTCTTTGATTCTGTTGGCTGGTGTGTCACCAGCTGTCAGTTCTGTGGGTTGCAATAGCTGCTTTGTTGTTGAGTTTTAGGTAGATTTTTTGAGGATTTAATTTGATGGTGTATTAATACTGCCTGTCAATACAACAGAGGACAAGATTACTTGACTCCTGGATTTGCTAGTTTTTTGGTAATGTCCTTATGTGTATCTTTTGGTTGGTTTTCAAGGACAGTTCAGAGGAATTGCGAAAATATTTTTGAGAGTTAAAACAGATTTGAGACTGCTCTTTTGGTTCTTAATAGTTTCCAGTTTTTGCTTTTTTTTTCCCCCCACTAAGTTGATTGATTTATTCATTCAACAGATAAACATGGAACTTCTTTTTTTTTTTTTGTTTTTGTTTTTGTTTTGTTTTGTTTTTGTTTTTTTCGAGACAGGGTTCCTCTGTGTAGTTCGGGCTGTCCTGGAACTCACTTTGTAGACCAGGCTGGCCTTGATCTCAGAAATCCACCTGCCTCTGCCTCCCAAGTGCTGGGATTAAAGGCGTGTGCCACCACCGCCGGCTATGGAACTTCTAATATGTGGTAGTATATTTTGATGCTGGAGATACACAGGCGAACAGATTAGTATAATTCCTGTTTTTGTGTTGCATGCTAGTTGAAGAGCCAGAGAGTAGACAACCAGTGAATTTAATGCCAAGTTACCGCCATTATGGGCTGGGAGAACACTATGTGATGAAGTGAACAGAAAATGTAAATGTGGCTGAAGTTTAGAGACGCAGCCTGGATGTAAGTGCTGTAGACTATTGTGAGGGCTTCTTTATGTACTAACGTGGAATACAATCAGGAGGTTTTCAGCCAAGGGCTGACTGGACACAAAGCTCACCCTACTGCTCAATTAAGCAGTAGGTGTCCACAGATGTCTGCAGCCAGGATTTTGGAACAGCTGTTAGAGTAAATAGCTGTTATTCGAAGTGAGGGATGGAGTGGATGTAGAGTGTTCTGTAAATTTACTACAGTTGTAGCATTTTTGAGAGAGAATTTCTTCCTCCTTGTCTGGATAGGGCTTAGATGTGTAAGGAGAACTTGGAGCTGTACTGGGTCTGGTATGTGTAGTTTTTTTGCTTTGCCTAATAGGTGTGTAGGTCAAAACTGTCTCATAACACAAGTCACTGCTTGCCTTCTCTGTGCTGGCCTGTTCACTGAGCACAGAAACCCTGCAGAGTGCTTGCCTCTCTGGTGTTCTTGATGCCATGTAAGTGGTATGTACAATGCTCTTATGTATGCTGAGGGCAGTAACGGAAAAACATTTCTGAAGATGGCTACAGGTGAACTACATACCATTTCTTCACAGAACAACATTTTTTCTTGGGGGGTGCGCGCGTGCACACACACACACACACACACACACACACACACAAATTCTGCCCAGTACAAGAGAAGCCAGTGTGTTTCAGTGTAACAGACCCTGATAGAATTTGAATTCCCCGTTGCAAATACCTTTGAGAAAATCATTACTTCATGAGTTTTGGTGTAGTGTCCAGAATTCCCTCAGCTATTTGAAAGGCTCTGAAAACCTCTTTCCATTTATAACAGTGAGTCTTTGTAAAAGTAGATATTCTTCTTATACTTTAGAACTTTTATTTTCAATAGTGTAACTTAATCCAGCCTTTGCTCAGGGTAGGTAAAATGTTTTAGTTCTAATTAAATGCAGAAACAAACCTTAAAATATGCTCCATTCTAGTATGGTATACACTAAAGAAGTTTATAGTTTTAATTAAAACATCTTAAGCTGCTCTTGTGGACAATGCACTTTGTTTTCTGAAATTTCTAATTTTGTAAGAAGCAGCATTTTTTTCATTGACACAATATTTCCACATAATTATGGGATAAATTACTGTAATTTGATACATGTGTTCATTGTTTAATGACCAAATCAGCATAATTAGCATTTCTACTTCCTTAGATGTTTTTATTTTCTGTGTATTGGGAACCCTCAAACTCTAACCTCCAGTTACTCTGAATCATAGCTGTAGGCTGTTGTTGCCTTATTGTGCCAGACAACGCCTCAGTTGTGTTTGGTGCCGTTGTCCATTCTGCACTCAGTGTCTACTGGTTTAGCTCCTGTAGCTTCTACAGATGAGTGACACCATCAGGGTTTGTCTTTCTGTGCTTTGCAACTGACTTTTTTACCTTCACCAAGTGTAAGAACAGCAGTATTTGTCTTGGTGCTCCCAGCTTATTCTCCCTTCCTTTAATACGATGTCTTCCACTTCTATCCACCTTGCCAGAAAAGAGTAAAGTGTTTATGGTCACATAATATTCCATTGTGTGTGCTCATTTTAAAAGTCCATCTATTTCTGTGTACACTTGATTGACAGTGTGTCCTCACTGCACACACATGCAGGCATCTCTGACAGAATGGTAGTGTTGCACAACCCTTTTTCTTTTTCTTTTCTTTTTTTTTGGGGGGGGGGATTTGGTTTTTTCAAGACAGGGTTTCTCTGTATAGCCCTGACTGTCCTGGAACTTGCTCTGTAGACCAGGCTGGCCTCGAACTCAGAAATCCGCCTGCCTCTGCCTCCCAGAGTGCTGGGATTACAGGCGTGCGCCACCACCGCCCGGCTGCACAACCCTTTAATACAGTTCCTCATGTTGTGGTGGTCTCCAACTATAATTTTTGTTGCCACTTCATAACTTACTTTCCTGCTGTTAGGAATCATAATGCAAATATCTGATATACAACCACTGTGAAAGGGTCATTCAATTCCCAAAGGGGCCTTAACCCATGGGATGACAGGCACTGTACTCCAGAGTGAGGTTGTTTGATCATACAGTCAAACACCGTATGATCAAACAACCTCACACTCTGGGAGGCAGAGGCAGAAAAACAATTTGAGGGAGACGGGTTGTTTTGTGTCCATGCTGGGGATGCTCACAGCGGTGGCAGACAGAAGTGTACATTGCTGTTGTCTCACATCTTGGAGGACCAGGAAGCAGAACACAGGGGAATTCCCACATTCAGGGGCCTTCCTCTGTTTGGTCCCTGCCTGTGAGTTGGTGTTACCTACTATGTCGACTCTGGAAACCTAAAAATGTGTCTGGTCTGCTAGGCATGGTGGTGCAACACCTTTAATCCAAGCACTCTGAGGCAGAAGCAGGTGGATGAGTTCAAAGACAGGCAGGGCTGCACAGAAACCCTTTTTGGAGTGTGGGTGGGTGGGGTTGGGCAAAAGGTCAGTGTTTGACCAACTAATGCTTTGTTCTTACTACATTTAAACTGGTCTGTAAATTTAGTGGTTTTGTTGTATTTATGTCCTTAAGTTCTTTAATTGGTGTTTCATAATTTTCAGGGTTTATTTTATACTATTTTGTCTTTCACTCTGTTTAGCAAACCTCACTTTTCCAGTTCCTTGAATGCTCTATTGAAGAGAGTATCACAGGAAAGTGCTATGATTATCAGCTATAGTGAGTGCTTAGAGGGGTTTAGGATGCTCATTCCTTGAACCAGTAGAGAAGAAACAGAGAGTGGTACTTTCCTTTCTCTTCTGAGAATTCTTTATTGCAGGATGGGTGAACAGAAAATAAAGTCCATTTGGGATATATCTGAAAGATACTCATTATAAAAGGTTATTCTCACAGAAGATGTTAATAATAATACTGAGAGAAACAGAAGATTTGGGTAATAACTGCTTGATTTTTCATTAATCCATTTACAAGGATTACTTATCTAAAACCGAAGAAAATGAATCAATATACAAAGAAACAGGAAATTTAAAAATATAAGTCAAACAAATTAAATTTACTTGTCAGTATCTTGACACTATAGAAAATTGAGTGATATATTAACTATACTGAAAGTAATATAGAATTGCAGTAAATTGAAAAGATGCAAAATATAAACATAGTATATAGTGTGAACATTTTACTTGAAATGAAAATAAGAACAATTGGTTTAAAGAACTATTTAAAGATATAAAGGAAAAAAAAATTTCCCCCTCTTGAGACAAAGTTGCATGAAACTCATAGTGACCTTGAACTCATAATCTTGTCTGCTTCACTGTTGCTGTGACTACAGGCATGCCTTACCACATTTGCAGGGAATCCCTGTTGATCTAAAGTTAGATGTGATCCCAAAGGCATAAATATCTTGTCTGTTTTAGGGGAAAGTACTGAAAAGAGGTTTTTTTAAAACATTTATTTTCACTGTGTACATGTATGGTCAAAGGACAACTTGGCAGAATTCAGTTTTCTCCTTCTAGCATATCTGCCTCTGGGATTCAAATTCAGGTTTTCATGTTTGGTAGCAAACACCTTTATCCACTGAGCCATCCCAAAAAACATTTTTTCTTTTTGAGAACTTTTTAAAAATTAAACTTGAAATTTATTTTGAAATATTTCATACCCATAGAAAAGTTGGAAGAATAGTCCAGAGAACCTACAAACCTTCTCTGATTGATGGCAGAGTTTTTCCTTCTTGTCACTTCTTCATATAATTAGCATAGCTACCTTGTGTGGTCTTTATGGTCTTTAGATCTACAGACTCCAGGTGTAAGGCATGCAAAAGCCATGTGTGGATCATAGGCAGATACTGGTCATTTTATAGGAGGTTGTCCATAGTGACCAGTCCTGGAACTGATCCTCCGATACTGAGGAATGATTATATACAGAATTGTGAAAGGAGCTGAAACTATCTCACACTTTACCTTCTATTTTCTTAGTTCCCAGCACCTGCATGGTAGCTCACTACCACTGGTAACTCCTGTTCTAGAGGATCTAATGCCCTCTTTTGGTCTGTGTTGGCACTGCATACATGTGGTATACATATAAACATGCAGACAAATACTTATATACATAAAATAAAAATACATGAAAATGAAAACATAAAACTAAAAATAAAGGGAACTAATTTCAATAAAAAGTAGTATGAATATGCCCACTATTCTGTAGGGAAATGCTACTATGCATAGGGAAATACTACTGAGCTGCTTGAGGACTAAGACTGATTCTCATTGTTTTCTGTTCCCACATTAGTTGGTTTGTCCCCACAAAGACTGGTATGATGAGCACCAGAAGGAATCTGAAGTCTCTGGGAACATCTCAGAGAGTTTATGTCCTGCTGGTAGCTTTTGGGCAGGTCAGAGAAGGCACTCTGGGCTGCACTTTTTACCCCCTTCTGAATTTGTCACAGAAAACAGAAGTGTGATTTCTGCTTAAAATTTGTCAATAAAAATCCTAAAGGAGCTGAAACCACATTTAAATTAAATTTCTTATGTTGTTATAGCTTCTAATGTACTTTTGTTTTCAATTTTAGGAAACACTCCTTTACATCTTGCTGTGATGTTAGGAAATAAAGGTTAGTAAATACTTTTAATGTTTAACGTCATTCATAGTTGTCTCTGAAACACCATATTTGTGTGTATGCATGTGACTTCATGCATTCTACTGTATGTGTATGGAAATAAAAGGACAATTTGTGGAAGTTGGTTCTCCTGCCACATGGGTCCTGGGGATTAAAGTCAGGTTATCACCTCTTGGTAGCAAGAGTCTTTTTACCCAGTGGGCCATCTTGACAGCGACAATTTTGTCATTGAAAATCACTTAACCAGAGGCTAGAGAGATGGCTCAGTAGTTAAGAGCACTTGTTCTTTCAGAGAACTTGGTTCAATTCCCATTACTCATATAGTGGTTCACACGCGTTTGTAAATCTTATTTCCAGGAACCCAATGTCTTCTTCTGACTTCTGTGGGTGCCGAGCATGCATATGGTACACAAACATACACGCAGGCAAAACACACATAAAATTAATTTTAAAAAACAAAAGCAAAAACCTTCAGGGCTGGAGAGGTAACTCCGTGGTTAAGAGTACTGACTGCTCTTCTGAAGGTTCAGTTCCCAGCAACCACATGTTGGCTCACAACCATCTGCAATGGGATTGATGCCATCTTCTGTGTCTGATGACAACTACAGTGTACTCATATACACATAGGTTTCCAGGTAAAATTGGCATTTACCCTAGAACATTGAAGTACTGGCATGTGCTATAACTAAGTTGGGGCAAGCGTAGGATTGTGGTGAATTGTGTCCACAGGTATTTGAGGGTCCCACTTCTTCATGAGTTCTTTGAGACAAGCACCTAGTGGAAAGAATTTTGGGAAAGGCTTGAATAGATGATTCAGGACCTGCAAACAGTATTGTTATCCTTTTTTGTTTTTTATTTTTACATTTAATTTTTTTTCTATTTTATGTGTTTTAATTTCATGTATGTCTGTGTACCAGTTTGTGCCTGGCATACTTGGAGGCCAGAAGAAGGCTCAGATTCCTTAGAGGTGGTGTTATAAGTGGCTATGAGCCACCTGACATGGGTGCTGAGAATTGAACTCAGGTTCTTTGGAAGAGCAGGAAGTGCTCTTAGCCTTTAAGCCATCTCTCTAATCTCTTGAAAATAAGCATTTTACATTAAAAGTTTTCTTTAGGGCTTGAGAGTTTGTAATTAGCTCCAAAGAATCTGACATTCTTCTGGCCTCCTCAGGTATACAAATGTACATGCACATGAATAACAAAATATATATTTGAAAAAACTTCTTTGCTAATATTGTTATCAGTGTAAACACACAGACTTAGTCAGAATATAGTTGTGAAAGATGAACAAGAAACCTCTCTCCACTTCTTTTTTCTGATAGTAATGTAAAATTCCATATTTATAATTCCGAGGTTATCCTTTTCATCTTCATGCCTTCCTTGTAACACAAAACCTCAGCTTTGGTTCACCACAGTGGAAGCACTCACTGCCTGCTGTGCTTTGCCACACTGCTTTTCACTGTCAGTTTCAAAGTCCTTTCGTTTGCTTGGTGATGGCCTACAGTTGTGGCCTCTGTAGACATTCTGCTCTATTAGTAAGTAGTCCCAGTAGCCACATGGTGGCTCACAACCATCTGTAATGGGATCTGATGCCCTCTTCTCGGTGTGTTTGAAGACAACTACAGTGTATTCACATACATAACATAAATCATTAAAAAAAATTATCTGAGAAGGGTCTGGGGGAAAGTACTGTTATAAATTGACTGAGATAGGCAAGCTCAAAATACAGGCTAGGGTGTCCAGTGTAGGTTCCTTTATAATCATTTCTTTCTTCCTGAAATAAATTATTAGCACTTTATTGACATAGCAGATAGGCAGATTCTTCTTTGGGTCTTTTTGGGTTGTAGATTTTTTTCTTGAGACATGGTTTTACCATTTTGCCCTGGTTTGTCTGGAACTCAAGGTGCAGACCAAGGTAGCCTCCAAATAACTCAGAAACCCACCTGCTTCTGCTTTACAAGTGCTGAGATTAAAAACATGCACCACCATGTTTAGCTGAACTGTAGATATTTGTATAAATTATGCTCTTAAGGTTCATAGGTTATCTTTAGTTCATGTAAACACTTCAAATATTCTTTGGAGACAGGAAGCAATACTTTTGAGAGTATCCAATTTACTTTTAAGTAGGTTGAGTTCCTTTGACTCTGAGGACCTTACACAACATTATACACATGGGATTTATAAGTTAATTATACATAGAACAGCATTATTTCACATATGTACTAATCTGCTTTCTTTTGCATAGCACTCATATTTAAAGATTCTAGAAATTGTATGTCTGATCGTTATTCCTATTTTATGTTGCAGAATGTGCACATTTACTGTTGGCTCATAATGCTCCAGTAAAGGTGAAAAATGCTCAGGGATGGAGCCCTCTTGCGGAAGCCATCAGCTATGGAGACAGACAGATGAGTAAGCAGTACTTTAAAAATACAAATTGATGTATTGAGATAGTTTTCTTATGGTGTGACTTCTCAGAAATCTGCAAACTTAAACATGAATTATCCATGACTTGGGAACTCTAGCATTGAGCAGCAGAACAGTTGAGTCACATGGGAAAGCCTCCTTATTTCATCCTTCCAGCATTCAGTGTTATTGGTGCTAAGATATTTGAAGTCAAGATTCATTGTTTTTTCTTGCAAATTATTATTTCTGCTTAGTTATTAGTGTACGAATCGAAATAAAAACTAATCATGATAACAGCACTTACCTACTTTTGGTGGATGTAGACTTTCCTGGAAGCTAGGAAATGTGCTGTCTCTTGGTTCATTCTTTGAGTCATTTTGTTTCCTTATCCTGGAGATCATTCACAGGGCCTCCCTACATTTCTCTATACTTGATATACTCAGGGACAGACTTAATCTGCTGAGATCTACTCAGGGCTAAAGTTGAATGTGGCCCTGCTTTTCCCTGCTGTACCTGCTGGCACCCTGGGTCAGAAGAGCTTTGGGTTGGCACAGTGGCTGTAACCTCCTCCCCACGTGGCTGTCAGGGGTGGGGGTGGGGGTGGGGGGGTGGGGTGGGGGTGGAGCTCTGGCAAACTATCTCCACCACTAGCATTACCTTTTGCTTGGGGCATAATTATCCACCCCTGGGTTAGGCTTGATAATCTTTACTTGTATTGTTCTATGCAAACTGCCACTTAGATGTTAAAACCTTCTAGAATCTCCGTAGCACACAATTTGGCTTTTATCAATTTTTTCCTTAGGTACAATTACCACCAAAGTCCAACTTGGTGAATCAGTGAGTTTTATTGTTATTATTTACAGAAATAAGGGTGAGGGCTTATTTACAGGAGCAGAAGTGTCTCAAAGACCAACTATATCACAAAACTGGGAATGGAATGTTTTAATCTCTGAACATACTGTTAAATACTACTGCACGCCTTTAATCCCAGCACTTGGGAGGCAAAGGCAGAGGCAGGCCTATTTCTGAGTTTGAGGCCAGCCTCGGTCTACAGAGTGAGTTCCAGGATAGCTGGGCTATACAGAGAAACTCTGTCTTGAAAAACCAAAACAACAACAACAAAAAAACAAAAACAAAGAAAAACTATTGCCGATTGATACAAAGATCTGTTTTTACCAAGTATATCTGTTACTTTGAAAGGAAGCACCATCTCCCTGCTACTATTATTATTTCATAGTTCAGTAGGAAAAAAAATCAATGAAGAATAGCTATATAGAAAAAAATGTCATGTTTATTGAAGAAGAATTTATGTAGCATTGACTATTTTCAGGCTACTATGTGAACTCAGTCTTTTGTGCTAGGGTTTGGATTTTTCTGAATTTTTTCTTAGGATTCAGTTCTGTATGTAATTCACATATTCCATGTGCAGATTGCCTGATTTTCTTGGACTACATTGAATAAATGATGAGGCTGTATTTGACTGTAAAACGTAATATATAATAATACTATGCTATTTTTACAGATGAATTGGCATTTGAACTTTTTATAAGATATCAACAGTTGTCCTTGTGGACAAATAATCAGAAATCCATATGAGAACAGGAAATAGTTCTCATCATTTAATTATTTCAGGGGAAAGTTAAATATACATATTGAAGACACTGAGAATGGAGTAGAAGCTTGTCTGAAACCCTTTCTTTCATTTTTCTAACCAGTTAGGAGAGTGAAGGGAAAAGTATTGAGGACTGTGGAACTTCAAGGATTTTGTATTCACAGTAAAAGAATGTGTAAACCCTTTTATGTAGTAAAGCGAAGAGAATAAGGCATGAGTCTTTGTTATTTTGAATTTGCCATCTATGAGGAAAGCCAGAAATCAATTCTCATGAAAAACCAATTTCAAGATAGGTCTGTAGTTAGTCGATTTTATATTTTATTACAGCCTATCTCATAAGAGAAGTATTTAACTTCTAATAGTCCTAGCACTTGAAGGTAGAGGCAGGAAGTTGTGAACTCCATGCTAGCCTGGGCTACTCATCATACCCTACCTTATAAAAAAAAAAGCAAACAACAAAAAGAACTCTCCTTGAACTCTTACTGGAGCATTAACTGAACCAATGGTATGTATTTAGGAATGTAAATGTGAAATTGTATTTGTGATGGTGTTTAAGAAGATGGCTTTTAAGTCTTCTTTTTGCTGTGCTACTGTGAAATTTTCTATGGCATAGATTTTTTTGATGAATCATAAAATTTAATATAAATTATTAGCAAAATCATTGTGAGCTACTTGTCTTTTTGTTTAATTTCTTCTAATTTTGTTAATGTTTTTGTGCTATAGAATAAGCAGTCAGGGCTGGTAATGTATCTCATTTGGTAGAATACATAATATTTATAAATTCCTGAGTTTGTTCTCCAACACTATGTAAAATTGGGCATGTGAGCACTGGGGAGGTAGAGGCAGAAGGATCAAAAGTTGAGGCCTTCTTCTGTTACATAGTCAGTTCTAGGCCAGCCCAGGATACAGGAGAGGTGGTCTCTTAAAAAAAGGGGGGGGGGAGTTAGAAAATGCTAAACTATTTCTCAAAGACTATTTAGTTTCAATTTCAGATTTTAATGTTATATTGGTATTCTGCCTTAAAATGTTTACCTGATGAGTAATAATGGCTTACGCACATAGGAGGGAAAATGGATATAACTCTAGTTATCTCTTTTTCCATAATTTCCAGCATTTCCTGTGATTTCCATAGACAGTGATGGCTTTTTGTTCACTCAGGGTTATCTAGGGCCTGTTCATTGTTTGTGTGGTTTTATGTCATGGCATATGACTTTATGGTAGTTTTGAAAATTCTGTTGGGCACTGTCTAATTTTGGGGCACACCAGAGTCTTTTGATTTGCTATCTGTCTAAACCTGGCAGTCTTCTTCATTTAGGCCTCATGCGAGCGTGCACAACCACACACACACACACACACACACACACACACACACACATTTTTAAAGAGGTGCCTGTGACACATTTTCAAAGTAATTCAGTTTATTTATTTAGCACACTTTGAATTAATTATCAAGTGATCTTCCTTATACAACTTTGTGAGATCTCAAACCATATGAATATTTTCAGATTTTTATCTCTGCTAAAATACTCAGTGAATTCATTAATAGGTGACTAAAAATTGCAAAGATAAATTTAGACTACTATATTAGATTTTCTTTTCACTTGTCCAGTTTTTCTTAAAATTTTTATATTAGTGGGCTGAAGAGAAGGCTCAGCAATTAGGAGCGCTTGCTGAAGTGTTCCCAGCCCTCAGAAGGGAAGGAGTGACTCACACATGTCTGATCACCAGTTCTGGATGATCTAACACTAACACTCCCCTCTGACTCCTGTGTATATGCACACACACACATACACACTCAGGACACATATACAAACATATATACATACCACACACACAGAGGTCACACATAACACCACCACCCACCCACCCCCCCACACACACATACATAAAGAAATCTTTAAAAAAAAGTTTTTATTGGGGACTTTTATTACTACCCTGAGATTTAAAAATTTAACAACTTTTATTTCTTAAGAAAAGGAACAGGGATCAGCAGGATACCTTAGTGTGTAATGGTAATTGCTACATAACAACTCAAGCCTCCAGACCCAAGTTCAATACACAGAACTGATATAAAGGTGTAGGAAGCAGATCAACTTCACAGAATTGCCTATGATTTCTTCACACACATTTTACACCCATACGTGCGCGCATGGGGGCACACACAGACACACGAGTAATGTAATACAAATTTAAAAAGCAATGACATTCATTTTAGAAACGTAATCATAGGAAAAAAAATAAAGAAAATTACAAGTCAATTGTTTCTTTTAAATTCTAGTCACAGCTCTTCTAAGGAAACTCAAACAGCAATCTAGGGAGAGTGTCGGAGAAAAACGACCTAGGTTGTTAAAAGCCCTAAAAGAGGTAAGTGGGCTTCTTGCCTGATTCTTTACTAAGATTGTTAATTATAAGTATAATTTTTAAAGTGTGTGCGTGTGTATGTAGGTGTGAAGCTGTGTTGGTGTATGTAGACAGGTAGGGTGCCCAAGGAGGTCAAAGGGCACTGGAGCTAGAATTATGGGCAGCTGTGAGCTGTCCATCGTGGGCCCCGGGACCGAATTTGGTCTTTTGCAAGAGCAGCAGGTGCTCTTAACCTCTGAACCTCTCTCCAGTCCCTTAAGCAGTCTTTTAAAATGAACTTAAAGTCTCACCAGTTAAGGATTAATAAATGGTTAAAGTTATTTTTAAATTAAGTAATTGAAATAAAATTCTGGGGTTGTAATGTGAGTTTTTGGTAGAAGCATATTTTCTTTGAACTGAGAAGATATTAACATTTAATAAATTAGACAGGTACTCTAGAAGAGGTGCATTATGGTGTCATGGTTGGTAGCCACATTTTCCTGATGTTGGTGTTACAAGAAAGTATTTTGATAATTGTGTTTTTTTTCAATTCCAAACATAAGAAATATAAAAATAATTTTCTTCCTTCCTTCCTTCCTTCCTTCCTTCCTTCCTTCCTTCCTTCCTTCCTTTCTTTCTTTCTTTCTTTCTTTTGGTTTTTTTGAGACAGGGTTTCTCTGTACAGCCCTGGCTGTCCTGGAACTCACTCTGTAGACTAGGCTGGCCTCAACTCAGAAATCTGCCTGCCTCTGCCTCCCAAGTGCTGGGATTAAAGAGGTGTGCCACCACTGCCTGGCAAAAATAATTTCTTATTACTCTTGTCTTTAGATCTTTAATGATTTTTGGGGGGTAGGGGGTGGGGACAGGGGCAACATTGTAAGTATTAGAGCTTATAACTAAAGTACATTTAGTAATTTTTCTTATTTTATTTCTCAGTTAGGTGACTTTTACCTAGAACTTCACTGGGATTTTCAAAGCTGGGGTAAGAGTGTGCTATGTTTTATTATAAAAGTGAAATTATAGACATATAACATGACACAATTTGATACTTGTCTTCCTTGTATTTAGCATGATCATTGTAAAACCTACTAGTAATATTCCATTCCCAGCTAGAGAGGCAGTTCTCAAAATTTTAGTTTTTAAGATGAAAAACCACCTAAAATATTTTTTGTAACAAAAAAAAAAAAGCTTGAAAACTATAGTAATTTAGTCTTACATCTTATATCTGCAATCCCAGTACCACAGGAGCTGAGGCAGAATTGTAGCCACAGGTTCAAAGCCATGCTTAGTTAGAGTACTACAGCATGAGACCTTTTTTAAAAGAATACTGGGGCTCAATCGTTAGGAGCAGTTCTGCTTTTGCAGAGAACCCAGGTTCAGTTCCCAGCACCCACATCAGGCAGCTCACAAAATGCCTGTAACTCCAGTTCAGGGGATCAGATTTCCTCTTTTGGTCTCTGTAGATATAGCATGCATACTCAGGCTTACATGAACATACACATAAAACAAAAAATAACATAAAGGTTTACAAATATAATTTAATGTTAAGAACTTCAAAAAATTAAAAATTATGGATTTTCCATTTCATTTAAGAAAGTTTGAAGTATAGTTCTATAATTTCTAAGACTTTGCTTAAAATTCTTTTTATCATCTTTCAGTAATTTTGCCCCTTAAGTACTTTATGGCCACTGTCAACATAGAACTTGTTATTTATAAAAGGTTTTGATTTTGCATCCATTTATTAATTTACCATAGCAATGGTAGTGTTTCTCCTTCTATCATATGTGGATCTGCTCAGAGAAAACTTAATGTCCAAAAACAAAGTTTCATGAAAATGACCCGTACTTTTTTTTTTTTAAGTTATTGAAAAACTAAAAAATATTTTATTATTTCTTTATTTATTTGGTTTTTCAAGACGGGACTTCTCTGTATAACAGCCCTGGCTGTCCTGAAACTTGCTCTGTAGACCAGGCTGGCCTCAAACTCACAGAGCTTTATCTGCCTCTTGAGTGCTGGGATTAAAATCATGTACCACCATGGCCAGCTTAATTTTATTTTATCTTATCTTATTTTATTTATTTATTTATTTGTTTGTTTGTTTGTTTGTTTGTTTTTTGAGACAGGGTTTCACTCTGTAGACCAGGCTGGCCTCGAACTCAGAAATCTGCCTGCCTCTGCCTCTGCCTCGCAAGTGCTGGGATTAAAGGCATTGCCACCACTGCCCAGCCTATTTTTATTAAAGATTTAATACATTTGTATGCAATAAACATATTTTTACCAGCATTTGAGTTAACTTTTGTGTGATAAAGTAACTGAAATGATTAGTGGTATTTATCTTTAAATTAGGTATTGAAACCAAATATTGGCAAAAATGTGAAGTATATTCCATTTTATATAATTTGTATATAATTTGGAAGTCACACTTTCAGAATGCACTGGGTATGCACACTCACAACTTAGGGCCTAGGGAGATAGATGTTCAGCTGGTAATGTGCTTGCTGTTCAAGCATGAGTTCTGATACTTTGCACCCATGTAAAATGCTGGATGTAGCAGTGTATGCCTACAATCCTGTGCATAGAAGCGGAGATAAGGGGTCCAGGGATTGCCATTCTAGCCAAATTGATAAGCTCCCAGTTCAGTGAGAGACCCTGTCTCAAGTGGGTTCAATAGAACAAGACACCATCAATCTCTGACCTATGTGTGCATACCTAGGAGGATAGAAGTTGGTAGGTAAATGGTATGGTTTTTCTTGTATAGACTTTGAAACTGAGGCACAGTGAGCCTTAAGTAACAAGGGTATATATTTAGGAATCAGATTTAAATGCAGCTTCCTCAAAGATGTCTCTCTTTTTCCAAGACAGGGTTTCTCTGTGTAGCCCTGGCTGTCCTGGAACTCACTCCGTGGACCAGACTGGCCTCAAACTCAGAAATCCGCCTGCCTCTGCCTCCCAAGGGCTGGGTTTAAAGGCCTGCGTCACCACCGCCCGGCAAAAATGTCTCTTAATATGTTACTTTTCTACTGCTTTTCCAAATGATATTTAAGGGATCTGTTAGACCCAGGGTTTCCTGTTTAGTATGAAGGTATGTTTAGTGACCCTAGTTAGTGTTCTCTCATAGGTATCATACAGCAGTCTGAAATGGAGTTAGTTGTTACTCTTGGAAGTAGGTGGGGATAAGCGTGTAGTAAAGTACATTGACACTGCAGTTGAGCAAGCTTTTGAGAGGAAGATAACTATCTTAAAGGCAATCATCAACATTTGATAAATTACTAAAACGTTTACTACATTGACACTGCAGTTGAGCAAGCTTTTGAGAGGAAGATAACTATCTTAAAGGCAATCATCAACATTTGATAAATTACTAAAACGTTTACTGTGCTGCTTTTTAAAAATGTACAAATTTCTTAGATTTTAGTTACTTTTTAACCTTTTGTTTCTGAAATTACAGTGCCTTTGCTTTCCCGAATTCTGCCTTCTGATGCCTGTAAAATATACAAGCAAGGTATCAACATCAGGTAAGGTGATGATGCTTTGTGTGCTGAGTAAAAGAAAGTTAAGTTCTGGAGGCAGCTTTTCATAGTTACTTGTGTTTAGTAACTTAAAATACTGTTTGCACATTCAGGTTTTTGCTCATGTAAGACCTAGGGACTTCTTACAGCCTCAGGGTGAAGAAGAAATGTCCCAGGCTGGAGAGATGGCTCAGTGGTTAAGAGCAATGACTGCTCTTCCAGAGGTCCTGAGTTCAAATATCAGTAACCATATGCTGGCTCACAACCGTCTGTAATGAGATCTGATGCCCTCTTTTGGTGTGTCTGAAGACAGCGACAGTGTACTTATATATAGTAAATAAATAAATATTTTAAAAAAGAAAGAGAGAGAGAGAAAGAAAGAAAGAAAGAAAGGAAGGAAGGAAGGAAGGAAGGAAGGAAGGAAGGAAGCCCAGAATAGTGCAGAGACTGGATTGGAGGGTGTGTGGCAAATATTTTTTCCCTAGATATTAAGTTCTATTTTAAAAAGTGAATTAACATCTAAAATAAAAATTATGTTTATAAATGTCTTAAGACAACCCTTTTAAGTATAACTTCAGAGGAAGCTAAATTATAAAATATAACTGAGGATCTCTAGGATCTTGTATAAGTCAAGTAATCACTGGAAATAGGGTTAAAGAAGAATCAGTACTTTAATAGGTAAAGGAGAGATTGAGGAACATTATTAGATTAATTTCTGTAATAAAGCAAGGCATGATGATGCACACGGTACTTGTAATCCCAGCATTTGGGAAGTGCATAAGTGCATCATGAATTCCAGGTCAGCCTGGGTCTTGTGTCTAGCCTAGGCTACCTAGTAAAAAGCCTTGGCTCAAGAGGGAGGGTGCTGAAGAGATGGCTCAGCAATTCATAGGACATGGGTTTGGTTTTGAGCACCCACATTGCAACTCAAAACCATTTGTAACTTCAGTTCCAGGAGATCCAATGTCCTCTAAGGACCTCCACAGGCACTGCATACATAAAGTGCACCTACATACACAAATGCAGAAAAAACACTCCAACACCTAAGGTAAAAATTTTGAAGAGTATTAAACATTTTCACTAATATGTAAATTAAGATGTTATCTAAGATGGCCATGATGTTGTACACTTATAATCCCAGCACCTGAGAAGTTGAAGGAGGAGGAGCCATCCTGAGCTATATAATGGGGATGTGGGGCAGAGAGACAGACAGACACAGAAAGAAAATACCCTTGACAACCCACTGAGGCAATCACTATAAACTTTGCCTGTCAGTGACATGAAGTATTTTTTAGGCTTTTATCAGAATATTTTGGATTCAAATTTTTTGATTTGTTTAAAGCTGCTTTTTGCTTCTTCTCCAATTACATAGTAAAATTTAAATATTTAGGCTCATCAGTTGGGGACCTCCAGGTTGCTTAAGGAAGGTTCAGCTGGATGATGTTAGGACAATATTTAGATCATAGGCGTAGTATATAGGTATATATATTGTGTATATGTATATGATGTGTATGTATATATGTGTGTGTCATTTTATATGTGTAAATATTTATATCACACTTTAGTTACAATGATAGAAACACATAGAATTAAAATTGACATCACGAGTTTAATGTAGTTGGGGGGTTTTGACTTGTGGAAGTTTACTGCTGGATCTAAGCTCTTCTAACTTTAGCCTTAGATTTGTGACCATTGTGCCTCAGCTCCCAGGTAGGTTGAACCAGTTGAGATTGCAAATGTCCCCATGTCCTTGCCTCTTTTTCTGTATATCTCTTCTTTCTCATTCTCATCCTAGAAGCCCCCATTATAATTCTCAGGATGGTAAGGACAGAAATGGAGACAAAGGACTGTTTTCTGCCACCTTTTGTGTAGTCTAGAATTCCCAACTGACTGAAGCATGGAGCCTAATAGTTTAATCATGTACTTGGATGTAAGATTTCCTTTTGGGTATTTGGTGAACTTCTGACATGGCTACTGACTCTGTTTTTTTCTTGGGCCACATGTACACCCAGTAACATTCCGAATGTTGCCCCCT
Source organism: Apodemus agrarius (assembly GCA_964023405.1). Taxonomy (NCBI): domain Eukaryota; kingdom Metazoa; phylum Chordata; class Mammalia; order Rodentia; family Muridae; genus Apodemus; species Apodemus agrarius. The sequence goes on along the minus strand of OZ030007.1, from coordinate 2,110,922 downwards.
TCCAAGTCCCTTCTTCCCAAGTTCTTTACCACATCCCTCCTCCTCTTTTGCTTCTGAGAGGGTGTTTCCCCACCCACCCACCCACCTCATTCCCTACAGTATCCTTCTTCCCCTGGGGCATCAAGTTTACAGGATTAAGTGCATCCTCCCCCACTGGGGCCAGACAAGGCAGTCCTCTGCTACATATGTGCTGGTGGCCACAAACCAGCACATGTATGCTCTTTGAGTGGTGGCTTAGTCCCTGGGAACTTTGAGGGGTCCGAGTTAGTTGATATTGTTCTTCCTGTGGGGTTGCAATCTCCTTCAGCTCCTTCAGTCCTTCCCCTAACTTTTTCATAGGGGTCCCCAACCTCAGTCCAGTGGTTGGCTGTAAGTATCTGCATCTGTCTCAGTCAGCTGCTGGTAGAGCCTCTGAGGATAGCCATGCTAGGCTCCTGTCTGCCAGCACAACATGGCATCAGTGATAGTGTCAGGGTTTGGTGCCTCCACATGGGATGAACTCCAAGTTGGGCCAGACACTGGATAGCCTTTCCTTCAGTCTCTTCTCCATTGTTGTCCCTGCATTTCCTTTAGACAGGAGCAATTCTGGGTCAAAAATTTTGAAGATGCATGGGTGGCCCCATGTCTCAACTGGGGTTGTGTTCATACTTGGTTCTTGATGATATGTGTGTGCCATACACATGGAGACTATTTGCACTTCTTTATGGTATCTTTGCTGTACACTGAGAGACCACACTCAGTTTCTTTATACAGTGTGTGCCGGTCCTGTGGGGACTATGCCTAGAGTTACAGATGGTCAGGAGCTAAGAATTGAACCCAGGTTCTCTGTAAGAGCAGCTAGCGCTCTTAATCGGTGATTAAGCCCTCACACTCACTTCTTTGTGGTATGCATGTACCATGCATGTAGAGCCCATACTTGGTTCTTTGCTTAAGTTCACCCCATTGTCTTGATGAGATTGTTAATAGTATAATCTTTTTGTCCTTAAAAGTTGTTAGTTTTGATGTTAAATTACATATAGACCTAGTTACTATTGATATGTCATGTGAGCTAGGATTCATAGTTGAGGTTTTTCCTGTGTAAAGAAATCAAGAAAGCCAGTCCATTTTGCTTTAATCTGTGATAAAACTTAACAGGTCAACAAAATAATAAATTCTTATAGTTGCATTAAAAATTGACCTATATCTTGCACAGTGACACTCAGAGAGTGTGATGATCCTTTCTTGATAGCTGTGCTAAGCAGTTTCTGAAATTAAAGACTGTGTTGAGCAACTGCTAAGTGAACCTGGACTAGTAAACTATAATATAAACCTTAATATAAGACTGAGTAATTCAAGGGTAGTGGTAAACTTTTTAATCCCAGTTTCCCAGTTTCAACTAGTAATATGTGGAATGTCTGAGACCACACCATTCAGCTAGACTACAGCAGGTCCAGGTTACTTGTGGAATCAGTAAACATATAGATATTTATTGCATTAGTCTGGGTTCTCTAGAGTCACAGATCGTATGGGCAGTCTCTATGTAGTTAGGGAATTTGTCGATGACTTACAGTCTGTAGTCCAACTCCCTAACAGTAGTCAGCAGCAGCTGTGGATAGAAGTCCAAGGATCTTGCAGTTGCTCAGTCCCACGAAGCAAGCCGGCAAGGAAGAATGAGTCTTCCTTCTTTCAATGTCCTTATATATGTCTCCAGTAGAAGGTGTAGCCCAGATTAAAGGTGTACACCTTTAATTCCAGATGAACTTGAAATCTAGGATTAAAGGTGTATGTCTCCACACCTTTAATCCCAGATGACCTTGAACTGGAATCCATGCTTCAAGATCTCCATGCTAAGTCCAGGTCAGAAACTTATATCTCTGAGCCTCCAGATTAGGATCATAGGTGAGCCTTCCAATTCTAGATTGTAGTTCATTCCACATATAGTCAAGTTGACAACCAGGAATAGCCACTACAGATATATAGGTCAATAAATGTGGTAGAGATTGATTCCTATCCTAGCTTGCTTTCTGTTACTGTGATAAAAATATCCTGGCTGGGGCTGGATTGATGGCTCAGTATTCAAGGATACATACTGAAGAGTTCAATTTCCAGTACCCACATCAAGTGGCTCACAATCACCTGTAACTCTAGCTCCAGGGGCATTCAACATGCTTGGCCTCTGAGCACCTAAACTCATGTGCACATACCCACACGTGTAATTTAAAATAATAAAAATAAATAAAACTTTAGTAAGACATAAAATATCGTAACAAAAACAACATAGGAGGAAGAGATTATAATTCCAGGGAACAGTTTGTCATTGCAGGGAAATCCCAGTGGCCAAATCTTGAAGCAGTAAATCATATACCATCTATAGTTCAGAGCAGAGAGAAATAAACATATTCATGCTTAGGATTCAGCTTACTTTTTCTACTCTAAAGACAGTTGAGAGGCCAGAACCAGGAAATGGTGTCTCCTACTTTCTGGATGGGTCTTCTCGTATCAATTAAGATAGTAAATGAGTTTGGGGCCAGCCTGGTCTACAGAGTGAGTTCCAGGACAGCCAGGGCTTTACAGAGAAACCCTGTCTCAGAAAAAAAAAGAAAAAGTAAAAGAAAAAAGAAAAAAAAAGACAATCTCCTGATGACATTGCCAGAGGCCAACCTGATCTAGATAGTTCTTCCCTGATGATTTTAGATTATATTTGGTTAACAACTAAAACTGATTATAATCGATGAGGCTTTCAGACAATGGAAACATTGGGTGTTTCCTTGTTTGTTTGTTTTTTTAGTTGTTTGTTTTGCTGTTATTTTGAGTTTGTTTGTTTGTTTGTTTGTTTGTTTGTTTTGTCAAGACAGGGTTTTTCAAGACAGCTCTCACTGGCTGTCCTGGACTCACTTTGTGGCCCAGGTAGGCCTCAAACTCAGAGAGATCCACTTACCTTTGCTGGGATTAAAGGTGCGTGCCACCACACCTGGCGGGAATATTGTTTAAATAGATGGTGGTTGGCTAAATCTAGAAAGCCCCAGAGAAAGCCCCACAGTTTTGCAGTAGGTTGACATGACTGGTAAGGCTGAAGAGCAGACTAAGTAAGGTGTGCATAGGTGATTAGGTCTTAGAGATGATTATAAGTCAGAATGACATTCTCAGTTTAAGACTATGGCCCAATACATATGTGCCTATCTTGAGTACTGTGTTGAGCTAGTGATAGGAACCTGAAGAAATCTCCCTTTCTGCCTTGCCTATAGAAGTACAATGGAGGGAATGAGGAAGCAGTGTACAGGAAGGGGTAGTATCACCATGGGGCCTTTTCTTTCTTGCTTGCTTAAGTATTCAGAAACAGAAAATACAGATAATAGAGTATGTATTCAAATGCTATTTTCAGTAACATTTTAAATTTAGGTTTTATCTATAAATTCTAAATTGGACTGTGATAATGGCGTGTTAGAGCTTAAGAGGCACAAAGCTCATGTGTTATTAATAAAGTTTTATCAAATTCTGTCAATTATTACTTGCCCATCTTTTACAGGCTTGACACAACTCTCATAGACTTTACTGACATGAAGTGCCAACGAGGGGATCTAAGCTTCATCTTCAATGGGGATGCTGCACCCTCTGAGTCTTTTGTAGTGTTAGACAATGAACAAAAAGTTTATCAACGAATACACCACGAGGTGAGCATGTCTTATTAATATTTCCCTAAAGAAAGCTGGGTGGTCGTGGCACACACCTTTAATCCCAGCACTCGGGAGGCAGAGGCAGGCAAATTTCTGAGTTTGAGGCCAGCCTGGTCTAGAGAGTGAGTTCCAGGACATCCAGGTCTATACAGAGAAACCCTGTCTCGAAAAATCAAAAAAAAAGAAAAAAAAATTTCCCTAAAGAGTTGAAAATGTCTATGTATTTACCAAAGCCTCTATATAATTGCTTCATTTAAAGCATAAAGTGTAATTAATATGGTTAATTTGAAAAGCTTTAGTTTCTTTCTTGCAACTACCCACCCCCTAGTTTCTGGTTCTTCTAATAGAGTTCAGGTGATCCTGAGGCCAGTGACCTTGGCTTCTTCTAGTTTTCACTGGCGCTCATGTTGAGTCTCTTCTAATGCTTTTGCCATCTGTTGCCTGACCAACTGAGCTGCTACTGTCACTGACGTCTGCACAGCCCGAACAGAAGCTCCACTTTCCACCTTGGGCTACTTTACCTCCACCTCTTCTCTCTTTTGATTCTGCTGTATGTTGAATTACACCTCATCCATTCCTTTTTCCTGCTGCAAACCAGAGGTCTCTCAGCATCCACATGTCACCAAGAGCCATGCAGATAGTTCCTGTGTTTTTATTTTGAGGTGGGGAGAACTCCTGAACTCAAGTGCTTCCCCTGCCTCAGCCTCCTCAGTGTTCTGCAGATGATTTTTAAAGTTCCTTCCTTTGTGTTTACCTCATCTTGTTCATTCCCACATTATGGTGTTTCTTCCTCACTCATTGTCTTAGATTGGACTTTTATAGTTAACACTGTATGTACACTAATGAAATAGTTTTCTAATGTATACCAAAAAATATAGATTTACAAGAGAAAAGAAGCAGCCAAAGTATTCTTTGGAGAGAAGCCAGGTGAATGAAATCAGGAAAAGAAGAGTAAGGACAGGCCATTTGAGAAAAAGGTCTGACTGCAGTGAGAAAAAGTGTAAGCACCTTAAAAGCCAGAAAAGTCGGGCCTGGAGAGATGGCTCAGCAAGTAAGAGCACCAGCTGCTCTTCAGAAGCAGTTCAAATCCCAGCACCCATATGGTGGCTCACAAACATCCTTCAGGATATCTGACACCCTCTTCTGGTGTCTGAAGACAGCTTCAGTGTAATTACATATAATAAATAAATAAATCTTGAAAAAAAAAAAACCAGAAAAGTCACCTCACAGTCTGCTGCAGTCAGCAACAGAGGGTCACAGATTTTTGAATAAGGTATCGATTTGACCAACTTTTGGTGAATCTATTTTATTCTTTTTTTTTCCTTTTTCTATTACCCACCCGGAGTTGCCTTCCCTCCTGCCCTTTCGACATTACACATGCCATAGCTGCTAGGAGCTGCCAGGTGCTGTGGGCAGTCACTGGAGTCTGTTGACCCTTAATATTAGGGTTAAAATCTAAGTGCTTTATGGCTTTTTAAGCTGCAAATAAAGATAACCTATGAAAATTATTATCTGTGTTTTATAGATTACTGTTTTATAATAGGTTAGGTGACAGCTCCAGTCTTAACTTAGGGTCCAAAATGAATTAGAGAGCAATTGGAGGCAAGGAAATCATGTGAGAAGCTTATAACCTAGGTACTCATAAATAATTAAGTCTTGTTATTCTGGGAACAAAGAGGCTGAATAGAAAAGCTTATGGCTATAACTGAGTCTACAGCAGTCATCAGTGATAACCCGAAATTATAACAGTACCTTCCTCACTACCATCACAAACATAGGGTACAAAATTCTGACAGTGCCTATGAATAATAGGTGAGACTAGATTCCTGGGTAACACAAATACAGAACAAAGTTTTCTAAAAAAATATTTTGGTTGTAATAGGTAGAGATGATAAATTAAATACTACATTTCAGATTTTATATAGGTCAGCTTGGGAACTGAACACTGTAAGATCTTTCTTTTTAGTTCAGACAAGCTTTAGGAACATAAATCCATCTATAAATCAAGGACCATCTCTTGACTGCTCACTGAAAATGATCTGCTGTTAATTATATTCCTTCAGCAAGCAGTTAATTAGCAATTATTCCCATGTTTGCATATGACAATAAACAACTAGTATCCTCTTTTAGTATCTCCAAAAGTTTGATTCTGGCACTCTCCAGAGGTACCAAAGTCTGACATGTTCCAGTCTCAGAGGCATGATGTTTGCACATAGCATGCACACACATCCTCATATGACTTAACTGTACTACTTAAGACAGCATAAACAGCACAGCGGTCAGCAAGTATGAGAGCCTACTGTATTCCTGTTTAAGACTGCTGCTCAATATCTGATTTCCTTGCATCCTTTGGCACTGTGAACATAGACCCATTCATATAGTACTCCTGAGCATCACTGCTCAAACTTTAACATAGGACATACGGACACAGATATACACACACTACCGCCACCATCATCATCAAAATAACAGGAAATAACAATCACTGTTCATTAATATCTCTCAACATCAATGGACTCAATTCCAATAAAAAGACACAAGCTAACAGAATAGATCCGAAAACAGGATCCATCATCTGCTGCATATAAGAAACACAGCTCAGCAATAAAGATAGACATTACCTCCGAGTAAAGTCTGGAAAAAAGTTTTCCAAGAAAATGGATCCAAGAAGCAAGCAAAAAAATTGACTTTCAACCAAAATTAATCAAGAGACAGGGAAGGACATCTCATACTCATGAAAGGAAAAATTGTTCTACAGACCATATAGTTCTGTAGTAAGTAACAGTGGGTTTATTATATTTATTTATATAGAAGTGTGAAAGTGCCGTTCTTTTTATGCCCTGCTTTAAAGATTCATAATTAGTCATAAATCTGAGTTATTAAAGATATTAGACACAAAATTTAAACTTCTGGTTTTAGAATAAATAACATCAAATTACTTAGAAACTATATATTTTTGTCTTTTGAAATTTATAACATCTTTGAAGAAAACCTAGATTCTTATTTTAAGTTTTCCCCCCAACTCTAGGAGTCAGAGATGGAAACAGAAGAAGAAGTTGATATTTTAATGAGCAGCGATATTTATTCTGCAACTTTATCAACCAAATCAATTTCTTTCACACGTGCCCAAACTGGATGGCTTTTTCGGGAAGATAAAACAGTATGTAAAAATATAGATATTTTAGAACTTAAAAATTGTTATCTAATATCACCAAAATAATAATGGAAATATAGAAATTATTAGGTAGATTGTTCCTCTTTTTTTTGAATCCACATAGGTAGTTAACAATGCATAGTTATGGAGTTCCCTTGTATTCTTGGAAAAGCCCAGAGAAAGTGTAGTTTATATGAACTCTTCTTGTCTGCCTTACCTTAGAAGAAAGAGTTTGCACATGGCTCCATTCTTTTTCTAGTGCTTTATGTTTAAGAGGCTTGTGAAGAGGTGTCTATACTTTGTTTTTGCTTTGTCTTTTCCTCTTACTTTAGAGCTCTTTCTTGTCTGTTCATATTAAGCTTACATTTCTATAAGACGGAAAATTTAAATGTTAGTGGAAGTTTCTATAATTCCCATCACATCTGTCAGCAGGAGAATATAAGATCACCTAAAAATATGCTAAGACTCTTTGACCTGGCATGGTCTGTATGCAATATTAATCAAGGAGTATTCAGGTTTGAAATTGGTCTGAACTGAAGCCATGTATGTATTAAAACACCAATATATATTAAATACACGGTATAATTTTGAATGAAATGGATATTGAAACATTTCAATAAATAATCACTTATAAATTCATAAAATTAAATAATACAAATTTAACAATAAGAGCCATATCAGGTAAAGATTTAACTTTTTTTAAAATTACATCTTATTGAACATAATAAGTGAATGTTTTCATATTGGAAAAACAAAAACAAGCCTTGTATCGACTTAAAACTAACTCATAGATATAAATGAAGGGTGTAGAGGATGAGTGAGGTGAGCTATGGGAGAAAAGGGATGAAAACCGAGAGGGTTGTGAGGTAGACCTTTCTTGCTTTAAGGGGAATTGACTTGTGTGCTTATGGGACTTTGCGTATCTGAACTGTCTATAGTAGTAGGCTAGACATTAAGAGGAGAGTTGGGATTGTCTGGAGTTATAAATCTGTTGCTAGGATGTTAGGGTTTTTGTGTTGTAGTTTTGAAGCAGAATTGCATTTTCTTCTAGAATTCTTAGTGTTTGCCATTAAGGCTCAGAGGATTGGATAAGACCCACACATTTATAGAGGGAAATCTGCTTTTCCAGAGTCTGTTACTTCAGTGTTAATTGTATTAAAGATGTCATCATAGCAGCATGTTGACCATCACAATTAAATATCATACAGCTTTACATATTAAGTCAGAAAACTCTAGTGGTCACTGTCTATGATACTGGAATCCCTGCAGACCTTTTTAGTGTTTTTTACACATAAATGTAACTGTAAATAATGTGTCATGCTTTGTACGTCAAAGGCTTTGGAATTGGCTGTTGATGAATTTGTGGTGAGAACCTCTACTTCTCACATAAGTGCTGCTTACACCCGTTACCAGCTTGCCTGTGACATAGTGAAGGTGCTTCAATACTTATCTGCAGCCATAGTATTAGATACATGGATGAATAGCTTACATTGCTATTTCCTCCATTGTAACTGAATTTATCCCCCTTCCACATGCCTTTGTAGTACACAGTACAGGCAACAAGAAATGCAGTGGCTGGATCATGAGCAGCACATATTTGACAGGATAGCTTTTGTTTGATAAGTGCTGCTCCTTTATATGGTCACAAGACCTGTTAACCACCTCCTAGCCACACTTAACTTTGACCCCAGAGCCCTCAAAGCCTATTTGGCAACAAGTGACACTTAGGACCAGACTGTGGTCAGCATTGCAGTGCATTTGTTGCTTTGAAGTCTTACTTGTCTGTACTCTGTTCTTCTGGGCAGCATTAGATGGATCACTTCAAGAGAAGATAAAAATTGAAACTGCTGTCCACCTAGTGTTACTACTAAGCAGCCAAAAGCTCTTGAGGAGCGGCTAGGTGACCTCCTTAAGTCATTGACAGGTAAGGAGGGAGTCAGTATGCCATGGTTCCCATTTTGTAGGTAGAAACGGGTACAAAATGTTTGGCTTCCTGGTGACTTTTAAGAGATGTACTATACACATAGTTTTGGACACTATGTGTATAGTGTATGTGTATAGCAAGGGTGGAGTAAGCAACGTGGATGTAGGTGGAAATGGGAAGCTGGGTCAAGTGAAGTTCGTAAGTAGATAATTTTACATGGGATTACATGGATGTTGGAAGTGTGGGTCAAGGTCGGATGATTAATAAGGCGTCCCTGAAAGAACTGTTTGCTCTCTTCTGGATGCCTTTTTATCTGTGCCTGCATCTATAATTTAAACACTTTACATGTGTTAGTAAGCAAGGCTACTCTTATTTGCTTCTTTTCAAAGCAGTGAGCAGCAGTAACATGAAGTTTTATCCAGTCAGAGATCAGAGAGGGTCCAGTGTGGCATGAACCATGGATTTTCATTCTGCTTTTCTATCTATAAAATGGGAACAGTGTTACCCCTGACCCCTCCTTGTTATTTGAAGTTACGTGTTTAGTGAACTTTTAAGATTGCTTTGTACTACTTGGCAGTGAAAGAACACCAATATGCTTCTGTTTAGACTACCTAATTTGCAGGTTAACTAGCATATATCTTTTGTATAAATTTCCCTTTGTAGTTTTAAAGTGAATGATTGTATTTTTAACTTACGGACATAACTTGGTGACTTTAAATATCAAAATGTTTATTTTCACCTACATGGTACATGTTTATGGAGAAATTTATGATCTCAACGCTTTTTTAAAATCTGAGATCAACCATCCTTTAAACTGTCATTTTGGAATATTTGATTTTGTTTTAGGAAAGAGTAGGAAACTTTTTGGCAGACTTTTATCTGGTGAATGGACTTGTTCTAGAATCAAGGAAAAGAAGAGAGCACCTCAGTGAGGAGGACATTCTGCGGAATAAGGCCATCATGGAGAGTCTGAGCAAAGGTGGGAGCCTGACAGAGCAGAACTTTGAGGTACACGTTTCATTATATCTGTCTACCTGTAAATCTCCATTTTCTTTGTTTCTGAAGAATAAAAAAGAGGATGGGGGAGATCTTTGGTATCTTTTTTTTTTGAGTCTGTGTTGTCTTTGAAGTCATTTTGTAAGCATGAATCATGGTGTTAATTTTATTCCATGTCCTGTTGCCTGCTGCCTTAAAGACCCAGCTGAAGGTTCACCCACTGTCTAGGCCATCTCTAGACTGTACAGCCTGGGAACTGTGTATTGAGTCTCTGCTTATTGAAACACTGTGTGAGATGATTATGGGGTTCAGAAAGGGTGGGAAAAAGAATTCAGGAAGTAAGAAGATACATGAAAAATGAGGATTGGTCTACTGTCTCATTTCTAATATGAACCAGATACTGCTTTATTGCTGTTTAAAATATAGTGTGTGTGTGTGTGTGTGTGTGTGTGTGTGTAGGGGATTGAGCATATCAGCCATATTTGAAGTAACTACAGTACAGAAATATTTCAGTTAAAACTGGGTAGGGCACGTTAGTGTGTTAGCATCCTCTTCTTGCCAAATGCTCTTTGTGTTTCTCAGGTTTTTTCTTGCCCAGAATCAGAACCCTGTTAGTCTTTGTATATAGTCACTAATTCTTGGTCAATAGGCATAAAGGACACCGCAAAAGCAACTAACTAGACAGGGAGTCTCAGTACACACAGCCTGGCAGAGCTGCTGCTTTTTCTGTGGACCTTCTTGACTATGTTGTCATTTGCATATTATTAAAGGCTTCTTTTAAAAATAGACTTTGTTGTGATGGTGCCTGTCACTATGCTTGTTTAACATTGGTGATAAATGTATGGGACACTGTATCAAACGGAAGAAATTCATGGGCTGTTTGCCAGTTAGCTCTGAGCTGATCGATGCATATATATATATATGTGTGTATGTATACACACACACACACACACACACACACACACACACAAACACACACACAAAAAAAAACAATTTAGGGGTTAAATCTACAGGCCTGAATGATGCCTATTTGAATTTAAAGTAGCCAACTTGATCAAGTTACATGAATTATAATCTAATGTATTTGGATTGCTAAGGGGCTCTTAAAATGACATATTACACAGATATAATTTTTCAAATTGAAATTAAAATATATTTTACTGGCTGTAGCTATGGAATAGAACAGACAAATATATATGTCATACATACGCTTTTTGAGATTGTGCTTTTCAGAAATCAGCTTGTGAACTATAGGCTTATTTTGGCTCTGGCTTGTTGGGTCAACTTCTGGCTTAGTTTCTGGTGCTGGGAATGCCTGTTTTGAGGCTGTTCATCACAGATCATTCTAGGACAGGAAAAAAAGACAGTGTTTTTGTTTTTGTTTTTTGAGACAGTGTCTTATGATTCTCCTAAAAAGCTTTCAGACTTCTGATCATCCTGCCTCAGCCTTGTGGCTATGAACAGCAAACCCAGTTATGAACCTTGTGATTTTTGGTGAATATTTAAGTTTTAGTTTGTCAGTTTCTAATATATGGTTGATTATTATGGCTTGAATTTATAGATAAATCCATTGCTACATAAAATTTGGCTTTGAGTGTGTGTTTGTGTCTGTCTGTCTGTGTGCATTATATATTGCTGGGTCTAGAATTTGGGTCTTTGTGTATAAGGTAGCTTTTAGCAAGCCCTAGCTATCAGATCTTTTCCTGTTATGTAGGTCCTTAGCGGCAGCTCCTGTTTGCTATAGGCTGTCATGAAGAATGGATCTTATGTATTGCTTAGTATTCAAAGCCAGTTTCTCTTCTGCACAACCACTTCTGCTTTGGAACAAGGGTTGTGGCCTTTCCAGGCACTTGTAACAGCCTGTTGAAACAAGCCACAGTATACCAATCACAGTTCTTACTGAGTATCTCCCTTTGACTAAGTAGGGACATACTAGTAAGAGAAAGATGGGGGGAAAGGTGGGTCAGGTAGCACATGCATGCAGTCCTAGCTCCTGGGGGGTGAAGGCAGAAGGATCTGGAATTCAAGGTTATCTTGGGTATATAGTGAACTTGAGTTCTGCATGGACCCTTCTTTTCTCTGAGCAGGGTGTGATGTTACTGTTGGTGACATTTACCTTATTTCTTCCTAGCAGCTTTTAGTTTGCGCTGCCTCTCCCTAGTTTAGTTCCTATTGTTGGCTCATCCTATAGTGATCTAAACTCATATTTAACAGACGTTGAATTCTGATTGACCTTAAAAACAGCTAACAGGTTAGCTGTGTTATTGATATCTCCTTTGCTGTTTCTTACTGTAGTTGAAATCAATACATCAATTCATATTCTTCATCTGTGATTCTCCCTACTTTAAAAATATTGTAGTCCGTTCAAGGCCAGCCTGGTCTACATAGTGAGTTTTAGGACGGGCTACTTTGAGAGACTCTGTCTGAAAAAAACAAAGACAAAAAGATGGATGCTTCCATGAGTCTATAGAGCTGCTTGCTGTGGCTTCATTTGGCCTGTAATATTTTTTGAGGCAGACACACTGCTGTGTACTTGTGTTGCTGGAGGCTCTTTTGATCCCAGGAGTTTGGGGTTTTAAGAAACCTGCAGTAAATTTCAGCCCTGTGCCCTCACCTGGGCAGTATTAATAGACCCAGGTAGGGCTTTTTTTTGGGGGGGGGGGCGGTGGTAGGGAGGGTGGTAGGGGGCAGTCTTGTGTAGTTCAGGCTGACTTTGAACCTAATGTGTGGTAGAAGCTGACTTTGATTTTCTTGCTTCCATTTCCCAGGCACTGGGATTGCAGGTACCTATGCCATTTCCAGTGACCATGATGCTTAAACTTTTTTCCTGCTGCACTGCTCATTGACATAGTTTTCTTTTGTTGCTTTAAGTTTTTTGAGGCCAGTAGCCTTGCATTTGTCTGTGCTTCTGTATCTAACATAATGTCTGGAGGATTTTAGATGATTGAAACAATGTGGTAGTCTTTTTTTTTTTTTTTAAGATTTATTTATTATATGTAAGTACACTGTAGCTGTCTTCAGACACACCAGAAGAGGGCATCAGATCTCAGTACAGATCTCAGGACCTTCAGAAGAGCAGTCAGTGCTCTTACTCACTGAGCCACCTCTCCAGCCCCAAAGAGGCTGTCTTAATGCTTAAGCTGCCAGGGGACTACTGTGGGATTAGCCCCATTAAATGTGTCTTGAAGAGGTTAAATGAACCAGCACTTAAATGGCTTGCTGTTTGTGGGGTGTGCTGGCATGCTATCACTAAACACCCCAACCCATTTACTGTCTTGTGAGGTAGTTTTGTCTGGACCCTATGTGTTCAAGCTTTTGACATCTTACTCAATAGAGAAAGCTCTCAAATAGCAAAGTACAAGGTGTTTTAGAGAGAGCAATAGGAGACTGCAAAGGAACAGTGGCCTACCTGAGGAGTTAGATAGAGAACACCCAAGAGCCTCAGATAGTGTTTGGGGGTTCCTAGTGGTTGCTAGAGGAGGATTATGATGGTTATCTGTCTTGATTGACAGGTTTGATTGACCTAAGTTCTTTTCATCATCTATGTCCTTTACCATAATGCTTCTGATGTTAATCATGTGCAAGCCTATCATACATTGCCATCAGATGGCAAATAGGGTTTTTATAAAGAAATTTACTCAAGATGACAGTCTGCTTTACTATGCATTGCCCAGCTGGGTATGTCCTCAGACCTGTTTGAGTGGAAACATGGATGTTATGGAAGGATTGCTAGGGACAAGCCAACTCTCTGTGTTGTTTGGAGTGGGATGTACCTTCACCTTGACACTGGTGCAGGTCCCAGGTTGCTAAGTGCATGGTTAGAAGATGGGCGCATGTAACTCAAGTGAAGAGGAGTTCTGGGTTGTTAAGCTTCCCTTATCTTTCCTGCCTCAGTGTGTTTTAACTTTACATTTAAAATGTGATATTCTTCACCCGCATTCTACACTCTCCTTGTCTCTTTCTCTTATTGGCAGCCGGTTAGAAGACAGTCCCTTACCCCTCCTCCTCAGAACACTATTACGTGGGAAGAATACATATCCGCTGAAAATGGAAAGTAGGTGTTTTTGGTTTTGTTTTTGTTTGGTTTGGTTTGGTTTGGTTTATATTTTCTTTGAATTTTTAGGAAGAAAAAATTTTGTTAAAATCATGCTTTTAGATACAAGAGTTTTGAGTATTGTTGGTATATTTTTAACTGAAGACATTATTCTGACTTTAAGAAATATAAAGTAAGCATGAGAAAGAAACCTCCCAAATTATGTGTGCACTGTGAGTCTAGAGCCTTCTTTTTACATCCCTTTTGCCAATCACACATGCCAACCAACAAACAAGGAGCCTGCAGCACGTGTTCAGCCGTGCTTGTCTGTCAGACTCTGTGTTCATACCGAAGTGGATGCCTTAAGCACTTGCTGTTCTGCCATTCCAGTTTGTTTCCTCTCTGCCTTCTCACGTAGGGTCCTGTCGTTCATTTCATTGTCTTCTTAGCATTCTTCATAAACCTTTACTTACTGCTATGTCACTAACTCTTGAAGAGGAGCTAGGCACACCATTGCTATTCCTTAAGCATATATTGAGTTGATGAGAGGTGAATGAATAAAGGTTTATTTGAATGAATATGTTTATCTTGGCTCACCAATGTTCCTCTTTGGTGGAAAATAAAATGCCTCCCCTTGTGTCTACCCCACTATGCTCAAGAAGAAGCTGCCTTGTTTTTTTTCTTATTGAAAGGCATGCCATGTTTGCAGGTTTGCATGTTCTGTTCTAGTGTTGGAGTGTTGAACCTTGTCTTTTTCTGAGTGACTACTTGACTAGCCTTCGTTAGATGCCCCAGCAGGTCAGAGGAAACTGTCATGTAGTTACTTGTGGCATGTGCCAGATAATTCAACAACTTTGAAATCAGGCAGAAAAACTCAGTGGAATAAGACATGTCCCCTCTATGTTAATTCTGTGAGGGAAATGGTTTGGGAATAATTTCTGCGTTCTTCAACTCAACCTTGTCTGCTCAGCTTATTCTATGTTTTTGCCTCATTGTAGTCATATAACCAAAAAGGAAATGTTTCAAATTTGTTACAATTTTAACAGTGCATATGTACAGAATTTTTAATCACAGTGCTTTTTCATTGTGGAATGCTGAAACTACAGTAGACAGTGAAAGAGATTGAATTAAATGATTTTTAGTTTGTTCCTAAAATGGTGATTATTATTAAAATTAAGTTGTATTCAGTATGAAATTCCTTGAGTATTCATGTTATTTTTCTGAACTTTTAAGCTGTTTCTTTTGTCTCATTTCTTATAGACATCTTGTTTTTAGCATAATAATATTATTTCTATAGACAGGTTAAGAAAAATGGAAGTATTAGTGAGCATTGATGAGTTCTTAACAAGGCCCCCTTAACAGTGTTCTTTCTGTTGTAGGGCACCACACCTGGGCAGAGAACTGGTGTGCAAAGAGAGCAAGAAAACATTTAAAGCCACTGTAGCAATGAGCCAGGAATTTCCCCTGGGAATTGAGTCGTAAGTATGCTGTTGATTATGAAAGGTTCTAAGAGACTCTGGCAGGCATCAGTACTTGCATCCGAGGTGTTGAAATATAACAAAAAAGCAGACAGGCTCAAGAGAGTATGCACACCCCCATAAATTCTCTGGTTTACAGATTTATAGATAAATTTTGGATAGTCTAAAGAAAATTATTAAAGTAACACATGATTACAAAAAAACAAACCTCAAAGCATAGCAATTTGTGGAATAAAAGGATACTGGCTTTTAGCACATTAGTTTGACTGTCTTGTTGACTACTGAATGCAGAACCTGGAAATAGTCTGCATTTTGCCATATGAGTTTTGATGTTTGGAGCTAGGAGGTCTTGGATTCCAACAGTAATCATGTTTGTCTCTCTGCTGACCTCCTGTCCTTTGTTTTGTTGTTCTTTCACTGATAAACATTCTGTTTTCAGTCTGTCCCTATTGAAAACTGTACGGCAGTGCACACCTTACATAGACCCCTCCAGGCCCATCTACACTAGACACTCCTTTAGAAACATTTAGTTTGGAGAGATGATCATATGGGAGGTGGGTACTGGGTCTCACTCTTGATGGGATGTGATCTCAGCTCCTTATGAAAATGTAGCTGGGGAGGAGTTGAAGGATCCCATTCTCATTTTTCCCTAATTCATTCCCCCTTTTAACCTGGCCCAACACGGTGATTTTTTTTCCCCTAGAGAAGGCAGCAGGGGCTATAATTTTCAACAAAGTCTGTTCAGAATCTCTGACTGTGCAACCCTCAAGCTTTAGAGGGGTAGATAGGCTGTTGTGTAGAGCCTCTACATAAGCTAGAGGTCACATATGAGGAGAGTCTTGAGGCACTGTGAGAAAGGAGTTAGAAAGCACAGGCAGATATCTGGGTCTTTCTGACTCTGATTTCTAATAAAGGAATGCAGCTGATTTTTACAGAGTGTTTGGAGTTAGCTCCAGAGATCTTAATACATGAGCAGTAGATAAATTAGTACATGTGATGATTGTAACCATTGTCATAGGAAAAAGGGAAATTAAGGAATCCTGAATACAGAAAGTAGACAAGAATCCATTCTACAGCAGAAGAGATTTCCTGTAACTGCTATGGAAAAAAACATCAAGAACATAAAATCAGTATGATTAGATCCTCCTGAGTTGAAGAAGGCATGAAATGAAAAAGAGAATACTAACCATAGCAGTGAACAGCAATATCAAAAAACAAATATATCCGACACAGTTGATGAGAGTAGATGTGGCTGAAATTAAATTTGGACTGCAGATAATAGGTTAGAGACATGACTGAGAATAGAACTGGCTTGATGTAAGAGCAATTACTAGCCTCCAATTGTGGCTGAACTAATATTTGAGATCTAACAGAAGAAATGTCTCTATAGGAAAGGACAGAGTCTGTGAAATAACATTTGATTCCAAAATGGGTACACAGTTGTCACCATCAAAAGTTACTCTGTTAGAGTGAAGGGTTTCTTTGCTTTGACTGGACTTCACTATAGCCCAAGTTTTCCAAGGACTCTTCTAGTCTGCATACTTCAAGCTTTCAAGCTTTTTAGATCAGATGACTACAGGTGTGAGCTACTCCACCTGGTCCAGATAAAATTCTGGGTTTTGTTTCATTGGAATTTATTTTAGTACTGCAGATTGAACCTAAGGCCACCGCTCATATTGGGTGAATTTTACTCGTGGCTCTTTTTGTAGCCTATCCCTCAGTTACTAAGAAACAAATCTAAGGTATTTGGGCACATAGTTTTTTGGGGCACAAAGTTTTTTACACATAGGAAAGGATAAATTATGCTCAGGCCCACAATCATCTATTTGGGAGGCTTGAGGCTGGAGAATCAGAACTTTAAGGCTTGCCTGGGTTACAGAGTGCAAGACCAGCCTAGAAAAGTTAGTGGGATTGTATGTCTCAAGTTTTTTGTTTTTTGGTTTTTTGTTTTAAGTAAAAATGAAAAAAAGTGCTGGGATTAAGCCCAGTGGTGAGTGCTGGCCTAACGAGATGCATGGGATCCTGGGGCTACCTTTTGGCCCCAGGAAAAAAAAAGGTAAAGGAAAATAGTATGAGTATGTGCATCCAGCTGTTAATTACTCAGTAAAGGAAAGCAGTGCTCTGATGTGTGTGTAGCTGTTGCTTATAGCAAGGCACTGGAAAATATGCCTTGTTGAGAGAATAATAATATAGAATAAGCCAACCAAAGGACCAAAGGAGTTGTCATGTGACTGTAAGGACACAGAAGAATCCTGGAATCTACAAAGGATTCTGTATGATCTGAAATTTATGTGAGCCAAGATCATAAGTACTAAGATTGATCTTTCATAACCCAACAATGAAGCTTAGTCATGAAAACAGAAGTTCACTTCAGCCTTGCCTCCCAGAATGATTGAGTAACCTGTGGACTTTAGTAAGAAAGTGTCTTCAGGGAGCTGAGAGCAGCAGTCTGTAGTGCACCACTGGAACCTTTCCTCCTCAGTAACTGGGAAGTTGATCTGTGAGGTTTGAGCCCCGTAGTTCAAGAAATCATTACAGACATGAACCATGGGAACATTGTTCTTTATTTTTCAGATTGTTGAATGTTCTAGAAGTAATAGCACCCTTCAAGCACTTTAACAAGCTTAGAGAATTTGTTCAGATGAAGCTTCCTCCAGGCTTTCCTGTAAAATTAGGTAAGACAAAAAAAAAAATCGGATAGAATTAAGCAAGGTGTATATTTTAAAGGGCAACAAATAAACAAGTGACTTCACTTTTAGTAAGTTTTTTTTTTTAAGTGCATTGGTGCTTCTGTTTTGTTATATGTCTGGAATGCCTGAGAAATAACAGTACCTTATGCAGGTTTGATTGCTATATGATTTAAATGAAATATAAAGATCACAGGAGCAATTCCTGTAGAGTATGTGTGAACATTTCAAGTTACTAAAATAAAGACTCAGAAAGATAACAAAGCAAAAGGATCCAGACTTGAATTGTTTGGACTGCAGAGCAACAGTGGAAGTTTAAGAAAGCTGTGCAGAAGGGAGAGTTGGCATACTAGTTCCCATCCAAATTCCAGGAAACAGATCATTCAGTATTCACATGGGAAGTTATGAAGTATAATCCCGCATAGTTTACTAGAGTCCTCCCTAACAGCTGTTATAGAATGCCTTCAGCAAGAACACACTACGGAGCTGGAGTCTCGGATCAGCACTGTCATCAGTGTACCTTGAGTTTCAGCAGCTTTCCATATGCTGAAAAGTGGTATTCAGTTTCTGGATTCATCTTTCTCAGGGCTGGGACTACCTAATGATTCTTGGGTTGATGTACCTGCAGAAACCCTGAGAGGGCAGACTTGGATCATAACAGCTGAACTATTTTGACAAAGAATTATAATGTATTAACAGTTATTCTCTGTGGGTTGATCCTAAGTCCATGTCTTCAGCACCACCCACAGGTGGTACATGTATGCACATGAGCAAGGGACCAGAAACTTTTAACACACTTTTGGTCTGACAAAAGCACAAACACTTTAGTGCAGAAAAGTTTTTTACCACATGGTGAAAGTGATCCCAGCACTTTTCAAGGCAGAGGCAGGTAGAACACTGAGTTCAAGACCAGCCTGGTCCACAGGGTAAGTTCCAGGACAGCCAAGGCTACACAGAGAAGCCCTGTATGGTGGTGGTTGGGGTGCAAACGACCCCCCCCCCAATAAAACCTAGGGGAAAAATGCCGAGTTTGCTAACTCCTGGAAGACTGTCTCTCCAACAATAGGCATCAGTGAAAGCTGGGAGCATCCTTTCCCCCCTTTTCTACCATGAGACTATTTCTGTAAACAAACTAGGTTCATAACAGCAACTTTACTGTTTCTCACTGTGGATAGGCTCTTGGCTTGGCTTCCATAGACCCACTACAGAGGCTGTTCACAGATGAAATCTGAGGCTCCTGAGTAAAGTGGGCTAGGAATCAGACCAGCTTCTGTGTGGGCTGTACTGTTTCCAGGAACTAAGAATCAAATGATCAGAGCAGACTGGTGATACTTTCCATTTCCACATTCACTTTGGGCCAGAAATTCTTTTATACACCTGGCAAAGGTCTCAAGATTTAAGAAATTGGGGGGATGCACCTGTATAGAGCAGCCTAGGGAGCAGCTGCACAGCCCCAGGCCCAGAGCCTTTGGAGCCCTGCACAGGCTGGGGCAGGTACAAATCGGGTTGTTGTGGAAATAGTTGTGTGATGGAAGTGGCTGACTCCAGTGGGCTATCAAAGATGGACATCTGACTACATCTCACCGTTTGTTACATTTCACTGTTTGTTCTCCAGATATACCCGTGTTTCCCACAATCACAGCCACTGTGACTTTTCAGGAGTTCCGATGTGATGAATTTGATGGATCCATCTTTGCCATCCCTGAAGACTATAAGGAAGACCCAAGTCGTTTTCCTGACCTTTAACTGATCCAGAAGAGCAAGAGGCTCCAAGTGGCAAGGACAGAGCTTCTTTAGCAGAGTCAACCCATCAGTGATGTGATGAAAAACTGACCTCTAATAAAACATCCACAGCTTCCTGACGTGCCATTCATTCATCTTTTTAAAGTCACTTCCTGTCTGTAATAGTTTGACACCCAGTGACCCCGAGACCTTCCTATGTAAAGCAGCTGTGAGTGCTGTGATTTGTTTTTAAAGATTTTTACACTTCTTGTTGAAATATATATCATATAAATATATCTATAGCTATATCTAAAACACTCCTGGACCATTAACGTAAATTCTGTGTCTTAAGAGATATGAAACCCTTTGAAATGCGTCACCTCTATCCAGGGTGGCATGTATAAATGTTCCTTTAAACTTTGTTTTCATCATTATGTATAGTTCTGTAATTGAATGTTTAATCAACTAGAAGGAATGCAGTTTTCTGAGGTGAACAGAGCAATGGTAACCATCAAACAGTCTCATTTATAGCCTGTTGCAATACATTCCGAGGGAACGCTCCCTGCAGGGAATGTGGTGCGCCCCCACCCGCCCCCAGCACCTTGATAACAGTTGCATTTACAGCTGCAATGCATTCCAAGGGAGTGCTGCTCCCTGCAGGGAATGCTGTGGTGCCCCAGCACCATCGTGCAGCTCATCGTGGTGCTCTTTGTTTCACCTGAATCCTTTTTCAGTGGAAACTGTTTGTTACTGATCTTCCTTTCATAGAACCTCTATTTTTTTTTTCCTAAACTTGAGTTTAAAGGTCCTTGTTCTGTTGATAGGTACGGTAACATGCTTACAGCTAGCCCTCTCCTAAGTATCAGCACTTTAAACAAATTCCAAATTTTTAAACTTGCTTCTTAGTAAGTGCACGTAAGTCAGATTATTTTTAATGGAATATGGATGCATTGGTGTCAATTTTAAAAAAAAAATACGTATTTTGGACTATTATGTATGTAATGCTTTCAAAATAAGGTAAAAATATTTTATATGCAACAATATATTTGTTATAGGCTAAAAGTCCAGAAACACACAAAAGATTGAAAGTTCTTTTTTTTTTTTCTTTTTAAGTCACAGGAAATAAGTCACAGGAAAATAACTATTGATTTGTCTCCAAAGTGTTAAAATCATGCATTACTCATTTTTGCACCTAAACTTTTTCATATTTATTAAAAAGATGGTTTAAAAATCCAAGAATGAAAATAAATTAGGGAGAATTATGTTCAAATCATAATGGTATCATGTTGTATTAAAGACTTAGCTAAATGTTTGTGTCCTGATGAGCCGTGTCAAGGGTGCACCTGTCAGGTTGTTATATCGTGACTAGTAGTTTAAACTTTTACCAAGACTTTTATTGAAAGATGACTTATTTAAAAATCCAAAGTGTCAGCCATAAGATATTTATCTCTTTACAGTTGCATCTCACATAGTGATACCACCTGGCATATGTTGACATTTTACTTTTTATAAGAAAAAAAAATCAAAGCCCTAATCACTCCAGTAAATGATCTGTTTAATTTTAAGAACTGAGAAGCCCAAAGCTAGCAAGATGAAGTGGAGGCAGACAGTGGCTGATCCAGTGACATAGCTACCTAGTTCTGTTGTCAATCATGATATCCAAGGTTCTGAAAGGCAGTGACCACTGTTGCTTTAGGCTCATTGGCTTGAACATATAGGGAAAAAAAATGATAAATTTGCAGCTTGGGGTTTAGAATTTCTTAAACATGTGAATATTTTGCTGGGTAACACTGGAGATAGGACTACTGAAAATTGTTGCACTGGATTGTACTACTGAAAATTGTTGCACTGGATTGTTTTAAGACTTCAATTTTTCTTTAATGAGTAGTAGAATCAGATTGTCCATTCCAAAATGTTTTTTCTCTGATCACAAAGAACAAGTGTATCTCTTATGATGGTGGAAAAAAAAGGAGTTAATTAATGCAAATAAACTTTTCACAATATTAGACTTTTCATGATGTGCCTATTAATCTTGTTAAAAACATCAGTATTTTTGTATACTCTTACATGCATATCACTGTTTTGAAATGTAGATAATGTAAAATTCTGTATAGTAAATCTTAAAGTTTAAACTGGTAGTAGGGGTCCCATTCAGAAAGATGTGCAGTACTTCATCACTCATGTGACCTCTGTAGATATGGTTCCCATCTCCAAGAAAACATAAGACTTGTCCTTGGTAGACATTCTTGAGCAAAGGAGCTGCAGTTCATAAAAGGAGTGTATAGCAGGTGTCGTGGCTGAGTTAAAGTATGTTGAGGGTTTGAGAGCTTGATTATTACCTAATAGCAAGAAGCCGAACACAAAACTACAGATTCACAGGAATAAAATTGGGCTTTCAAGTCAGGCATAGTAGCATTGTATGCCAGCTCTCTTGGAGGCTGATGCAGCAGGATCAAGAGGACAGTTTAGAGAGACCCTGTGTTAAACTAGGTAAATAGTGGTTAGAGATGTTAACATTTTGGCTGCATGTGATGCTATAATCAATCTCTCTACTTTCCACCAAGTCTACAGCAGACAGAGATCTGGTTCTTTGAGTAGGGAGTCTAGGGCAGAAAATGGCCCCATTTTGCAAACAGCGGTGAAATTTGCCCACAGAGAGAAATGGACAGTAGAAAAGCCATGTCTTGGTAAACTGTGAAGCTATAGGTTTATAAAAACATTTCATGCCAGAAACAGGCAGCATTAGCTGCCACCTACAAGTTTCACATTAAGCCAGCAGCATGTTCTAGGCTCACTCCATCCAAGGGGCTAGCTAGCTTTAGGTAAAAACAAAAAAGCTGCTCCTTTCAGCTTGTTCTGAACAGCACTTCTAACTCTGCCACACCCTCAGCACTTGCATTCATAGTCAAGTCAGCTATTTGCCAGTCTTTCAGGCTTTAATGTTTTTCAAGTGAATATGACTTTAAAGCCTAAGTATATATCAACAGTGTAATTCCATTTATCTAAAAGGTGACTTTGACTGGGTGGTAGAATTCTTAAGATCAATTCAAAGGTCAATTTTGTTCATCCCTTTGTGAGCAGCAGCTCAAGACTTCTGACCTAGGTATCTTCAGCTCACAAGTTCTCCCTCTGCATGACACCTATGCCTCCAGTCACAAGCAACAAGACGTGGGCCACTTGCTTGCTCTGTAAGATCCAGCCTGTTAAAGGTGTCGTGTCCCCTGCTTCCACTGCCTGGTTCTACCTTTGTAACTCTTCTACCAGTTAAAAAACTCAGTCACTAAGAATCAAATTGCGGCCTGGGGAGATGGCTCATCAGCAAAGAGTACTGACTGCTCTTCTGAAGGTCCTGTATTCAAATCCCAGCAACCACATGATGGCTCACAACCATCCATAAAGAGATCTGACTCCCTCTTCTGGAATTTCTGAAGACAGCTACAGTGTACCTAGATGTAATAATTCATAGGGAGTGGGGCCAACCAAAGCGAGCAGAGGTCCTGAATTCAAATTCCCAGCAACCATGGCTCACAACCATTAGTACAGCTACAGTGTACTCATACACATTAAATAAATAAATAAATAAATAAATAAATAAATAAATAAATAAATAAAGTAAGTAAGTAAGTAAGTAAGTAAGTAAGAAAGTAAATATAATAAAGCTTTCTAAAAACCAAAACTGTGCCGGGCAGTGGTGGCGCACGCCTTTAATCCCAGCACTTGGGAGGCAGAGGCAGGCGGATTTCTGAGTTCGAGGCCAGCCTGGTCTACAGAGTGAGTTCCAGGACAGCCAGAGCTACACAGAGAAACCCTGTCTCGAAAAACCAAAAAAAAAAAAAAAAAAAAAAAAAAAACCAAAACTGCTTTTACACTGATTCTATGTAATGAGATAATTTGGCTATTTCCTAAGTATTTAAAATATATGTCTTTTTTTTTTTTTCCCCGAGACAGGGTTTGTCTGTGTAGCCCTGGCTGTCCTGGAACTTACTCTGTAGAACAGGCTGGCCTCGAACTCAGAAATCCACCTGCCTCTGCCTCCCAAGTGCTGGGATTAAAGGCGTGCACCACCACCGCCCAGCTGTGACTTTCTTTTTGTGACCTTTAACCTTCAATTTCTCATGAAAAAAAATAAAAAACAAAAGCATACTACTAAAGAGGCACCATTCTCAGATTAGTGGCATCTTCTACAAAATAGTAAAATACAGCTGGCTGATTTCTGGGTTCTTCCATTCTTCCCCACTATAAACCCCTAACACTAGATAGAGAAAAAATAGAGGTGGGGAAAGGGTTAGACTACTTCATTAGGGATGTCAAGTTCCTTGGGGCTTGCTCTTTACTATCAGGTTATCTGGTTTCTTCTGAGAACAACTCATCAACCAACAGCATCCAAGAACTCCCACCCCCACCATGGAGGCTATAGTATTTATGTACCCTCTGAAATGTACCCAGGATACCAAATGTGGCACACAGAACTATCTTCAACTAGCAAAATAGCCCCTGCTAGAGGCAAATCATAGTCTGCAGCTGTGGACAATCTCAAGCAGCTCCATATCTCACACCTGGGATTAAAACAAAAACTCTTAAAATATTTGTTTCTTATTTATTTTTTTTTATTTTTTTTAAGTTTTATTTTCTATATTCTATGTTTACATTCCAAAGGCTTTCCCCTTTCCCAGTTTCCCCCCCACCATACATCCCATAATTCCTCTCCCCCCCCCCCAACTATTCCCGAATCATTCCCCCTCGCCCCACGGTTTCTCTTCTGGGTCTACAAAACTAGATCCAATCTTTACAGGCCCAGGGTCCTCTCCTTTCTTCTTCTTGGGAATCATTTGACTTGCTAATTGTGCCTTGAGTATTTAGGGCTTCTGGGCTCATTAATATCCACTTATCAGTGATTGCATTTCATGTGTATTCTTTTGTGATTGGGTTAACTAACTCAGGATGATGTTTTCCAGATCTAACCATTTGCCTACAAATTGCATGAATTCCTTACTTTTAATTGCTGAGTAGTATTCCATTGTATAAATATACCACATTTTCTGAAGCCATTCCTCCTTTGAGGTACATCTGTTCTCCTTCCAACTTCTGGCTATTATAAACAAGGCTGCTATGAACATAGTGGAGCATGTGTCTTTATTGTATGCAGGGGAATCCTCTGGGTATATGCCCAAGGGTGGTATGACAGGGTCCTTTGGAAGTGGCATGCACAGTTTTCTGAGAAACCGCCAAACTGATTTCCAGAGCGGTTTTACCATTTTGCAATCCCACCAACAGTGAAGGAGTGTTCCTCTTTCTCCACATTCTCGCCAGCACTTGTTGTCTCTTGAGTTTTTAATCTTAGCCATTCTGACTGGTGTGAGGTGGAATCTCAGGGTTGTTTTGATTTGCATTTCCCTGATGACAATTGATGCTGAACATCTCTTAAGGTGTTTCTCGGCCATCCGCATTTCTTCTGGTGAAAATTCTTTGTTTAGCTCTGTACCCCATTTTTTAATAGGGTTATTTGGTTCTTTGGGGCCTAACTTCTTGAGTTCTTTGTATATATTGGATATTAGCCCTCTGTCGGATGTGGGGTTGGTGAAGCTCTTTTCCCACTTTGCTGGTTGTCGTTTTGTCCTTCTGACAGTGTCCTTTGCCTTGCAGAAACTTTGTAATTTTAAGAGGTCCCATTTGTCAATTCTTGATCTTAGCGTGTAAGCTATTGGTGTTCTGTTCAGGAACTTTCCCCCTGTGCCCATGTCCTCCAGGGTCTTCCCAAGTTTCTTTTCTAATAGTTTCAGTGTGTCTGGTTTTATGTGGAGGTCCTTGATCCACTTGGAGTTGATCTTAGTGCAAGGATATAAGAGTGGGTCAATTCGCATTCTTCTGCATGTTGACCTCCAGTTGAACCAGCACCATTTGTTGAAAAGGCTATCTTTATTCCACTGGATGGTTGTGGCTCCTTTATCAAAGATCAAGTGACCATAAGTCTGTGGGTTAATTTCTGGGTCTTCAATCCTATTCCATTGATCTACTTGCCTGTTGCTGTACCAATACCATGCAGTTTTTAACACAATTGCTCTGTAGTACTGCTTGAGGTCAGGGATATTGATTCCCCCAGAAGTCCTTTTATTGTTGAAAATAGTTTTAGCTATCCTGGGTTTTTTGTTGCTCCAGATGAATTTGAGAATTGCTCTTTCTAGATCTATGAAGAATTGAGTTGGGATTTTGATGGGGATCACATTGAATCTGTATATTGCTTTGGGCAAGATGGCCATTTTTACTATATTGATCCTGCCAATCCAGGAGCAAGAAATATTTTTCCATCTTCTGAGGTCTTCTTCGATTTCTTTCTTCAAGGACTTGAAGTTCCTGTCATACAGATCTTTCGCTTGTTTGGTTAGAGTTACGCTAAGGTACTTTATGTTGTTTGTGGCTATTGTGAAGGGTGTTATTTCCCTAACTTCTTTCTCAGCCTGCTTGTCCTTTGAGTACAAGAAGGCTACTGATTTGCTTGAGTTAATTTTATAACCAGCCACTTTGCTGAAGTTGTTTATCAGCTGTAGAAGTTCTCTGGTGGAGTTTTTTGGGTCGCTTAAGTAAACTATCATATCATCTGCAAATAATGATAGTTTGACTTCTTCCTTTCCAATTTGTATCCCTTTGACTTCCTTATGTTGTCTAATTGCTCTTGCTAGAACTTCAAGTACTATATTGAAAAGATATGGTGAGAGACGGCAGCCTTGTCTAGTCCCTGATTTTAGTGGGATTGCTTCACGTTTCTCTCCATTTATTTTGATGTTGGCTACTGGTTTGCTGTAGATTGCTTTTACTATGTTTAGTATGGGCCTTGAATTCCTGCTCTTTCCAAGACTTTTAGCATGAAAGGATGCTGAATTTTGTCAAATGCTTTTTCAGCATCTAATGAGTGAAGGTGACCTTGCATTTGGAGCATAGATGTTCAGTATTGAGAGCTCTTCTTGGTGGATTTTCCCTTTGACCAGCAAGAAGTGACCTTCTGAGTCTCTTTTGATGACTTTAGGTTGGAAGTCAATTTTATCTGATATTAGAATGGCTACTCCATCTTGTTTCCTGAGACCATTTGCTTGTAAAATTGTCTTCCAGCCTTTTATTCTAAGGCAGTGTTTGTCTTTAATACTGAGATGTGTTTCCTGTATGCAGCAAAATGTAGGGTCCTGTTTCTGTATCCAGTCTGTTAATCTATGTCTTTTTATTGGGGAATTGAATCCATTGATGTTAAGAGATATTAAAAAATAGTAATTATTACCTCCCGACATTTTCGAAATTATTTTAATTAATTAATTTATTTATTTTTATAATCGAGAGGTTATCTTCTTTTGGGTTTGATGAGAGGAGGTTTCTATCTTGCTTCTTCCCGGGTGTACTTTCCGTCCTTGTCTTGGTGTTTTCCCCCTATTATCCTTTGTAGGGCTGGATTTGTGGAAAGATATCGTGCAAATTTGGTTTTGTCATGGAATACCTTGATGTCTCTATCTATGGCGATTGAGAGTTTTGCTGGGTAAAGTAGTTTTGGCTGAAGTTTGTGTTCTCTTAGAGTTTGCATACCTGCCCAGGATCTTCTAGCTTTCATGGTCTCAGGTGAGAAGTCTGGTGTTATTCTGATAGGTCTTCCTTTATATGTTACTTGGCCTTTTTCTCTTGCTGCCTTTAATATTCTTTCTTTGTTTAGTACATTTGGAATTTTGATTATTATGTGACAGGATGTATTTCTGTTCTGGTCCAGTCTGTTTGGGGTTCTATAGGCTTCTTGTATATTCATGGGCATCTCTCTCTTTAGGTTGGGGAAGTTTTCTTCCATAATTTTATAGAAGATATTTGCTGGCCCTTTAACTTGTAAATCTTCACTCATCTATACCTATAATCCTTAGGTTTGGTCTTCTCATTGTGTCCTGGATTTCCTGAATGTTTGGGGTTACAATCTTTTTGCATTTAGTATTTTCTTTGACTGTTGAATCAATGGTTCCTATGGTATCTTCAGCTTATGAGATTCTTTCTTCTATCTCTTGTATTCTATTGTTGATATTTGCATCTATGGCCCCCGATTTCTTCCCAAGGTTTTCTATCTCCAATGTTGTCTCCCTCTGTGATTTCTTAGTTGTTTCTACTTCTGTTTTTAGAACCTGGATGGATATGCTCAGATCTTTCGCTTGCTTGATTGTGTTTTCATGTATTTCTTTAAGAGATTTTTGTATTTCCTTTTTCATAGCTTCTACTTGTTGGCCCACGTTCTTCTGTATTTCTTTAAGTGATTTTTGTCTTTCCTCCTTATTGTCTTCTTCTTTTTGATCCATATCCTCCTGAATTTCTTGAAGTGATTTTTGTATTTGCCTTGTAAAGGCTTCTAACTTCTGATCCTTTTTCTCCTCTATTTCTTTACGAGATTTTTCTATGTGTTCAGCTACCAGCATCCTGACCAGTGATTTTATATCCAAGTCTTGTATTTCTGGTGTTTTGGGGTATCCAGGGCTTCCTGTTGTTGGCAAACTGGGTTCAGATGCTGTCATGTTGCCTTGATTTCTGTTAGTAATGTTCCTTTCTTTTTCCTTTTGCCATCTGGTTATTTCTGGTGTTAGTTGGCCTTGTTGTCACTGGCTGGTGTTTGAATCTCCCGTGAGGCTGGGCTCACCTGTTGTTTCTCTACTGGTGATTATGTGTGACCGCTGCTCTAAGGGACCGGGAGCTGGCTGCCACCCGCTGCCTCAGTGCAAGGCCGGAGGGCGCGGAGAAGTCCCGCAGAGCCTCGGCGCTTTGGCCTGCCTGGTAGCGAGAGCCTGGCGGATCCACCTGCGCGATGGCAGCCCCGGCTGGAGTCTGTCTACCTGGGCCTCCTTAGCTGTATCCTGGTTGCAATATGGAGGCTTACTGCTACCACTGCTCCAAGGGACCGCGAGCTGGCTGCCACTCACTGCCCAGGTGCAAGGCTGGAGGGCCTGGAGAAGTCCCGCAGAGTCTCGGCGCTGGGCCTGCCTGGTGGTGAGAGCCTAGTGGATCCCTCACACAACCGGTAGCCCCGGCTGGAGTCTGTCTACCTGGGCCTCCTTAGCTCTCATTTCTTATTTATTATCTGTAAGTGCACTGTAGTTGTCTTTAGACACACCAGAAGAGGCTGTCAGATCTTGTTAGGATGGTTCTGAGCCACCATGTAGTTGTTGGGATTTGAACTCAGGACCTTTGGAAGAGCAGTTGGTGTTCTTAACCACTGAGCCATCTCTCCAGATCCCTTGTTTTTTAAAGAAATGAAAAATTCTCACTATAGTAATAACTGTGTATTTGAAAACAGCAGATGTCACTTCTCATAAAGACAGGGTGGGTGTAGTCAGAGCTCATCTTTTGTTGCAATAAATCTCCAACCCAAATAAGCCTGGGCAAAGAAAACACAATTCAGTTAATGTGAATACAGCTGTGTGCCTAGATTGGGCAGATCTACCAGTACACTACAATCTACAAGACCCTTTATAACTTGCGGTTTCTCCAGGCCATGTGCTTCTTTCACTTTCCTTCCACCTCCTCCGTTGTCCTCTCTCCCCTATTCCTCTCTAAAAACTCCCCCCCTACTGTCCAATTAAAAGACTTTTTTATTTCAGATATAAATTGAACACAACTATTACCAGTTTGTAACTTATGAAATACAAGATAGTCCTAATGCCCAGTCCATCATTTTTGTCAGTTAAATAAAAACTTTGTCATTTATCCTATCTCAAAAGACTTATAATTCTACACCTGACTCTTGTCCTGGGTTTAGGTTGTATGCCATCTGAAAACCATCATTTCAAATCTGTATCATCTTTCTCAGTGCTTGAGTTGGCTATGACACTACCAGTCTTCAGCCCCATCAGAAATCCAAGAACAACTAATATTACCTGAAATTATGAGAAGCACAAAATAGAGCTTCCAAAACTTAGCCAATTTATAGAGACTGCTAATCACCTAGACAGCCCCTTATACTTCAAAGGGTTGGAGCATTGGTCTTCAGACTTCTGGCCCAGGATCACCTGACCTTTGTAATGCAGAATTTTGAAGGGCTGATTACCATGTCTTGGCAGAGATTATCAGAGACTATTCTGCATAGTGTGTCCTTTTTCTGGACAGTATTTTGTCTGTAGATGAAATGAGGTAATTCTTGCCTAGTGGCTGTCTCACCAAAACTGGAGCAACTCCATTGATGCTCAATTTCTTCTTTGAATCCAAGAAAGGGGTGCTGTCAGGAACAGACAGGTCTCTAGTTGATTGATCTTTAATAGAGATGCCCATAAACATCATATTCTGTGGACTTCTGACACCATTAAAGACTATCTACCAAAAGCATTTCTGACCTACTAAGCCTTGATTACTCTCAGCCATTTTCTAATTGAAATATCTCAGAAGCACCCTTTTAGTTAACTCAGGACCATGAGTTTGCTATCTGGCCCTTAAGTCGAATTGCTTAATCATCTAAAAATCAGTTTATAATAGCAGTTGTAGAAGGACTGGGTATTCTTAATGTGTTATATAGGCACAAGGTCTGTGTAAGAGTAACACATAAGGCACCAGGGAGCGGGGAGACTCCATAGCCTTCTGTGCATAGCCCGCCAGGAGGGAGATCACTCCCAGCAGGCTTTCACTTTTGAGAGCAGAGGTGAGATCTCCACCTTCTCTCTGGAAGGCTCCAGCTAGGAGCACACAGGGCCTAAGATCAGTGGAGAAGCTGAGACAGAAGTCTTTCCGCCGCCATTTGTACCAGGGAGCCGGGAGACTCCACAGCCTTCTGTGATCAGTGGAGCAGCTGGGACAGAAGTATTCCTGCCGCCATTTGCACCAAGGAGCTGGGAGACTCCACAGCCTGTGCATAGCCTGCCAGGAGAGAGATCTCCCAGCAGTGCTTTCACTTTTGAACTCAGAGGAGTAAGGACACAGGCTTACAGGCCCACAGGAGGAACAAACTCCAGCCAGAGACAACAATAACAACTAGCACCAGATGGCGAAAGGCAAGCACAAGAACCCTACCAACAGAAACCAAGGCCACATCGCAACATCAGAACCCAGTTCTCCCACCACAGCCAGTCCCGGATACCCCAACACACTGGAAAAGCAAGAGTTGGATTTAAGATCAAATCTCATGATGCTGATAGAGGGCTTCAAGAAAGACTTAAATAGCTCCCTTAAAGAAATACAGGAGAACATAGGTCAAC
This sequence comes from Apodemus agrarius, assembly GCA_964023405.1. Lineage (NCBI taxonomy): Eukaryota > Metazoa > Chordata > Mammalia > Rodentia > Muridae > Apodemus > Apodemus agrarius. The sequence goes on along the minus strand of OZ030007.1, from coordinate 2,080,086 downwards.
AGGGAAAAGCCCTTAAAGAGGAAACACAAAAACCCCTTAAAGAAATACAGGAGATCATGGGTCAACAGGCAGAAGCCCTTAAAAAAGAAACACAAAAATCCCTTAAAGAAATACAGGAAAACACAATCAAGTGAAGGAACTGAACAAAACCATCCAGGATCTAAAAGTGGAAGTAGAAACAATAAAGAAACCACAAAGTGAGTCATCTGTGGAGATAGAAAACCTTGGAAAGAATTCAGGAGTCATAGATGCAAGCATCAACAACAGAATACAAGCGATAGAAGAAAGAACCTCAGGTGCTGAAGATACCATAGAAAACATTGACTCAACAGTCAAAGAAAATGCAAAATGCATAAAGCTGGTAACCCAAAACATCCAGGAACTCCAGGACACAATGAGAAGATCAAACCTAAGGATTATAGGAATAGACAAGAGGGAAAATTTCCAACTTAAAGGGCCAACGAATATCTTCAAAAAAATTATAGAAGAAAACTTCCCTAACCTAGAGAAAGAGATGTCCATGAACATACAAGAAACCTTCAGAATTCCAAACAGTCTGGACCAGAACAGAAAATCCTCCCAGCACATAATAATCAAAGCACCAAATTCACTAACAAAGAGAATAATAAAAGCAGTAAGGGGAAAAGGGCAAGTAACTTATAAAGGCAGACCTATCAGAATCACACCAGACTTCTCACCAGAGACGATGAAAGCTAGAACATCCTGGGCAGACCTCATACAAACCCTAAGAGAACATAAATGCCAGCCCAGGCTACTATACCCAGCAAAACTCTCAATCATCAAACCAAGATATTCCATGATAAATCCCAATTTGCACAACATCTGTCCACAAATCCAGCCCTACAAAGGATAATTGGTGGAAAATGCCAACACAAGGAGGGAAGCTACACCCTAGAAAAGCAAGAAAGTAACCTTCCAACAAACCCAAAAGATTCTTACACAATTATAAAAGTAACAACAGAAATAACAGGAAGCCACAATCACTATTCCTTAATATCTCTTAACAACAACGGACTCAACTCCCCAATAAAAAGACATAGACTAACCAAATATTTCTCATGTAATTCTTCAATTTCATCAGAAAATGTTTAATTCCCCTTTTAATTAATTTAGTAATTTATGTCTACCATTTTATCTGCATTATTTTTCATAATAGTCTTCAATTTTAATGTCTTTCTATATATACTTCCTCCATTTTATCAGAAATGTTCCTAATGTTAATCTTTGATTTTTATCACAAATGTTTCTAATTCCACCTTCAATTAATTTAGAAAGAATTTTTTATATTTTTTACATTTTTACATTTTTATGTAAAAATTTCCATGAAATAGTCAATTTTAATGTGTTTGTCTATTTATTTCTTGAATTTTACCAGAAATATTTTCCATGTAAATCCTCAATGTTATCTGAAAATGTTTATAATTCCACCTTCAATCAATTTAGAATTATCTTTATGGCTATCATTTTATCTATATAATTTCCATGATAATCTTTAATTTTAACATGTTTTTCTATAAATTTCTACAATTTTATCAGAAATATTTTCCATGTAAATCTTCAAGTTTATCAGAAAATGTTTATAATTCCACTTTTAATCAACTTGGGAATACTTTTATGCCTACCATTATTATATCTATATAAAGTTTTCCATGATAATCTTCAATTATAACATGTTTTTCTACATTTTTCTACAATTTTATCAGAAGTATTTTCCACGTAAATCTTCGATTCTATCATAAAATGTTCCTATCCTATATTTCAATTAATTTAGCACTGTTTTATATGTCTACCACTTTACTCCTTAATTTTCCATGAAAATTGTCAATTTTAATGTGTTTATCTGAAATATTTTCCATGTAAATCTTTGATTTTATAATAAAGTGTTTTTATTCCCTTTACTTCTCTTCCTTTTCCCTTTTGAATAAATAAAAATTTTAAAGAAAAAAAAAGGATGTGCTTGTGTGTGTTCTTCAAGAATGAAGAACTTTCTCTATTCCCCAGCTTCTAGAAACACTGCATGCATCTTCCCTGGCCTCTTCAGATTCCCTTTTATGATCAAAGCCCTCACTCAATATCAAAACCCCATTCTGAACAACCTGTTCCTCTAGAGATTCAAAGGCCCACCCTTCAGCCCCTGCTCAGACACCTGTGGTTTGCAGGAACGGAACTGTTAAGATTTGCTGTGGACTTTCTCACAACTCCCTCTCAGGCTAAGATGTCCGGGTCTGCTTCCTTCCTTCCCTATCTCTCCTGTCCTCTTTTGCTGATTCTCAGAGGACTCCATCCTGAATTCCAGTCATTGCCTTTGCTTCCTAGGGAACTTCATCCACAGCCTTAAGCTCCAAGCCTTAGTGCCTGTTAGAAGGCTGCGGTGGAAAGTGGCCCTAAGAAGGGCTGGAGAATCTGCTTTCCTGGCAGGCCCAGGGAAAGGCAGGAATGGGGGGGGGGTCTCTTGTAAATCTTTAATTTTATCATAGTGTTTTTACTTCCCTTTACTTCCCTTTTCAACAACAACAACAATAATAGTAATAATAATAATAATAATAATAATAATAATAATAATAAAAAGAGTAACACATTAATCCCATTTTTGCATCAATAAGAGATTCATACCAATGAAAACTTTAAACTTGTATCAACTATATTCTGCACCAATGTAAAATATAGCCATATGATATTTTGCTTAAGAGTAAATTTGCTGCTCTTCCCCATACTCTCTTGCCCTCTTTTCTTACTTGTCCCTTGTCTTTTCTCCCTTGTCTCTTGCCCTCCCTGTTCCCTCTCTTTCCCCATTCTCTTCCCCTCTTTCCAAGTAGTCATGGCCAGCTCTCACCCCTCTATCTCTTCTTTCTCTCTTTACTTTTCTATCTCTTCTTTCTTCCTACTTTTTTTTACGTCTCTACCTCCCCCCTTTCACTTTATTTCTCTATAATAAAGCTTTAAAAAAGAGTAAATTTGCTAACCTATCCTTATTTGTCTATTTCTATAATTTCTATGATATTACTATATCCCCCCTTTCTTTCCCACTCCCTTCCTTTTACCTAAGGAAGGAAGGAAAGAGAAGTGGAAAGAAAGTATTGCAGATAGCCCTGGAGCTACTTGTATTTTGATGCTAATTCCGTTCTCTAGTAAGGGGCTTCAAACAAGGCATGGGTCAGCGGTCAGGTGACTTCCTGTAAACTTTCTTCCCATCTTAATTAGTAAAATAAAGGCTAGAGTCAGTGATTGGTCAGGAGAAGGGAAGGTGGAGCTATAGCAGGTTCCTGTCAGCAAGCATTTGTTGGTATCTCTAATAGTGTCTGGGTTTGGAAACTGTATATGGGATGGATCCCCAGGTGGGGCAGTCTATGGATGGTCACTCCTTCAGTCTCTGCTCCTCACTTTGTCTCTGTATTTCCTTCCATGGGTATTTTGTATCCCGTCTAAGAAGGACCAAAGTATCCACACATTGGTATTCCTTCTTGAGCTTCATGTGGCCGGTGAATTATATCTTGAGTATTTCCAGCATCTGGGCTAATATCCACTTATCAGTGAGTGCATACCATGTGTGTTCTTTTGTGATTGGGTTACCTCATTCAGGATAATATTTTCCAGTTTCATCCATTTGCCTAAGAATTTCACGAATTCATTGTTTTTAATAGCTGATTCCTAAGTTTTTAATAGCTCCATTCCTCCGTTGAGGGACATCTTCTTTTGGGTTTGTTGAAAGAAGATTACTATCTTGCTTTTTCTAGGGTGTAGCTGCTCTCCTTATATTGGCGTTTCCATCTATTATACTTTGTAGGACTGGATTCATGGAAAGATACTGTGTAAATTTGTTTTTATCATGGAATATATTGGTTTCTCCATCTATGGTGATTGAGAGTTTTGTTGGGTATAGTAGTCTAGGCTGGCATTTGTGTTCTCTTAGGGTCTGTATGAGATCTGCCCAGGATCGTCTAGCTTTCACAGTCTCTGGTGAGAAGTATGGTGTAATTCTGATAAGTCTTCTTTTATATGTTACTTGGCCTTTGTCTCACTGCTTTTAATATTCTTTCTTTGTTTAGTACATTTGGGGTTTTGATTATTATGTGATGGGAGGTATTTCTGTTCTGGTCCAGTCTGTTTGGAGTTCTATAGACTTCTTGTATATTCATGAGCATCTCTCTCTTTAGGTTAGGGAAGTTTTCTTTAATTTTGTTGAAGACATTTATTGGCCTTTTATGTTGTACTTTGTTTTTGTTTTTGGTTTTTTTTGGGGGGGTGTTTTTTGGTTTGTTTTGGGGTTTTTTTGGTTTTTCCAAGACAGGGTTTCTCTGTGTGGTTCTGGCTATCCTGGAACTCACTCTGTAGACCAGGCTGGCCTCGAACTCAGAAATCCGCCTGCTTCTGCCTCCCAAATGCTGGGATTACAGGCATGCGCCACCACTGCCCGGCAGCCCTTTACATTGTAAATCTTCACTCTTTTCTATGCCTATAATCCTTAGATTTGGTCGTCTCAATGTGTCCTAGATTTCCTGGATGTTTTGGGTTACAAGCTTTTTGCATTTTGCATTTTCTTTGACTGTTGAGTCAATGCTTTCTATGGCATCTTCAGCACCTGAGATTCTTTCTTCTATCTCTTGTATTCTGTTGTTGATGTTTGCATCTCTGACTCCTGAATTCTTTCCAAGGTTTTCTATCTCCAGTGTTGTCTCCCTTTGTGATTTCTTAGTTGTTTCTACTTCTGTTTTTAGATCCTGGATGGTTTTGTTCAGTTCCTTCACTTGTTTGTGTTTTCCTGTAATCCTTTAAGGGATTTTGTGTTTCCTCTTTATAGACTTTTATCTGTTGACCCATGTTTTCCTGTATTTCTTTAAGCGATTTTTGTGTTTTCTTTTTAAGGGCTTCTATCTGTTGACTCATGTTCTCATGTACTTCTTTAAGGGAATTATTTATGTCCTTCTTGAAATCCTGTATCAGCATCATGAGACATGATTTTAAATCTAGGTCTTGCTTTTCTGGCGTGTTAGGGTATCTAGGACTTGCTGTTGTTGGAGAACTTGGTTCAGATGGTGTCATGTTGCCTTGGTTTTTATTGGTGATGTTCTTGCTTTTGCCTTTTGCCATCTGGTTATCTCAGGTGTTTACTGGTGTTGCTGTCTTTGCATGTGGCTTATCTGTCATGCAAGCCTCTGTACCTGTGCTCCTGGGAGAGCAGTTCTCTCTGTGTACACCCAGTTTGTAGGTACTCCTGTGAGACCCACTCTCTTGTGGTTGTATTTGGGTTTGTAGCTCTGTGGCTCCAATCAACTCTGGGTGCAGTCCGTAATTGGAAGACTCCTGTCCCAGGCTGTTCCTAGGTTCTTGTGTCCTCAGGTTTTCTGGCTGTTTCCTCTGAGCAGCAGGGGTGGTCCTTTCTACCTGTGCTGCCCAGCCTCTCTGCACTCCTGAGTGGTTACCTCCCTCTGTGCGTCATGTGGATATGGTACACGGGGGCAGAGGATGGACCCAAGCCAGAGACAGAAACCGGAGACTGCCACGGACTAACACAGTCGGGACACACGTGGGAGAATCAGGGTCTTTGGTATGCAGGAAGGCACTGGTCGCGGCGTGAAATGACAGACAGACACACACAAGATCTGAATGCGTCTGAATGCACTTTACTGTTCTGAGGCAGGAATTTTTATACACACAAGTTGGCATTACATTACTGAAGAAAAAATGTATCCAGTGAAGCGTTTACAAAGAATGGTTACCATGAGTATCTGACGCAAGGAAATACAAAATCAATCAGGTATGAACTTCAGAGAGCACCTACAGAGCATTACGTCCCTTGATCAGAGTAGCTGTAGTCAATGATAAATTAGTAATTCAAAAGTTCTTGAGAACACTTCGTCATACCCCTAGGGTCCTTTGTTCATGTGCAGTCTTTTTCTAATGTCCTGCTTCCTTCTTGTGAAACTCCCTCAGGCTCACTTTGAAACTTTACTTAACTGATGCTTTCCATGTCACAGTGTCAAAGCCACCTAACCATACAAATTATATATATTGTTGGGAGGTTAATTCTTTAATGTATTTAGGTAATAACTGTATAGCTGATCAAAAAGCAAAGCAATGGATCTCTAGAAGATAAATCATGGCCAGTGCTGTAGCTCAAAGAACGAACTCTCAGTGAACCATCACGCCTGGATGCTCACACCTCCGGCTATCAGGGACATCTCGTAAGTAAAGGAACAAATCAGAGAAGGGTCACACAGACAAAGCTTGCCATGAGAAATTCAGCTCAGCCCTATCTCCGGCCAAGGAGGCCCACAGTGACTTCCATCTTGGACAGCCCTGCCATACAAGACTTTTCCCAGTAAATATCACACAGCTTCCGCCGGGATTACAGCTTGGCTGTGCGAAATTACGGTGTCCAAGAGGTTCGTGTGATAGGAGACAAACTGGAGGGCTTCTGTCATAAGTTTCTGGGCATGAACAGCCTCTGATCAGCAGGCTTGGTTTTACCTGTGCAAGCCATTTTCTCTGCAGTCCTGGGTGGTTAAGTTCTTGGGTATGGTGTGCTGTGCTAGAGATGTACACCAATTTTTAATAGAGTTATTTGGTTCTCTGGAGTCTAACTTCTTGAGTTCTTTGTATACATTGGGTATTAGCCCTCTATCAGATGTAGGATTGGTAAAGATCTTTCCCCAATCTGTTGGTTGCTGTTTGTCCTATTGACAGTGTCCTTTGCCTTACAGAAACTTTGTAATTTTATGAGGACCCATTTGTCAGTTCTTTTTTTGTTTGTTTGTTTGTTTGTTTGTTTGTTTTCCATTTGTCAATTCTTGATCTTAGAGCATAAGCTATTGGTATTCTGTTCAGAAAATTTTCCTCGGTGCCCATGTCCTCTAGGGTCTTCCCCAGTTTCTTTTCTATTAGATTCAGTGTATCTGGTTTTATGTTGACATCCTTGATCCACTTGGACTTGAGCTTTGTACAAGGGGATAAGAATGAATCGATTTGCATTCTTCTACATGCTCACTGCCAGTTAAACCAGCACCATTTGTTGAAAATGCTGTCTTTTTCCACTGGAATGTTTTAGCTCCGTTGTCAAAGATCAAGTGACCATAGGTGTGTGAATTCATTTCTAGATCTCTAATTCTATTCCACTGATCTACCCGCCTGTTACTGTACTAATACCATGCAGTTTTTAATAATGATTGCTCTGTAGTAGAGCTTGAGTAGAGCAGAGACAGGAATGGTAATTCCATCAGAAGTTCTTTTGTTGTTGAGTATAGTTTTCACTGCTCTGGGTTTTTTGTTACTCCAGATGAATTTGCAAATTGCTCTTTCTAGGTCTGTGAAGAATTGAGTTGGAAATTTGATGGGGATTGCATTGAATCTCTAGATTGCTTTAGGCAAGGTGGCCATGTTTACTATATTAATTCTGCCAATCTATGAGCATGGGAGATCTTCCCACCTTCTGAGATCTTTAATTTCTTTCTTCAGAGACTCGGAGTTTTTGTCATACAGATGTTTCACTTGTTTAGTTAGAATCACACCAAGGTATTTTATATTATTTGTGACTATTGTGAAGGGTGTTGTTTCTCTAATTTCTTTCTCAGCCTTTTTTTTCCCTTGGAGTAGAGGAAGGCCACTGATTTGTTTAAGTTGATTTTATAGCCAGCCACGTTGCTGAAGATGTTTATAAGGTTTCCGAGTTCTCTTGTGGATTTTTTGGGGTCACTTAAGTATATGATCATATCTGTAACTAGTGATATTTTGACTTTTTACTTTCCAATTTGTCTCCCTTTGTCCTATTTTTTGCAGTCTAATTGCTCTGGCTAGGACTTCGAGTACTATATTGAATAGGTAGGGAGAGAGTGGGCAGCCTTGTCTAGTCCCTGATTTTAGTGGGATTGCTTCAAGTTTCTCTCCATTCAGTTTCATGTTGGCTACTTGTTTGCTGTATATTGCTTTTACTATGTTTAGGTATGGGCCTTGAATTCCTGATTTTTCCAAGACTTTTATCATGAAGGGGTATTGGATTTTGTCAAATACTTTGTCATCATCTAATGAAATTATCATGTGGCTTTTTTTCTTTGAGTTTGTTTATATAGTTGGTTATGTTGAAGGATTTCTTTATATTGACCTATCGCTGCATCCCTGGGATGAAGCCTACTTGATCATGATGGTCATTTTTGATGTATTCTTTGGCTTTTCTCTTGATGACTGCTTTTATTTCATTAGGGGTTATAGGACTGTTTAGATGGTTTATCTGGTCCTGATTTAACTTTGGTACCTGGTATCTGTCTAGGAAATTGTCCATTTCCTCCAGATTTTCCAGTTTTGTTGAGTAAAGGCTTTTGTAGTAGGATCTGATGATTTTTAAAAAATTTCTCAGTTTCTGTTGTTATATCTCCATTTTCATTTCTGATTTTGTTAAGTTGCATACTGTCTCTGTACCCTCTGGTTTGTCTGGCTAAGGGTTTGTCAATCTTGTTGATTTTTTCAAAGAACAAGCTCCTGGATTGTTTGATTCTTGTATAGTTATTTTTGCTTCTCTTTGGTAAATTTCAGCCCTGATTTTGATTATTTCCTGCCATCTACTCCTCTTGGGTGTATTTGCTTCTTTGTGTTCTAGAGCTTTCAGATGTGCTGTCAAGCTGCTATTGTATGCTCTCTGCCAGTTTCTTTTTGGAGGCACTAAGAGCTATGAGTTTTCTCCTTAGGACTGCTTTCATTGTGTCCATAGGTTTGGGTATATTGTGGCTTTATTTTCATTAAATTCTAAAAAGTCTTTCATTTCTTTCTTTATTTCTTCCTTGACCAAAGTTATCAATGAGTAGAGCGTTGTTCAGCTTTCACGTGTATGTGGGCCCTCTATTGGTTTTTTGTTGTTGTTGTTGTTGTTGTTGTTGTTGTTGTTGTTATTGAAGATCAGCCTTAATCTGTGATGTTCTGATAGGATTATTTCAATCTTCTTGTATCTGTTGAAGCCTGTTTTGTGAATGATTATATATATCGACAATTTTGGAGAAGGTAACATAAGGTGTTTAGAAGAAGGTATATTTACGATAAAATATTCTACAGATATTTGTTAAATCCATTTGGTTCATAACTTCTGTTAGTTTCACTGTATCTCTGTTTAGTTTCTGTTTCCATGATCTGTCCATTGATGAGAGTGTGGTGTTGAAGTCTTCCTCTATTAATGTGTGAGATGTAATGTGCGCTTCTCTTTATGTTGTCATTCTAATATTGCAGCATCTGCCTTATTCGCTAGCTTTAGTAAATTATCCTCTAGACTTTGCTTCCAAGTTTTATCTCTATCTCCTTGCTGTTCAGTCTGATCTCTGAATTGTCGAATCCTTTTTTTCTTGTGTCTCTTTCAGCTCCTGTCTCCAACCTTCATTCTCCTCTTTCTGTTGTTTATTTTGACTTATGAAGTCCTGAACCTTTAGTTCTAGTGTTTCCTCTAAGCTATGTTGCCATGTCTTAAGCTTATTTCTCTATTGCTCAGACTCATCTATGAACTTCAGAAATATCTGTTCTAGCATCTCTTCCAGTTTCTGTCTCCAACGTTCTTTCTACTCTTTCTGTTGCTTATTTTGACCAATAACCTTTAGTTCTAGTGTTACTTGTAATCTCTTTTCAAGACAGGGATTTTTTTTTTATCTAGGGTCCTGTCTTTTGAGAAGACATAGTAAACCAATAGAATAAATACTGCAATACTGGTAAATGATAAGGTGTCTATTTTCTCTAAATCCGTCCCTGCCAAACCATTCAAAATATCATCACATAAAGCCAAAAGATACTTATTGTGTTTCTCATCTTTAAGTATCAAAAGGTTATATATCTCCCTCTTTATATCAATGAATCACCAGGTTCAGAGTCCTTTGTGCCTTTGTCTCCCAATTCTTTATTCACAGGGAGGGACTGAGTGTAGAAAGACCTCCTTGTCTGTGTTCGTGTATGGGTTACAGCTGGCAGCGTGTACTTGTGTGCTGATCTTAGGCAACCCGAAGCATAAGCAAGCAGTCTGGAGATCCAGTCTGGCTGTCTTAGACACAGGGTTGGGGAGGCAAGGTAGGTGGCAAAGGATACGTGGAAGTGAACACCAAAAGGCTCTCAGGTGTAGATGCCCTTATTAGTTCACTGTGTCTGCCAAAAAACTACCTCACAGACAGTTGTGCTCCAGGGTCTCCTGTCCCTCCCTCCACTTCTTACACAGTGGTAAAGAGATATGAACAGATAGATGGTATAACAAGTTGACTGTTCTAAGCAGAGAGCTGAACCCTAAGATGGTATAAGATTACTTCACTTGCCTTGCAAGATACTCATATTCAGTCTAATGTGGGCTTCACAGGAATATTGGGTTTTATATCCTCTTGGCAACCTAGGAAAGGCATAAGTATAGGCATGTACAGTATTTTAGTTTATTTCATTTGTTTTGGATTTGAACTAGGATAGGGAATATTAGTCACTGACTCCAGAGTAGAGAGTACAGTGATTATCATTGCCTGCTTGAACAGGCATTATCTATATCTGTGGCTCCAGTTAGAGTTCAACAGATATTAATAAAATATGTCTCTGGCTCTGGGCAAAGAGCCAAATGAAAAAAAAAAGGTATAGGAAGCTCATATTCTGCTATTGTGGGCTCCAGAAGAATCGTGAGTGTCTTTTTCTGATTGGCAAGAGAGAAAAGTCCTAGTATAAGCATATGCAGTATGCTAGTTTACTTAATTTGTTTTAGATTGTTTTAATTTTCAAAATGGGTGTGATGTTGAGTTTTTTGGTTATATTATTCCTCTGGGAGAGAGGTCAAAATGAAGGTTTTTCTGGTTACTGGCTCAAGGATATGCTGGTTTGGGAAAAAGGTTTTGTCTTTGTGTTTCTAGAAAAGGTGATTATTATATTCATTTATATTTATATTATTTATATATTAATTATTATATATATTTATTATATTATATTTACACCTTCCAGAGTTATGTGGATCATATTTTATAGAGAGAGATGCTGTAGACCATGACTCAATCAGGAGTTGTAGCTGCAGGGAACCAGGATTCTTTTGTGAGGCAGGAAGGCACGGATTTGGCAAGTGACAAACAGACACCAGAACGCAAAGGTAGTTTGGTATCTGAGTGTATTAGGCTGCTCTGAGCCAGGGGATTTTAAGCACGAGATTTTTACATTTCAAAAGATGTATCCAGAAAAGCAGGCACAAAAAACAATCAGCATAGCCATTTGCCATAAGGAAATATAAAATCAACCAGGTAAGACGTTTCAATGTAACAAATTAGAAACACAAACATAGATAACATCCGTTTTCTTGATACAAACCCCTAGGTCTTAATGAGATTCTATGAGTAAACTTAACTGAACCTAGCCTTCTCTATGGAAACTTGAGATTACTGTGCTCAGTCAATGCTTTTCATATCACAATGTCAGAGCCACTCTCATTAACATAGCCATAAAAGTTTACATTTTGTTGGGAGATTAATGTAATTATGTAAATTACTAAGGCAAAGTGGTGCAGTTCTAAGAAGAGAGGAGTTTTAGTCAGTGACTTACTTTAAAGAATAATAGGTTCTTTTACACCTATTTGCTTGGTTTTTCTTAGTTTTGGCTACTAGGAATAGGGGAAATTTTAGGAAATAAAACAGGCTGCCAGTGAGATTTTTTGGCTTCTGAATGGAGGTGTTCTGGAAAGCTTCCAAGAGGCATTTCTTCACCTCAGTCAGCAAAACCATGTTTCACAGAATCAATTGGCACCACCAGCAAGGAGACCCTCTGAAGAACTAGATTCCAGAGAATCAAACAAAAACAGTTGTCTTGATACTAAAAACTGTTTCAAGATTTGTATATTACAGAATAGACAGCCTTGGTGAGTCTCCCCTTGAACTCTAGATGTCTTGAACTTTCAGCCAAACCAGTCAAGACACAGACATCAGAGACTAAGTCAGTCGTTGGTGTTGTCTTCTTTATTTTTTAAATTATTTATTCTATATTCTTTGTTTACATTCCAAGAGCTTTCCCCTTTCCCATTTCCCCCCTCACCATATGTCCCATAAGTCCGCCCCCACCAACTATTCCCCAACCCCCTACCCCCCGACAACCATTTCTCTGTTCTGGTACTCTCCTACAAAACTGGATCCAATCTTTTCAGGCCCAGGGTCCTCTCCTTCCTTCTTGGGAATCATTTGACTTGATAATTGTGCCTTGAGTATTCAGAGCTTCTGGGCTCATTAATATCCACGTATCAGTGATTGCATTTCATGTGTATTCTTTTGTGTTTGGGTTAACTCGCTTAGGATAATATTTTCCAGATCTAACCATTTGCCTACAAATTGCATGAATTCCTTATTTTTAATTGCTGAGTAGTATTCCATTGTATAAACATACCATATTTTCTGTAGCCATTCCTCCTTTGAGGGACATCTGTGCTCCTTCCAACTTCTGGCTATTATAAACAAGGCTGCTATGAACATAGTGGAGCATGTGTCTTTATTGTATGCAGGGGAATCCTCTGGGTATATGCCCAAGGTGTGACAGGGTCCTCTGGAAGTTTCATGCCCAATTTTCTGAGGAACCACCAGAATGATATCCAGAGCAGTTGTACCATCTTGCAATCCCACCAACAGTGGAGGAGTGTTCCTCATTCTCCACATCCTCACCAGCACCTGTTGTCTCCTGAGTTTTTAATCTTAGCCATTCTGACTGGTATGAGGTGGAATCTCAGGGTTGTTTTGATTTGCATTTCCCTGATGACTAATGATGCTGAACATCTCTTAAGGTGTTTCTCAGCCATCCGAATTTCTTCTGGTGACAATTCTTTGTTTAGCTCTGTACCTCATTTTTAATAGGGTTATTTGGTTCTTTGGGGTCTAACTTCTTGAGTTCTTTGTATATATTGGATATTAGCCCTCTGTCGGATGTGGGGTTGGTGAAGATCTTTTCCCAATTTGTTGGTTGCTGTTTTGTCCTTCTGACAGTGTCCTTTGCCTTATAGAAACTTTGTAATTTTAAGAGGTCCCATTTGTCAATTCTTGATCTTAGAGCATAAGATATTGGTGTTCTGTTCAGGAACTATCCCCCTGTACCCATGTCCTCCAGGGTCTTCCCCAGTTTCTTTTCTATTAGTTTCAGTGTGTCAGGTTTTATGTGGAGGTCCTTGATCCACTTGGAGTTGATCTTAGTACAAGGAGATAAGAGTGGGTCAATTCCCATTCTTCTGCATGTTGACCTCCAGTTGAACCAGCACCATTTGTTGAAAAGGCTATCTTTATTCCACTGGATGGTTGTAGCTCCTTTATCAAAGATCAAGTGACCATAAGTCTGTGGGTTAATTTCTGGGTCTTCAATCCTATTCCATTGATCTACTTGCCTGTTGCTGTACCAATACCATGCAGTTTTTAACACAATTGCTCTGTAGTACTGCTTGAGGTCAGGGATATTGATTCCCTCAGAAGTCCTTTTATTGTTGAGAATAGTTTTAGCTATCCTGGGTTTTTTGTTACTCCAGATGAATTTGAGAATTGCTCTTTCTAGATCTATGAAGAATTGAATTGGGATTTTGATGGGGATCGCATTGAATCTGTATATTGCTTTTGACAAGATGGCCATTTTTACTATATTGATCCTGCCAATCCAAGAGCATGGAATATTTTTCCATCTTCTGAGGTCTTCTTCAATTTCTTTCTTCAAGGACTTGAAGTTCCTGTCATATAGATCTTTCGCTTGTTTGGTTAGAGTCATGCCAAGGTACTTTATGTTGTTTGTGGCTATTGTGAAGAATATTATTTCCATAACTTCTTTCTCAGCCTGCTTGTCCTTTGAGTACAGGAAGGGTACTGATTTGCTTGAGTTGATTTTATAACCAGTCACTTTGCTGAAGTTGTTTATCAGCTGTAGAAGTTGTCTGGTGGAGTTTTTTGGGTCACTTAAGTATACTATTATATCATCTGCAAATAATGATAGTTTGACTTCTTCCTTTCCAATTTGTATCCCTTTGACTTCCTTATGTTGTCTAATTGCTCTTGCTAGAACTTTAAGTACTATATTGAAAAGATATGGTGAGAGAGGGCAGCCTTGTCTATTCCCTGATTTTAGTGAGATTGCTTCAAGTTTCTCTCCATTTAGTTTGATGTTGGCTATTGGTTTGCTGTAGATTGCTTTTACTATGTTTAGGTATGGGCCTTGAATTCCTGCTCTTTCCAAGACTTTTAGCATGAAAGGATGCTGAATTTTGTCAAATGTTTTTTCAGCATCTAATGAGATGACCATGTGTTGTTTTTTTTGTTTGTTTGTTTGTTTATGTAGTGGATTACATTGATGGATTTCTGTATATTGAACCATCCCTGCATCCCTGGGATGAAGCCTACTTGATCATGGTGAATGATCATTTTGATGTGCTCTTGGATTTGGTTGGCAAGAATTTTATTTAGTATTTTTGCATTGATATTCATAAGGGAAATTGGCCTGTAGTTCTCTTTCTTTGTTGGATCTTTGTGCGGTTTTGGTATCAGTGTAATTGTGGCTTTGAAGAACGAGTTGGGCAGTGTCCCTTCAGTTTTTGTTTTGTGGAATAGTTTGAAGAGTACTGGTGTTAAGTCTTCTTTGAATGTCTGGTAGAATTCTGCACTAAAACCATCTGATCCTGTACTTGTTTTGGTTGGGAGGCTTTCTATAACCCCTTCTATTTCTTTAGGGGTTATGGGACTGTTTAGCTGATGTACTTGATGCTGATTTAATTTTGGTATTTGGTATCTGTCTAGGAAATTGTCCATTTCCTTCAGATTCTCCAGTTGTGTTGAGTATAGACTTTTGTAGTAGAATCTGATGATCTTTTGAATTTCCTCAGTCTCTGTTGTTATGTCCCCCTTTTCATTTCTAATTTTGTTAATTTGGATACTGTCTCTGTGTCCTTTGGTTAGTCTGGCTAAGGGTTTGTCTATCTTGTTGATTTTCTCAAAGAACCAGCTCCTGGTTTTGTTGATTCTTTGTATGGTTTCTTTGTTTCTACTTGATTGATTTCAACCCTGGGTTTGATAATTTCCTGTCTTCTACTCCTCTTGGCTGAATTAGCTTCTTTTTGTTTCAGGGCTTTAAGGTGTGCCATTAAGCTGCTAGTGTATGCTCTCTCCAGTTTCTTTTTGGATGCACTTAGAGCTATGAGTTTTCCTCTTAGCACTGCTTTCATTGTGTCCTATAGATTTGGGTAGGTTGTACCTTCATTTTCATTGAATTCTAAAAAGTCGTTGATTTCTTTTTTATTTCTTCCTTGACCAAGGTGTCATTGAGTAGTGTCTTGTTCAGTTTCCATGTGTATGTGGGCTTTCTGTTGTTTTTGCTGCTATTGAAGACCACTCTTACTCCATGGTGATCTGATAGGAGGCATGGGATTAGTTCAATCTTCTTGTATTTGTTGACGTCTGTCTTGTGACCAATTATATGATCAATTTTGGAGAAGGTACCATGCGGTGCTGAGAAAAAGATATATTCTTTTGCTTTAGGATGAGATGTTCTCTCTCTATATATATCTGTTAAATCCAATTGGTCCAAAGTTTCAATTAGTTTCACTGTGTTCTTGTTTAATTTCTGCTTTCCTGATCGGTCCATTGAGGAGAGTGGGGTGTTGAAGTCACCCACCATTATTGTGTAATGTGCAGTGTGTGCTTTAAGCTTTAGTAAGATTTCTTTTACGAATGAGGGTGCCCTAGCATTTGGAGCATAGATGTTCAGTATTGAGAGTTCTTCTTGGTGGATTTTCCCTTTGACCAGTAAGAAGTGACCTTCCGAGTCTCTTTTGATGACTTTACGTTGAAAGTCAATTTTATCTGATTAGAATGGCTCCTCCACCTTGTTTCCTGAGACCATTTGCTTGTAAAACTGTCTTCCAGCCTTTTACTCTAAAGCAGTGTTTGTCTAATACTGAGATGTGTTTCCTGTATGCAGCAAAATGTAGGGTCCTGTTTCTGTATCCAGTCTGTTAGTTTATGTCTTTTTATTGGTGAATTGTGTCCATTGATGTTAAGAGATATTAAGGAATAGTAGTTATTACCTCCTGATATTTTTGAAATTATTTTTTTATATTTGAGAGGTTATCTTCTTTTGGGTTTGATGAGAGGATGTTTCTATCTTGCTTCTTCCAGGGTGTAGTTTCCCTCCTTGTGTTGGTGTTTTCCCCCCTATTATCCTTTGTAGGGCTGGGTTTGTGGAAAGATATCGTGCAAATTTGGTTTTGTCATGGAATACCTTGGTGTCTCCATCTATGGCAATTGAGAGTTTTGCTGGGTATAGTAGTTTTGGCTGAAATTTGTGTTCCTTTAGAGTCTGCATGATATCTGCCCAGGATCTTCTAGCTTTCATAGTCTCAGGTGAGAAGTCTGGTGTAATTGTGGTAGGTCTTCCTTTATATGTTACTTGGCCTTTTTTTTTTTTTTAAATTTGGTTTTTCTAGACAGGGTTTCTCTGTGTAGCCATGGCTGTCCTGGAATTCACTCTGTAGACCAGGCTGGCCTTGAACTCAGAAATCTGCCTGCCTCTGCCTCCCAAGTGCTGGGAGTACAGGCGTGTGCCACCATGCCGGGCTTGTTACTTGGCCTTTTTCTCTTACTGCCTTTAATTTCTTTCTTTGTTTAGTACATTTGGGGTTTTGATTATTATGTGACAGGATGTATTTCTGTTCTGGTCTAGTCTGTTTGGAGTTCTGTAGGCTTTTTGTATATTCATGGGCATCTCTCTCTTTAGGTTGGGGAAGTTTTCTTCCATAATTTTGTAGAAGATATTTGCTGGCCCTTTAACTTGTAAATCCTCGCTCTCATCTATACCTATAATCCTTAGGTTTGGTCTTCTCATTGTGTTCTGAATTTCCTGGATGTTTTGGGTTACAAGCGTTTTGCATTTAGTATTTTCTTTGACTGTTGAATCAATAGTTCCTATGGTATCTTCAGCATCTGAGATTCTGTCTTCTATCTCTTGTATTCTATTGTTGATATTTGCATCTACGACCCCTGATTTCTTGCCAAGGTTTTCTATCTCCAATGTTGTCTCCCTTTGCAATTTCTTAGTTGTTTCTACTTCTGTTTTTAGAACCTGGATGTATATGCTCAGATCTTTCGCTTGCTTGATTGTGTTTTCATGTAATTCTTTAAGAGATTTTTGTGTTTCCTCTTTCATAGCTTCTACTTGTTGACCCATGTTCTCCTGTATTTCTTTAAGTGATTTTTGTATTTTCTCCTTATTCGCTTCTGTTTTTTGTTCCATATTCTCCTGAATTTCTTTAAGTGATTTTTATGTTTGCCTTGTAAAGGCTTCTAACTTTTGATCCATTTTCTCCTGTATTTCTTTAAGAGATTTATCTATTTGTTCTGCTACCAGCATCCTGACCAGTGATTTTAGATCCAAATCTTGTTTATCTGGTGTGTTGGGGTATCCAGGGCTTCCTGTTGTCTGCGAACTGGGTTCAGATGCTGTCATGCTGCCTTGATTTCTGTTAGTAACGTTCCTTCGTTTTCCTTTGCCCTCTGGTTATCTCTGGCATTAGTTGGTCTTGTTGTCACTGGCTGCTGTTTGAACCGCCCGTGAGGCTGGACTTACCTGTTGTTTCTCTACTGATGACCAGGCTGCAAGATAGAGACTGCCTCTGCGAGTACTGAGGGGACCTCAGGGAAGGCGGTTCCCAACTGAGTTGGTGCAAGCCTGGAGGGCTTGGACAAGTACTGCTGAGCTGAGCCGCCGCCCTGGCCCTGGCTGGTGGTCAGAGCCTGGCGGATCCACCAGAGGGATGGTAGACCCTGATTGAGTCTGTATACCTGGGCCTCTCTAGCGGTGGCCTGGTAGCAATATGGAGACTGCTGCTGTAAGGAACTGTGGGGCAGGCTGCTCCCAGCTGCCTTGGTGCAAGGCCGCAGAGCGTCCTTTTTTTTTTTTTTTTTTTTTTTTTTTTTTAACATTTTATTATATGTAAGTACACTCACTGTAGCTTGGTTTTTTTGAGACAGGGTTTCTCTGTATAGCCCTGGCTGTCCTGGGACTCACTTTGTAGACCAGGCTGGCCTCGAACTCAGAAATCCACCTGCCTCTGTCTCCCAAGTGCTGGGATTAAAGGCGTGAGCTACCACTGCCCGGCTACACTTTTTCTTCTTGTTCCTGCCCCACTCACTTACTCACTATAGCTGTCTTCAGACACCCCAGAAGAGGGCATCAGATCTCATTAAAGATGGTTGTGAGCTATCATGTGGTTGCTGGGATTTGAACTCACGACCTTTGGAAGAGCAGTCGGTGCTCTTAACTGCTGAACCATCTCTTCAGCCCTGGTGTTGCCTTCTTAAGGCCAGCCAACTCTATTCTCCTTACCTTTCTCCCCTTAAAAGTATCTCAACGCCCATATTCAGCTTGAAGATGTTATGAAGAGTCATCGACCTAGTTCCCTGGGCTGTGGGGCTGGAGAGGGTTATTAATAGGTAGTCTTTCTAGGGAATGTAGAAATGGTAATATTAGAACAGGGAGGAATAGAACAGGGAGTTGGTTGCTTAGCCATAACCTTTTGTTACTATGCTGAGGTCATAATTTTTCTTCCTTCCTTCCTTCCTTCCTTCCTTCCTTCCTTCCTTCCTTTCTTCTCTCTCTCTCTCTCTCCCTCCCTCCCTCCCTCCCTCCCTCCCTCCCTCTCTCTCTCTCTCTTTCTTTCTTTCTTTCTTTCTTTCTTTCTTTCTTTCTTTTTTTGTTTTTTTTTTGAAACAGGGTTTCTCTGTAGAGCCCTGGCAGTCCTGGAACTGTAGACCAGGCTGGCCTCGAACTCAGAAATCTGCCTGCCTCTGCCTCCCAGAGTGCTGGGATTACAGGTGTGCACCACCACTGCCCAGCTGGTCATAATTTCTTAAATGGCACATAATTTATTTTGATGCAAGACCAAGGGTTTCATTGATATTTCTTCTATTGATAGCAAGTTTTGCAAATATAAGAATTAGACCCAGTCCTTTTATAACTATTATTTTAATCTAATCTGAGATGTTTAAGCCTGTTAGTTTAGGAGCAAGTAGCAAAGTCATGGCTCTGAGTTTATTGTTAGGGTGTTTTCAAGATTTTAATTAGAAATAGCTGAGAGTAGTTAATGAACAACAGTGCAGATTACTTTACATGGTTGGTTTTCAAAAACGTCAGAAATCCACAGAATGTGACACTTAATGCTATTTATTCACTTGTTGTTGAGACTAGTCTGCTCCTGACATCTTTTCCTGTCTTGGATTCAAAGAAGAAATTGAGCATCTATGTGTTCGTTCCTCCAGTTGTGGCGAGACAGCCATTAGGCAAGAACTGCCTCTTTTCTTCTACAGACATAATACTGTCCAAAGAAAGGACACAATTACAGGTTTAGGACAGCTTGGTTCTGCTGAGACAGAATAGGCTAGTCCTTAATATTCCTGTATCTCTAAGGTCTGTCAGATGATCCTGGCCTGAAGTCTGAAGACCGATGCTCCAATGTTTTGAAATAAGTGACTGTCCAGGTGATCAAAGATCTCTATAAATTGGCTAAGTTTTGGAAGCTGTGTTAGGCTTCCTATATATTTTCAGTTACTATCAGTTGTTTTTGGATTTCTTGATGGGGTTGAAGACTGGTAGTCTCATAGCCAACACAAGATGTTTAGCATTGAGAAAGATGATATAGATTTGAGAAGCTGGTTTTCAGATGGCTTACAATCTAAACCCAGAACATGAGTCAAGTGTAGAATGGTAAGTTTTAATTTAGGATAGATGACAATGTTATATCCTAATAATAAAATTGATGGACTGGGTGTTAGGTTTATCTATACCTTGTAAATTACAAAATGATTATAGTTGTGCTCTATATCGAAAGGTTTTGTTTTTTATTAGGACAGAAAGGGGGAAGTGGTGCTGTTCTTGTGAACTAATCCTCTAATGAATAAAGGAGCCAATCACTGGGCAGTAGGCGGGACTTCCAGTTGGACAGAGGAAGAAAGGAAGCAGGAAAGAGTTAATTCTCTTTGGAACCAGGACCAAAGATTTAGTTGCTAGAATTTCCTAGTATTCCTAGATTCTGCAAGGATCTGCCACTGGAGGGATCAGATTTTTTTTTTTTTTTTTTTTTTTTTGGACTTGTTTTTTTCCCCGAGACAGGGTTTCTCTGTATAGCCTTGGCTCCTGGCTGTCTTGGAACTCACTCTGTAGACCAGGCTGGCCTCAAACCCAGAAACTGGCCTGCTTCTGTCTCCCAGAGTGCTAGGATTACAGGTGTGTGCCACCACCAACCGTTGGGATCAGATATTAATAAGGTGTACAAGATTAGGTTTTGTTGTGCCCAGATTGAGTTACCATTGTTTCTGAACTAAATTTGTTTGCATTTTCATGTGGCGGCTTGTCTGGGTTCAAGGCCAAGTGTGGGTTTGCCTGAGGTGCTCCACAAAGGCCATAGGGTATTTGAAGCACAGTATTGGCTTGGTGGAACCTAGTAAGCTGGGAGAAAGACTGGAGTTTAGAGTCAGAATCTCCATGAGATAAAAACATTGCCTGCCAGTGCATGGCCAGCCAGGCCACTGGGGCAGAGGCACACATGAGAGAATGTGGTGGTTCTACCTTCCTGGGTGGTTTTAATTCCCCAGGGCTCATTTTCCCATAAGGCACAGGTACCACCCAAGAGAACCGAATGCTGATTGCTTCTGGCACTCTTACCAGTTACTGATTAGTTTTAAATAGCTGCTGCCCACCAACCCAGGCATACCTTATCTTAGCAAAGCAATGGCTTCTATAGCCCATGAGCTTGCCACTCAACTCACTCAGGCTTACCATCAGGTAAGTCTGAACACCAACTGCACAGCCTTAATTTTCTTGTGACTTAAAAAGCTCAGCAAAATAAGAAACATTTTTTCTAACAAAACTGGTTTTGTTTTATCATCAAATACTGACAAGAACTTGGGTGTGGGGATGCATGGGGCGCCAGCACACCACAACCTTTGTGCAGACTTCCAAAGAAATTTCTGGCAACATCTTTACCTTAAGTCCGTGGCACTAGTTTAGAACTAGAACTGTACAAAAGTGAATGTCTGCATTAAGAGGTCACAGACAACAGGAGGAACTTTGGATTTTGATTTGTCCTGGGAACTGCCAGTATTCTACTTGTTTTGTACAGAATTTGCCATGTTGCCACATGGTTCTTTTATCTGCTAAGTTTTTAACTAACTGTCACCTACACGCAGCTTTATTTTAAAAATTTAGTGGTTACTCAGACCATTAAAATTTGATGCATTTGTCATAAACCAAATTTAAAGTTTCATACCATCTTTAAAAAGTTACTCAAATACAAACTAAAAAAAGCTTTTATATACAGAATTCAGTTTTTAGTAATTTATATTCAAATCTTTTAGACTACAAACCCATCTCAATCTTCCTCTAAGCCACCCAACACTAGCCATTTACCTATTTAATAATGCAATACAGCACAAACATGTGACTAACAACTAACATATGATTTCAGAAAGACAAATTTTTGTAATTTCAATGAAAAAATAAATTTGCTAGGTATAGGTGAGATATTTATTCCCAAGACACTGTTGTATGACCCCAGTCCTATATCTAAAACACAGGTTACACCATAATTTAGAAGGTAGACAATTCTGTTGGCATCTCTGAGGTGATGGACTCGTTATTGTTTAAACATGTAGACAGGTAATGATATAACTGACATATGTTCAATGTGTGAAAAAACACAATGCAGCTCTGTAGAAACATGACTTGTGAGTTTAAGGGTTTTATTATCAAAGTATTGTAAAACAATTTCAGAAACTGTACATCAACATGGCACAGACTGTAGCCTACTTTTGTTTTTTAACTGCACAAAAGTGAAGCTTGTAACTAAGAAAACAGTTGCCTACCTAGTCTGCATATAACATGGAATCACTGTGCATAAGATACTACTGCAATCAAAGTAACACAAATTTATTGGTTTTATACAACTTGAGATCAAATAAAAGTACATTATCAAGGAGAGCTGTCATATTTTAAAAGCACATGAAGGTCAATTTAAAATGCACCACCACTTCTTGTTCAACAGTGAGGTTTAAAACTAATAAAGTTGGAAACTGAAAATCAGGACAAGGTCATTTTCTAGTGATGGGCTGCGTTCACTGGTAGAGATGTGAAATAAATTATTGGGAAAAAAACCATAAGTAGCTATGAAAAAGTGAACAACTCTAATTCAAAACATCATATTTTACAGCCAGTTTTATTTGAAAAATTTTTACTGTAATTTAAAGCCTACTTAGCCACCAAAAAAGGTTAGTGCATATATAACCTTTGAAAGTTAAACAAAGCCACAAAAATTTAGCCACAAGGCTCAAAAGGCTTATCTATCACAAATGCTTTTTTCCAGATGTAATTCTAAGAATGTTAATTTGTCATGTCAACAAACAAGACCATTAAATAGGTCACTGTGTCAACGTTTCATGACGTTTGGGGTAACATGCAATCAGTGCATTCCCTACATGGCTCTATCACGGCAAGGACTCAAACTCTAGAAATATTCTAAGTGAACGCACTGAGGATCATAGACAGAGACAATCCATGCCTGCTGGAGATGCATGCAGCTGTTCATCTGTGTTAGAAGCAGCAGTTGCACAGCTGCTTGATCACGCAAATGGATGTAACCATGGCAATGCTGGTCACCCGGGTACCACTTTATAGCTTTTGCTATAAAACGCTAGAGGTCATGATCAGGTGCTCTGAAGCCATTGGTAATGTGCAGCTGTATACACCTAGGTGAGATGAACACACACAGCATTAGGGATCACAAGGAATGACACTGAGGCCCATCTGCAGCCAGACTTGGGCTTAGTCACTCATATCCATGTCTTCTTCGTGGTGATCATCCCCGTTCACTTTGGACTCTCGAAGGTCGCCCACTCCCTTCTCCACAGAGCACTCCTTTGTTTTAGGGGACACTGCTTCTGTTGGTCTCTTCTCCTCTTTCTTTTCCTTCTCACTGTCATAGCCTTGTTCCTCTTCATCATAATCCCGAGTCACCTGCTTTGCAAAGGAGAATGGGAAAATAAGCTTCTTCAAAGGAAAACACTTCTTGATAAAACAGCAGCAGCACCATGGTGTTAGCACCCTAGCATGTGTACTTACTTTGACGTCTTTGTCACTCTCAGACTTCCTTTCTCGTTCCTTCTCCTTGTCTTTGCTCCTCTTCTTTTTACTTGTTGATCGTTCCCTTTCATCTCTGCTTCTTTCTTTGTCCTTGTCTTTCTTCTTCTCTTTTTTATGTCTAGAAAGAATAGTTAAAATGTGTTTATAAAGTTGCTTTGTAGGAACTTTTGGCAGTTTCATTCCTTTTTTTTTTTTGGTTTTTTGGAGACAGGGTTTCTCTGTGTAGCCCTGGCTGGCCTCGAACTCAGAAATCCGCCTGCCTCTGCCTCCCAGTGTGCTGGGATTACAGGCGTGCGCCACCACCGCCCGGCTGGCAGTTTCATTCCTAAGTGAGCAACAGGTGTTAAGATGATGAGCTTAATCAAGCTGGTCTAGAAAGAATGCAAAGAGCCCAGTTTGAAACACTGGGTGATCAAAGTGAGAATTTAAGCTGGATAGAGCCCTAAAGGGCTAATTACCCCCAAAAAGTACATATCTCAAAGAGAATAATGCATTAACTTGCACCCAAAGAAAATTACTGCATATATATGTAAAAAAATTTTAATTTAAAAAACATTAGTCCCAAATATTATAAATCACAGATATAAATGATACCCCTACCTCCTTGGGGACGGTGAGCGGGACAGCTTTCTTTTAGGAGACCTGGGCTTTTTAGGGGATCTTGTACCACTCCTACTTCGCCGTCGTCTTCTCTCTCTAGAATCACAAATGTTCAAACTAGGCTTTAAAATATAGTGTGGTCTCACCAGCTCCACTAGGAGCTTCCACAGCCTAAGACCTGCCTCATAATACTGTTTTAGGCAATAAGAATCTATCTCAAGCTTAAGAAAAGACTATTGTGATGCATAGATCTGGAAGGAATTCTTTATCATATTTAATGTAAAAATGTGCCCTGTAGTTAGCACTCTGGAGTATTTTTACTTTCTTAATGGTATTTTTGAGACAGGGTCACATAATACAGTTTAAGTTAGCCTTGAACTGGCATTCTTCTATCTTCAAGGACACCAACAAAAGCTTATTTCAGTTTTCTTCTAAAAATCTTACAGTATTGGCTTTGAAGTCTTTGATCCAACTTTTCAAGTATTTGAAAAACATGACATAAACCTTCAGGCAAATGCTGTACCCTGAAATGGAGTTGAACATTAAGAATGCTTTCTATAAAGTTTGCCAGGCCATCCCTTCTATTTTGACTGTAAAAATTTATATATAGTTAGTCACTAGCACCTTAAGATGACAGTCAGCCCTTAAAATTCCTTCCATCATTTATCACCAAATTATTATGTGGGAAAGTAAACATTCTTGAGTATAACACGTGACTATAGTAAACATATCACAATGAAGCTACCAGAATTCAGTCATTAAGACTTGGCTATCTAAGCCCATTTTCTCAACACTAAGGTATTTGTCTGATTCTGAACTTCTTGTGGCCTGCTGAAAATAGTCATGCCCCCAGGCCTCAGGTGCTGCTGGCCTTACCTGCTTGCACTCCGAGAGCGTCTGGCTGTGCTGTAGCTTTTTGGTGGAGTTTTGGAACGTTTCTTTTCTTTATCTTCTTTCTTTTTGTCTCTAACAAAATTTAATAAAGCATGATGACTAACAAGTCATTCAATGTAATCTCAGAATGGCATATTTGTAATAAAATTTTTCTAAGCTTCCATTTTTTGTGATAGTTCACTAAGAAGTTATCTCCAACAGAAAAGTGGCCTATGTGCTAAGAAAAGTATTTAAGATGCTGGCTAGTTTCCTGTGTTTGGTATTGAGTTCAATGGGCTTAATCACTGTTGTTGAGTCCTTTCACTTGTTCACAAGTTCCTGAACTCTTTCACCATGTCAGAATCCAATAAAGGACCACAGCTCTATCATTTGCTCTATCACCAGTTTCCTTCAATGTACACATGCTGAGGAAAATGCCCATCTGAGATTAAGCCAAACCTGCTTCCTTTTTCTGTTACTGCATACACTGGCTAGTCAGTGACATCTGTAAACTCTGCTGCCACAATGGATAGGGACCACACCACACTCAGTTCCAAAGTTCTTTACAGATCCTTCCCAATTCATTTCTATTTAATCCCACAGTACACACTCATCCTTGACTCCTTCCTACTCTGGTCCTTGTCCTCCAGCAGTCATCATCTCTTGTCAGACAGCCTTTATTACCAAATCTCCCAATAGGCCCCCGTATACCTTCTCAAGTACACCACGCACTCTATTGGTCTTTCAAGGCACAAGTGTGTGCTATACCTACCATTATATTCTCCCTTCAGCAACTGATCAATATACCTGAATTTGTACAGCTATCACTGAACATGGTTCCTTCTTGTGTGACTTCCTTGTTCTCAATTGAAAGGTCTTAAGAAAAAGAATACCAGGATTCCTTCTCTGTGTATGTAAACAGTTCCTTTCCGATTAGTTAAGGTACATGCTCACCAATGAAAAATGGTTGAAGGGTAGAGAAAACAGAAACTATTATTTTTAGTTATTTAAAACTAGACCATTGATTTAAAATTTTCTCTCTGAATGAAGATGAATTATTTTTTAAAAGATGTATTTATTTTTAAACTTGTATGCATGTTTCTGTATGAATTTATGTGCACCATGTGTATGTAGGTGCCTAGAAGCCAGAAGAGAATGTTGGATGCACTAGACCTAGAGTTATAAGTAGATGTAAGAATCTGGTGTCAGTTCCAGGAACTAAACCCAGGTCTTCTATAAGAGCAGCAAGTACTCTAATTGTTTAACTTTTCCAGCCCCAAGACTAATCTTAAAAAGGTATTTTCAAGTGGAGGAAAAAATTACTACTTTTTTTTTTTCATCTTACGAATCCTCAATTTAACTTTACTGGTTATATTAGAGACTTTCTCTAATCTGGCTATATGTCTAGACTATAAATGATCTTTCAAGAATGTTTCCAACTACTGATGATGACATGAAGATAAATGAACACAGCTAGCTGTTTGCTTAGAGCTCCTTGGCACACAAAGGATATCTAGGAGTCTTAGGCCCACACCCATAGCAGTGACTAAATGGAAAAGAGAGCCAACAGGTAGGTAACTAAGAAATGTTAGAGTGGCTAGAGAGATGGCTCAGCAGTTAAGAGGACTCAGGATCAATTCCCACTATCCATATGGCAGCTCACAACCACTGTAACTCTAGTTCCAGGGAATCTGATTCTTAGACACTGTGTGTACCAGGTATGCATATGGTATAGACACCCATATAGGCTAAACACGCAAACACATAATCTTTTTAAAATGGCAAAAAGAATTAAGAAAAAAAGATGTTACACCTTCAGGGTGGCAGGAGACAAGAAAACCAAGAGCAGCATCCTCAAGCCATGTTTCTTTTCCATCCTGTCTCCTCCCCATACCTCACCAATTCTGTAACAAAGAAGCACGGCACTGGGGTTTCAGGAACTGTGGTTGCTGCTTCTGTTTTGGACAAATGTACCTGGCTTTGGATGTGCTCCTTGACCTTCTACCCCTCTCTCGGGAATGAGATCGTCTCCGTCTTGGACTTTTGGATCTCCTTCTACTCCTGGATTTGGAGTGTGACCGTCTCCTTGACCGGCTTCGTGACCGCCTAAAAATGTAAATCAGTAATTCTTGTGTATATAGATATAAAATGTACACTGAACCCATCTCAGATAAGAGCTATATGTATCAAGCACCAGAGAAAATTCCTTTCAGCTGCAATCATCATTTAGCCCAGTTATCTTCTAGACCTCACCTCAGAAATTACTGATGTGTGTTCATGATGTACATTCACTTGTGCTTGTGTATACAACTGATAATCTATACATGTATTCTCTACAAGTTGATGCCAGAAGATTCCATAACAAAATATAATCTCCCAGGAACCAAGATATAGGTAATTTGAACTGAGCATGTGAAGCATGATTTCTTAAAAATAAAGCATATTACCCCTTTAAGGAAAACTAATCTGTTGTCAATAATAAAATCTGCCTTCCAAGGGAAATAAAAACATGTGAAAATCTAAGTATGAGTCTGATTTGTTGGTTTTCTGATGAAGTCTGATATCATTAAAAGCCAGTGCATAGTGTTGGACAGCAACCAAAAATCATACCAAATTTGGGTACTTTATCAAACAGTAATTATTCCCTGAAAATATTAAAACTCTTTTCTAAGTGCATAGTTGGGAGGTTAGGTTTTAAAATATGCAAACATGACTATGATAAAAATAAACTATGTAATTTCTAAAGAATAAAAGTATTATATTAAATATGTGAGCTAAGCATGGTGATATGGTCTTTAATTCCAGCACTTAGAAGAAACAAGTGCATTTCTATGTGAGTAGCCTGGTGCACATAATGAGTTCTAGGCCAGCCAAGTCTACATACTGAGACTATCTCAAAACAAGTCCCCCAAAGAAAACAGCAAAAGTAAACCAAAAGAGTGTAAAATTTGAATGTAAAATCCTATTTCTACCATTAAGTTAAAATTTAGATTGGTGAAATACAACAAACTCTTATTTTGGGGGTGGTAGGTTATACTGTATGCTATGTAAAATGATAGGGATTAGCCATTATGACTTTCATAATGTTTAATATGGTTAGATATAAACTACATGCTAAAAGTACATTGACTTTATTTTTTTAAAGTGTGAATGCAAAGACTCCTAAGTTTGGAGGGGGACCCACCCTGTTACAGAAAACAAAACCTTACATATTTACAAAAGGGTATAACCAATGTGGGAGATGAGAACAAATTCACCACACAGGTCTAGATTTGACTTTGGGTAGGTAGAGTTTAGATCATAGAACACAGGGAGAAGTTTCAAGTTACTTGTTCTTTTGATACAACTGTAACATTTTAGTATTTCCTATCAGTGATTTAGATCTAGAACACAGGAAAAAGTTTCAAGTTACTTGCTCTTTTGATACAACTGTAACATTTTAGTGTTTTCTATCATTGAAAGGACTTAACACTGCTTCCGTTTTAAGTAGGAATCACCTGTTCACCTTTCTCCTAAATTGCTCAAGGAAAACCCCTTTAGGACTCCATGAGCAGCAATGGCTAATGATTAGACCCACTTTACCAAGGAGGTGGTCTGCAAGGCACAGCTAGTTGATGGTCAAGAGAGCTAACCTGTGTCTGGAGGATGAGGGGGTCCTCCTCCTTCTCGAGCGTGACCTTGATCTTGAATGCCTTCTCTTTTCTTCCTTCTTGTCTGATTAAAAAACAAAAACAAACAAACAAACAAAAAAACCAAAAAACAAAACTGTATTAAGAAATGCTTAACCAGAGGTATATGTGTGAGATTCAGGAATCAAAGTCCAGCCCTCCAGCTGTCCAGAAGCACACATGTAACCAATAAGACAACGTGCTGGCCTTCAAAGAATATTTTGTCTTTATTTCAGCCTTTATAAGACACCTCAAATGCTATAAATGATCATATTTCCACTCTAGGAAGTTTCAGAGACAGGACTCCTCAGCTTTCAGTGAATTCTATGACAATTTGTAATTGCTGAGGTTTCACCTGCTATCTAATCTGAAATGCTTTTGAAGGCTCAAGCATCCCCATAAGGCAATTCTCTGGCTTTCTCCTTTGTTCTAAGTCTCTACTGAGGGTAGTCCACAAATATACCTACTATTCAGGCGCCAGTATGAACATTTCAAATTCTAATCCAATGAAATGTTCACACCATACACAACTGTGCATGTATATATAAAGAATATCAAGAACACAGTCTTTCTCTAGCACCTAAGTATAATTTATATCAAAATTTAAAGCCAAAACTATGACTTATTCTCCTGTCCCTGTAGTGACAGAATCTGACTGACTTTAGGAAGTCAGATACATGCCCATTCTTCAAGGCCATTCTCAACTGTACACTTAGAACAAAATTGCCTCATTTCCAACATACCAAGTTTCTTTAACTCAGGATCTAAGAGGCAACTAAACCCATTGCCCTCTTCACATGCTCACTATTACCAAATGATGCCACTAATTTATTTGGTCATTTCATTCATATGCCTTTATTTATAGGTATTTCAAAGTAAAGCCACACAACCACAGAATTCATTATAGGTAAACCAGTCATTTCAGTCTTGGTTTTTAACAGAAGCAGTTAAACCTTCTATAGCAGTACAAATCCAGCTGTACTTCTAAGACCCCTATCACTTACTTGACACCGTATTAGATGATATGCTTATAGCATTTGCTATCAGTTTTTTTTATTAGTTTACTATTTATACTTTAAAATTACTTCCCAAGTAATAACATTTACACTTACTAAGGAATAGGAGTTTAAAAAAATGAATCAAACACTTATTTAAGAAAATGTGCTTCATTACCAGATTTACATATACGTAACACACATACACTGGGACAATTCATCTAATCACCCTCAAAAAGACAATCTGTCCAGAGCTAGTTTAGTGGTGGTTATACCTGCTTAGCATCCACAAGCCTCCAGGTTCCCTCTCGGCAACTCCTACCACCACCCAAAAGTATCTGATTGGCACTCTACTACATGATTTTTGTGTCTCAGAATACAGAAAGTCTTAAAAACAAAACAAAACAAAAAAACGACAAGAATGTTATTCAACAACTTGTACATATAGGCCATTACCAGCTTTTCCAAGAACTAAAATTTAACATCCAAGGAAAATGTGTATGAGTATTTTACCTGGCTCAATAGCGGCAGAAATCAGGGACTGGGCTTCACGCACTCTCTTCATGGCTTCCTCTATTTCTTTACTAGAGGTGTCTGACTTCAGACTTGGTGAAACAAGACCAGCTGCTACATGATTCAATCTAAAACAAGACACAGTTTTAAATCTAAGCTTCCTTTTCAAGTAAACAGGTATATTTCACACATCATCTTTGTAAA
Organism: Apodemus agrarius; assembly: GCA_964023405.1. NCBI lineage: Eukaryota > Metazoa > Chordata > Mammalia > Rodentia > Muridae > Apodemus > Apodemus agrarius. Next base: position 2,050,103 of record OZ030007.1, on the reverse strand, counting down.
TAATACTTGAGAGCAAATTGCCGGGACCACCATTTTAAGAAGCAGCTTGCAGTGAAGTGCCACTTTCAAATATTTACAAAGTTCTGGAGTAAGAAAATACTTTTTAATTTTGGTAAATGCTAGTATAAGAGAACATATTGATGCTAACATTAACCTTTCATGAAAGGATTTAGAAATTCTTAGGGAAGCAGCTGGGCAGTGGTAGCACATGCCTGTAATCCCAGCACTTAGGAGGCAGAGGCAGGCAGATTTCTGAGTTCGAGGTCATCCTGGTCTATAGAGTGAATTCCAGGATAGCCAGGGCTACACAGAGAAACCCTGTCTCAAAAAGCAAAAAAATAAAATAAAATAAAATAAAAAAAAATCTTAGGGCAAAGCATTACCTTTTAGACTACAGATGGGGAGAAACTAAGGCAGTGGTCAATAGTTCATGAACTTACACATGAAATCTTGATCACATGTCATCAAGAACAGGCACAAATGGCCCTTGAGATGACTCAGTAGGCAAGTGCTCTTGATGTCAAGCCTAATGACCGAACCAACTCCTTAAAATTGTCCTAAGCTCAACACACACTGTAGCCTGTATGCATGCACAGCACCCCACAAAACAGATTTGTTTTTTTAAAAAAAGAAAAAAGTCCCCCCCCCAAAGAGTGCTGGGTGTGGTGGCCCACTCATTAACCCTGCCAACAAGAGGCAGAAGCAAGCAGATCTCTGAGCTCTAGGATAGCCTGATCTATACAGCAAGTTTCAGGCCAGTTAAGGGTATGAGAGTGGGTGTAAGAACCCATAATGCACTGGTGCTACTAATATGCTGGGCGGTGGGGATAGTAACCTACTAAACTATGTCCTTTCTCCTGCCATGTTCTCCTACTTATTAATAGTGATGATGTTAACTAACTCCATCTAAATGTCAAGATGTTTTTCTCTGTGGTCCCTTCCCCTGGAACTTCTATACGTTTCCCATTTTTTTTTTTTTTTTAAAGAGACAGGCTTTCTCTGTATAGGTCTGACTGTCCTGGAACTAACTCTGTAGACTAGGCTGGTCTCAAACTCAGAAATCCGTCTGACTCTGCCTCCCAAGTACCACCACTGCCCGGCATGTTTCCCATGTCAATGCACATACTTTGCCACAATGAATGTTTAATACCAATTAAAGAAAATGCTTTGTGTACTTTTTTTTTTTTTTTTTTTTTTTTAAAGTCAGGGTCTCACTATGTAGCCAGTCTACACTATATAGACGAGGCTGACCTAGAGCTTACAGAGATCCACTTGCCTCTGTCCCCCAACTGATGAGATTAAAGGTTTTCGCCACCATGCCTGGGCTCTAATGTGTATTTTGTATAAATCATCAAAATACCACTTTCATGCTATCACTCTGTAACAAACCACTCACAATTATTAGGAAACACTCAAAAGAAAACCCTTAACAATTGGGCTTACTTTTGGATTCCCTTTCTTGTTTCTACAATATAATACATAATAATGTATTAAGCATGTCCTAGGAATAGCTAACTTTTTTCTATTTACAGTAAGTTCAACAATGTAATATATAACAGAGTAATTGTGTTCTCAACTTGGTGTGGTGGTCTATGCCTGGAATCCCACCACTTGAACAGGAGTCTTCAGGCTTGACTACATAGTGAACATATGGCATATCTCAAAAAGAAAACAAAAGACAAGTGTTCTTGAGACAGTTACACCAAAAAGAGACAAAGGAGAAAGCTTACTTTGGATCAACAGTACTCATAAGTTTCAATAGCTGGTCTGCAGCAAGGGACTAAAAAAAAAAAAAAAAAAAAAAAAAAGAGAGAGAGAGAGAGAGAGAGAGAGACAATGAGCATACTGTGACAAGTGACTGCTATTTTATTTTCTTAAGTTTGTTGAAAAGTTCCAGGACAAACTGGCAACCTATAAAGAACAATGCTCTGTGTACATCCATGGCAAAAAGGTAAAGTGCAAATCACGAATCCTAACAATGGATTGTCACTAAGGCAAAGTCACCCATGGTTAGGAAAAGGGGGGAAGTAAGTTTTCAAGAGTAAGTCTCAGTAGTCTGGGTTTATAGGATCAGCTCTTGCTTATTCTAAAGACTTAGAAAATCTGAAACTCTTAAGAGTAACACCTCTAAAAAGTAAGAACTGAGAAACAAAACATTCTCTAAATGTGTTAAGGATTAAATCCTGATGTAATTCTGTGGTCATTTAAAATCTATTTCAAATGAGTTAACAGAATAAAAAGATTACTACTACAACACAATCAGCTTTGAAATGCAAAAGTTTAATGAAATAATACCCTATAAACACAAGTTTATAAATGAAGGGTAGTTGAGATATACCTGAGAGTTCAAGTTTGTTCCTGGAAGCCCAAGAGCAGCAAGGGCAGGATCAAGAGCTGGAGCTCCCAACGCAGCCAGGGGAACAGCGCCAATCTGCAATAGTTAAGGGTTTCTTATATAAAACATCTTTGACTTTCAGTATTGGGTTAGACACTAACTTTCTCATTTATGTATTTCTTATTTGTGTATAGTGTCATAACAGTTAAATGGTATAAAACCATTACTATCATGGTTCAAATTCTGCTGTACAAAATATCTAAGAACTGGACATAACTATCAACAGAAACGAAGGTTGTGGTTTGTAGTTCCTCACACCTGTCCATCTAATGGTCAACCTTTTTCTTATAAAACATTACTCCTCTAAGATTTATAAGAAAAATGGCCCTCTCAGAATAGCCTTAAGTATTCATTGCATCCTCAATGAAAACCCAGCTCTGTGCTACGATGACAGGACCCTAAGTACTTTTCTTCTGGCTACTGTCATGTATGCATGCTGTCTACTGATTATTGTTTAGATATTAAGGTAAAAGCTTCTTTTGAAAGCCCCTGTATCCTGTCCTCCCAGTAAGTTTTAGTACTATCTTTGAAAGCAGACTTCCCCCCAAGACCACTCAGCCACACTTTGAAAGTAGAAATCTCAATACTAAGTCCTCTGGTCAAAATGTTTCTTTGTGCTCTTGTTCTGCAGCATTGTTCTTCACAGGACTGCTATTCACTTATTAGATGTATGGTAACCTCCACCTCTTATTCCCCAATCATTCCTTGTTTCTGATTTACATTACTAAGATCCTGTTTTCTTCCTGACAGAAGTTTTAGTTAAACCACAAATTAACACAAACATGCAAAGTCTTATAGAGGCAGTCAGACTTTCCATTCATGTGCTGAAGTCATCTATTGTCAAATACTACCTCAAACACTAAATATACCCTTTCTGAATTCAATGGTGTAAGTACCTGGGTAAGTGGGTTTGGGGTAGGCAGGAGTCCACCACCAGGCAGAAGACCTGCCACTGCATTAGCTGGTGCCAATAGAGACAAAGCCTTAGTCTCATCAGGAATAACTCCTGCAGAGAAACATCCTTGCATGAGAACACACTCTCTTTGAAGACAGAAAACACACAAAAACACCCAGAAAATGTCTCCCTGATACACCACCTGAGTTTGTTGAAAGTACTTATGTTCGCTAAAATATAAAGTTTGATCTCTATGATTATTTATCATTAATTTTATGTCAGAAAGAAACTTCAATGTGTGAAAATTTGTTTCCTTTTTCTCTACAATGGTTAAGTTTCTAGAGTAAAAAAATAGCACAATACACACTACTGTTTTGTTAACACTGCCAAGATTTCATCACCTGTACTCGATTTTTAAGTCATGAACCAAACGTAAGCAAGCACAGTCGGTTCTCCAGGGGTGTGCTCTCAACTTTCAAAAGCTGTTTTATGAACAACGACTCGTGTCGGCTGCTTCACTATAAAGCACACAGAAAAATCAAGATACACAAGACAAAAAAAGTTTGATTTAGGGGTTAATAATATGGTACAGTTACTATGATTTTCTTTACACCTACCATACAAATTTTGTAAAAATTAAAAGAAGGAAAGTATGTAAAGGAAATATTCTGTTGGAATCAAGAGTAGGGCTTTTGCTGACTCATGAATATGAATGTTTCTGAAGGTCTCTGAATACACAGGGGAAATGTGTGTAGGGGGAGTGAAGGGGAAAGGGAGGGAGAGAGAAAGAGAAGGGGATGGAGAAAGGAGGGAAGAGGAAGGGAAAGAGAGGGAGAGAAAAAGAGAGAGAAAGAAAGAGAAAGAGAGAGAATAGGTAAAACATGGCACATTCCTTACCTGTACAGTAAAATGCTTTAGGTTCCAATATGTGCCATGCTAACCGTATCAAAAAATGTTGCTATATAGTGTCAGTTCAATATCTATCTTGTTCAAAACTCCTTAAGCCCAAAACCACATGTATGCCTGCTTTTAAAGCCTAATCTGTGTATTCAGATAAAATCTAAAGGTCCTAAGACAAATTATTTATGTAGACAATTTAAATTCTATCCAACAGCAAAAGCCCTATACAGATGGATTAATCTGTTAATGTGCCCAAGCCCCCAAAATGAGAGTTCAATAATACAATTAAACTACATATTTGCAAATACCAGTAGTATTTCTGTAATACATATTAAGAAACTGCATCTCATCATAAAACATACAATATGTACAGGGCACTTAAGAGAAACTGGATAAGCTGCAGAAGAAAACTGTTGGGTGGTATTTTCAGCAGGGCCTGGTATATAGTTCAGGCTGAACCAGGGAAAAGAACTGTAAAACACAACAACAAAAAAGAAAAACCACTGTTAAATAAAGGTAATGGTTCCTTCCACCTATACTGAGAAGTGCCGATAATATAAACAAATGTATACTACACAGCACTGCTATCTTGCTTGTGTCAGAGCTGTCATCAATTTAGATACCGAGAGTTATGGAGGGAAGGGGAGATGATCATTTGGATATAGGGCATTAATGCATCAATATTAACAAACCTACAAAGATAAAGGGATAATTTTGCATGCAAAATTATGTCTCAAGAGGATATATTAAGTATCAACATATTACTCAAATTAAGTGCATCTCCAACATTTCTGGCAAACTAAAATCCTCTTGAATTTATTGTGAGACACCTGAGAGAAGATCTGCATCCATTAAAAAAAGTCATGCATCTGATCCTCTGATTAAAAAAGGTCTAAAAACAAAACTACAATTTAAAAATAGCAATGAGGCCCCTCACCAGTTAATTTTCATGCGTCAAGAGTATTTTTTTTTTACTGCTGCTTTGATAGAACCATGAAATACTGCATGAATGTGTAGAAATGAAAGAAAAAGAAACAGACAAAAGAAACAAACATTAACCAAGGAACCTAGATGTCCCCAAATCCATTACTATTAAGAGCACCTTCCACATCCAGCTATCTATGTTTTACCAAGTGAGGCTATTCTTACCGTATACTTTTGGTCTATTGTTCTAACACACTGACAAAGAGCCAACACCAAGCGTTAAGGGCTAAAACCAAGTGAATGGTGACAAGGGGATTGAATATATCAGTTTACTTGTGGAGGTAACATTAATACAGCACATCATACCACAAATTAAATGCAGCAAAAACAGATTCTTGAACTGAGTATTTCTAAAGCTCTATATATACTTCCCCAAACCTCACTTTCAAAAACATCTACAAAAATTACTATGGCTTAAAATAATTATAAAGACCCAAATATATGATATACCATATATTCCACCCCAAGCTCATTGTATTATGGCTAACTAAAGCACTCTGCACATTACTCACATGACCGTCTCAAGACCTACTGTCTACTTTACTCATCCTGAATTGAGTTCTGTAAAGTTCTCTGTTGGTGTAAGGTGGTGGTTAATTAAGTCTTATCTTAAAGAGGCACACTGAAATAAAAGGAATTGCTTATCCAAAATACACTAAATCAGCTTCTGACCTTTCTTTCACAGAAACATTGTTACTGGCCTCACATCTCTAATTTTAATATACTGTTACCAAAATAGCATGCCTTAACTCATCTCCAAATATAATTTCTTTAGAAAAACCAGAGGCAATTCTCTATGATTAGACATTTCCAACTTTCACAAAGTATGGTGGCAAATCTTCACATTTGTCTTCAATTATCTAAGAAGCATCTAAAAAGCAACAATTACAAGATACAGCTTCCACTAACCAGTTTATTAAAGGAAAGGGAAAGCATGTAGATCATGGCCAGTATATTAAGTTATTAAGTTAAAATTCAGTACGTATATCATGTCAATGATTTCCTCAAATAAAGATTTATAGTTACCAAAAGCAAACCAAGCAGCAGTTTACTGGGAACAAGCTAACTTGTAAAGTATGCCTTAGAAAAGTTTTTACAAAATGGCATTAAATAATAGTGCTGTCCTGTCACAGTGGCTTTTAGATCCAAAAACCTGCTCATTTTTTTTTCTGTCAAATTACTTTAACAGCCTAAAATGCAAAAAGAGAGAAAATGCAGTTAACAAATGGTGACAGCAGGAAACACTTGGGGGCTCGAGTGCTCGCTGGTTTAGTTAGTGTCTAGAGCCTGCAGCTGCAGAGCACCCACTGTGTCCAGCCATCTGGGAGGGTTTTGCATGTGCCTTCTCCACTACAAAAGTCACACACACAACAGAGAGAAGAGTTTATTATTTTGAGATATTCTAGAAAATATAACAAGAACAAGAAAATCTGCCATAAAACAAACACCCAGTGCCCATCTGGCACCTAAACTATAGGAAATCTTAAACTTTTACAAAAACTAAAATTATTGCAACCCTTGGTATACTGGAATTCAGTATATATGTGTGGTTTTTGTTTTTGTTCTATTTTAAGGTAGGAGTGAGAGAATAAAGAAAATAAAATTGACTTAGCTACTGATTTTAGAACAAAAGCATCATGCATTAATTTGAAGGTTTCTGTGTGAGAATGATATGGTATGAATGTTTACCTTTGGGACTTCTTAATACTTAACATTATATCTCAGAGTTTGGAATTCAGTTTAAAAAACTTAAAAACATTTTAACGATAGCAAAAAGTTAATTACCTTATAAAACAGACTTTATTTCTCAGTTTTAGAATAAGGAAAAAAAACAAACAAACCTCCAAGTAATAATTATGGAGTGCAGTATAACAAGGGTTTCAAAGTAATGCTTTGAATCTGACAGGCTAGTGATGCTTACTCTACATCTATACTGTGGCCAATGGCCAGGCAGGGGTGCCCACATAGGTAGTGAAACAAAGCACAAACCTTCAGCATATGGTACGACTATCAAAGCTCTGTCAACGAACACAGTGTTTGTCAGATGCTGTGCCACAACTGCCGAGTCTGGATCATGGAACTTAACAAAGCAGACACGAGAGGAGACTGGCAAAGGTGAGTCACTAAAAGATAAAGAAATATCATTAGAAAAACAGCACTGGCTAAAACATATACATCACCAAAAGGACAATGCTCAGGTTAAAAATACATAGATGCATGTTAATTTGTTTTAACCAATTGAAAGTCTTGACTTAATAGAGATGCAGCGCAGACAGACTCCTATAATCACCACTTAAATTGTAACACAGCAATTTAAAAACCGTTTAAGTCAGAGAGACAACTGCATCATTTTAGTGACTGTGCATACATGTACTTGTGTGGCTCAAGCTCAGGGTAGACCACTGATCTACATCCCTAGTTCCAACACCAACTGTTTTTAAACACAAGTGACAGTTCTGGCACAGCAAGTTTTTTATTATAGGTGTAACTTCACAGTGTAACTTTAAAGGTAGAAAGTATACCTAAGCAGACACAATGACACAACCCTATAATCCCCATTTCCCAGGAAGCTAGGACAGAAACTGTAAATTCCAGACCAGCATAGGCTACATTGAAACCTTGCCTCAAAACAAGCCAAAAGCTACATCTATTTGATAATCAATGAGCATTCTTGAACAACAAACTGATTCACCTTGATCCTATATCTGTAGATGTAAGATATAAGAATTCTTTTTAAAAGATTTGTTTTTATATATGTGACTACACTATCACTGTCTTCAGACACATCAGAAAAAGGAATCGGATCCCATTATAGATAAGTTGTAAGCCACCATGTGGTTGCTGAGAAGTGAACTCAGGACCTGTGGAAGAGCAGTCAGTGTCCTTAACCGCTGAGCCAGAACACTTTAAACAAGGCGTTCTGGTTTAAAGGCACTGTCAGACAAAAGAAACAAAAAAGCACATACATAGGCATTTGTACGTGTTATGTAGCACCCCCTCACCATACACTTTAGGAAGTGCACATTGCTTCCATAGACAAGTGATAAAGTGCAAGCTATGGTAGTAAAAGATGATAGTGAAGAATAAGTTTTAAAAAAGATATAACGGGTCAATTCCTAGCATAAAGGGTTGCCTCCTAGACCCAGACCACAAGTTACTTGGGAGACCAGTTCCCCAGGACAGTAACAATCTTTGCCACTGACTGTGGGAAATTCTGTCCAGGTTCTCTGACAGCACAGCAACATTAACCCTTCCTTCTACTTTAATTCTTCCTGATACGTGAATATGAGCTTAGGGTGCAGAACCAAGCATTGAGGCAACTGCATCCACAAAGCTGAATGCTCAATGCTTCTAAAAGGATAAGGCTTTCTTTTAAGACAGGGTGTTATGTAAGTTCAGGTTAGCCTTGCAAGACCCTAGATTCTTCTGCCTACACCTTCCTGCTGAGATCATGTGGCTCAATGAACACATTTAAAAAAATGTGTCTAGAATTTGAGAAAAGTTTTCAATCAGAAATAGTGAGAAGAATGTTCTAGCACTAAGACACCCCCCCCTTTAATTTTACAAAGTTCTTAAAAATGAAGTTACCTTCTGTTCTTAAAATCCAACAGAATAACACCTTAGGAAATTATAGGCAGTCTTCAACACTGGTAATTGTTGTCCAAATTGTGGTGAACACCCTCACCCCCCAAAAACAACAAAACTCAAACTCATTCTTAGAATGAATAGATGGTTAAGAGTACTTCTTGTGGAGGACCCATGTTCGATTCCCAGCACCCAGATGGGCACTTACAACAGTCTATAATTCCAGTTCGAGGGGATGTAGTGCACTCTTCTGGCCCCACATCAGGCATACATGTATGCAAAACACCCATATACAGAAAAGGAATCTTAAAAAAAGAGAGACCATTCTTGAAGTACATATAAAACAGGTTTTTAGAAAAATCAGAAACCATTGGCTTCAAGTTAACTATACCCCACTTACCAATACATTTTATTCTGTGTATGGACCACATTTAAAAGCTTAAGTATCTTTACCCTGAGAAGCAAGATAAGAAAAACAGTTCTCTTTTGCTTCTGCTGCTGAAAGAATTTCAAAGTATCTTCTAAGAAGCACATAGAAAATTGTGAATTCTGATGTTTACCAAGAACCCACTGAATCAGTATCTCTCTCCTAGGAGGGACTTCATTCTTAAGACCCCCTTCATGGCCACTAGTATAGGAATTTTCGATTTAGGCCATCACACTAATCTTTTAACTCTACCTTAGTACTGTGTAGGCCATTTCCAAGACTTTTAAGCTTTATAAAGTATCTCTGAACCCAAAAGGCAACACAAGTAACAAGACCAATCACTTGAAAACAATTTTACTGACTTCACATGCCTCTTCCTAAATATAGAATGGAATATGCAATAACTCATTAAAATGATCACTGATCATGATGTTTGGCCCATGAAGGTTTTACATGAAGAATGTATCTGTCCACAGCAGCCTTTGAGTACAGTGTAACACTGACATGCTTCACTGGGATCCCTACCTATGTAAGTACCCATTGTGGAATTCCTTTAAAACTAAATACTTTATTACCCACTTCAACAATGATACAATAAACACCATGTCCATAATCATCCCAACACTTGGGAAGTAAAAGCAGGAAGATCCTGATTGGAGGTCAGCATAGCCCATGTTGACCCCATAACCCTTGAGAAGCCCTTCCCTGGCCTGAAGTGTTTTAGTAGGTGTGTATGGGGCATGCCCTCTTCAAAATGGAATGCTGATGAACTCAAGAATCTTGGTCTATGAAAGGCAGGAAGGCTGACTTATTCTGTGAATTGGTGACAGTTGCTGTGCTACTGTTTGAAGGTAAGTACACAAAGTACCCTATATCATTTCAAGGAATAAATAAACCCACAACTATTCAGCTTATGATGGAATTACCCATGTCATCACAAAAAGACCAGCTCAAATCCATTACAACCTCCTTTAAGGTATTGTCCACTAGCTAGGTCTACCAGGGGGGGAAAAATGAAACAAACTAAAAACACCAATATAATACCCACTTCTTTTATCTTTTATAATACAGTATAGAGTTGCTTTGGAAAATAAACAATGTGAGTGACTAAAATGACTATTAAGTTGAATACTACTATTAAGTTGAATACATGATTTTTTGGTAGTTTTAATATTAGTTTTAGAAGCAATTTGAAGGATAGGCTGTGATGAAACAGAGAGCATCAATTTCTGTATGCTCTTATAAGGAGTTACCCTGTTGATTTCCAAATTCAAGATTCTGCTCCAAACAACTGTTCCTAAAACACTAAGAAACTGTTAACCTACCCTTTGCATGTTTTCTCTAAAAATTAAGAATACACCAATGTTAAGCACTAACAGGTATATAAAATATTTCAAGTAGAGAAGTCATGAAATTTAATAATGAACACATAGGCGTATATCAACTTCAGCATGATTAGTGATTACACACACAATAAAAACTGTGATGATTCTAATTTCTTATTTTGAATTTAAGGAACAGCATAGACCCCCAAAATTTGGTTGATAGTTTTACTACCATTAACCACTATGTTTTCACTAAACTTTATAATTCTTTCTAGAGGACATACAACTATTTCAAATGTGTATTTTCTATCTTCATACTTTCTTTGTTCTTTACAATGAACACACTCGTTTTATACTACTGCAATAGAAACCATTTTTAAAACACGACAAAACTCACATAAAGCCTAATTCAATTTTAAGCATTCTGTAAATTATTTAAGCACACCAGGATTCAGTTATGATGAATTTCTGAATTATATAAAAACTTAGCGCCGGGTGGTGATGGTGCACACCTTTAATCCCAGCACTTGGGAGGCAGAGGCAGGCGGATTTCTAAGTTCGAGGCCAGCCTGGTCTACAGAGTGGGTTCCAGGACAGCCAGGGCTACACAGAGAAACCCTGTCTCAAACAAAACAAAACAAAACAAAACAAACTTAGCATTCTGGCCTATTGATTTAGTTGTCTGTTGAAGGGTTAGGGTTTGATGCTCTTCCCTAGTTCAAAATCACTTAAGAGCAAACCTGATTTACACCAAATGAATATAGCAGCAACAATTTTACTTCCTAACAAAGCACTGGATTAGCTTTTCTTTGAAAAGGGGGATTTAATTTGGGCATTTTAAACATTAAGTGCCCAAAGCAAAATGATGGCATAAACAGCATCAAGAGGAAAAACATTCCTGAAACTCCACTCGGGCGTTCAAGGCCGGCCTGAGGCCTGGCGGGCCCGCGGATTTTCCACGCTAGGCTCCGGCGGACCGCGCGCCTCGCCTCACCGGAAGGGCCGCGGGCCCGCAGTGCCCTGGTACTCACTCCGGCGGGAAGAGGCGCAGCTCGTCGATCTTGCCCAGGAAGCCGAAGAGCGTCCGCATCTGCTCTGAGCTGGCGCTCGGGGACACGTTGGTCACCTGGATCACCTCGGTGCCGCCGCCTGGCCCGCCACTGGGGCCTGGGCCCGGGCCTGGCGCGCTGGGGACCACTGCCGTGCTGCTCATGGCGCGGGCTGCCTCCTGCTCAACACATCAAACACAAGACAGAGTGAGAGCGCGCGGCACCGGCCGCCGGCCGCACACAAACGGCCGCCGACCTCGCGCAGCGCCGCCGGCCCACAATTCCACACGCCCGTCTGCGCATGCGCCCAGATCCCGGAAGTACGCGTCCAGTTCGCGCTCCCGCAACTGTCCCGGCTGCGCCCACCCAGCTGAGCCACCTCAGAAATGGTTCCTGGTTACTCCACATAGCACCAGAAGCACTTTCAGGCAGAATCCCTCTACATAGCCGCTGAAACCTCTAGCAAAGACAGTTTAACACACACGCCCTGGCTCACTACATGCTCACCGAATTTTAGTTTACCTTTAAAGTCTTACAAAATTTTAATATACTTCAATATTCAGTATACGGTCAGCAGTTTGAAATAAACCCGCATTAACATGCATATTCTTCACTACAAAAACAACAAAAGCTCCTGCCTCATTTCTTCAGCCTCATCTGAACTATTCCAGCTCTCCAACATAAAGATACAAAATTATTACTTTCTCCATGCCTTACCTCCCCGCCCCATAGGGTTTCTCTGTAGCCCTGGCTGTCCTGGAAGTCACTCTGTAGACCAGGCTAGCCTTCTCCATTCCTGTATACAAGCCACAAAGTTCCCTCACCTCATCTCACTGCCACCAGTTAGTAAGAGCACTGCTTCTGTTATTCAAATGTATTCCCCAGACTGCAGAACCTAGCACAAAATCTGAAAGTTACTGTCCAGTGAACACTGAACACCTGAACACTCACATCAACCTACTTTAGTCATTTATCACACAGGCCATGCTAATTTATTTGACTCAAAACTACTGAAAGCTAAAAACCTCAGACTTTTCCCGGAGAGTTACAAATCTCTACACTGGCAACTAACTCTTGGCCAATACTGACAAGGATGCAACTGGCTTGCTAGGGTCTATTCACTAGTTCAGTGACGTAGTTCTTAAGCACAGAAAGGAGGGGCTGATTAATGTGCCTCATCAGAGTTAAAACAACAACAACAACAGCAACAACAACAATAATAACAACAACATGATCACTCATCAATCACTCCCAAGATAGTGTTAAGTAGTTTCTCGATGAATCAGAGGTATCACTCACTGGTAATTACAGATTCTCCTAGCTCAACGTTCTTAGTATCAGGAGTACATACAATGCACTATCCATGCAATAGTCAATGACAGAAGAACAAAGAACACAATGACAAAAGAGTTCAAGGTTTGTCTTTTGATTTTCAGTGTTATTTACTATCAATTTATTAGATGTGGAAGGTACGCGAAAATCTTTAATATTGTTTCGCATTTCAAACAAAACATTTTATTAATTTATTGTGTATGTGTGTGCCATGGTGCCCTTTGGAGGTGCCCTCCTTCCACCATGTGGGTCCTCGATCAAATTTGGGTTTGGTTCATTCTATTTTTCTATATGCTTGATTTTTTTTAAAAAATAAAAGTTATAGAGTGAAACCAAAGAAAAGTTCTGTGATAAAATATTTTAACCACAGAATCTGATTTATTTAAGACTTACTGAGCACACTAATCGATGGCGTCTGATGCAGAAAGGCTAGCAAAAATAAATTTTATTTAATGAATATTTTCAAGTATTTAGCCATCGCAAAATAAAAAGCAAAAATTTCAGGAAAATAGGCTTAAATACATTTTCATTTCAAAAATCTACTGTTTTACTGGTCTATCTAAGTAACAGTAATTTTGACCATCATCATAGATCTACTAAGTTGAATAGGCAATGAAATACTTATAACTGTTAATGACTTTCACAGAAATAATATAGCTAAGAGTACGTGATGGAAATATTAAGACAAACAGCAAGTGTATCCAATCTATGCCAGTTTAAGTGATTTTAGCCAGAAAAGGTAAAAGAAATACAGAATCTGGAAATAGGCAACAAACTCTTTCTTCTCACCACTTCTCCAATATTATAGACACCCCAAACTCACAAACTTCTCCAAATACTATGTCTCTACTACCTTCTAGGGATTTCTGAGATGCTAGAAGTATAGCATAACATGAAAAACACAGAAAAAAGTCAGCCAATGTTCCCAATCTATTCAAATTGCAGTTCTCTGACAAACTCTCCAAAAGCAAACATAAAGATGTAAGAAATGCATGTATTAAAAAGGCAAGACAGATGAAGAATCTGCAGACTTTAGAACACAGAAAGAGCTAGACATTTGCCTTGTGATTTTCTCATTTTGAAGGCCCTGCAGAAATGTTTTTGCTAAAACCTAAAGCACTTTGATGACACTGATCAAGTAAGTAGTTTGTGGAAAAGAAAAGATGATGGTAATACTTCTGGGAAGTAAGGAGAAAGGAAAGCAAGACCAACATCTCTAAGGTAGAAAATAAGCATCTGTATTAATGGTAAGTTGAGTGTAGAGTGAAAAACAGGTATTTCTAGATGATGGACCTCAAGAAGAGTTTACACGTTTGCACTTCTGTATTTAAATGTTCACCAGTATTTGCCAATGCATTTAACTGTGGGTTAGTTGGTTGGTTTGTGGAGACAGGTTTTCACTTAGCAGTCCAGTCTATAGACAAGTAGTCTCAAACTTGAATGATCCTTCCCTGTAAGTCTCCCAATACTAAGGTTACAAGCATGAGTCACCAAGCCTGGCTATACCATTGCAATATTTTCAACAATGGAGAAAGCAAACAAATCAGTTCAGGTACACAAAAAATTGTGGGTCAAGGAAATGACGAAAGTAACTAAAACATCCAGAAACCTAATCACCAAAGCTTAAATTAACAGTCTGTGATTTTCAGTAAACTATCAGATTATTTATAATTTCCTTTACCAACTTAAATCGATGCTAGAAACATCTCACAAAGTAGGAAAGGGTATACTAGAATATAATACATCATATATTAGAATCATGATGAATGTTAGAACAGTGTGATTGCTTCACCATTCACAAGCATGGGGGAAAAAAAAGCAATGAAACACAAATACACAACCCCAAATACAACACCTTTTCTTCATCCACTGAAACCAAGATGGACAGCCACAACTCCAATAATAACAAAATATAAATCAAAGCTACATTTAAAATTGGGAATAAATGCTAAATATGCCGTTTTCAAAGGCAGCAAGGTTACTGACTGCTTTTAGAAGTCAGCTGGTGTAGAGACAAAAGTTGAATTGCAAACTGAAAATTTTAAAGAAGATAAATATGTCCTTTCAATAACAGTTAACATAAGATATCAGCTTTCACAGATAAGGCACTATTCTGAAATATAAGAATGATACTGGTTTAACTGGCTAAGCATCCTTTTCACATACACAAAAACAAACAAATAAACAAAAAACCAAACAACCCAGAAATGTCTGCAAAGCAAGTTTTCTCTGCTTATTTTGCAAATAAGTGTGTTTGAAAACTGCACAAATTAACCTTTTTCTCTTACTAGAACGGAAACTACTTATTTAATATGTCAGTCATCAACTCTAGCTTTCAACTATGAAAAAAGTCTACTATATACACAAAATTTCATGAGTGACACAGTCATGTTTGAAAATGTACTATTAAATTGTAGTGGTAAGAATGGATTTCCCTATCTTTATTTGATAATAAGTCTTAACTTTCTGTCATGAAACAAATTAGCACTTTCTGGGTGACTTGATTGCTTATGTTTTTGGTGTCTATTTTATTTTTTCCTTAAAGTAATGTCAAGAGACACTAAATAAAATGTATATAATAAACCATAGCCAAATGCCTCTATAAAAAAAGGCAGGTGTGCCTAATCTTCAGCAGGACAGAGGAGGGCTCCTTTTCACTATTCCATAGAGCTGGTGATAGAACCTAAAGCCTTTGCAAGATATGCAAGTGTTCTATAACTGAACTGCATCCCAAAAGATGTGATATTTTATTTTATTTGGTGCTACTTCAATAATGCAGAATGTCTAATTTAAAAAAAATATTTATTTTTATTTATGTATATGTGTGTGCCTGTATGAGCTTTTATGTGTACCATACTTGTGCAGATGCTGGCAGAAGCCATATTCTTTGAAATGGAGTTAAAGGCAATTGTGAGCTGTCTGATGTAGGTGCTGTGAAATGAAACAGGACTCCAGGAAGAACAGTAGGTGCTTTTAACCACTGAGCCTTCCAACTGTCCCCATATTGTCTAATTTTAAAAATAGCAAATACTTTGAATGCCATTACTGAAAAATGTTTCATTTTAAATGCATTAGTCTTAAAGTAATTCAACTACCATAAAGAACTAGTTCTCACGACTACAGCCATAGATATTTTATAAACAAGCTCAATTCATGAATTAGCTTCCAGTTTCCATCAATTAGCAACAAATACATAATTTTCTCAAATGAAAGATATAATTTTGGCTATAACTTGTTTATTTTCCTCATGCTATATAAGCATAATATGCAATATATTATGAACTTGTATTAGCCAAATCCTTATGCCAGTTCATACCTATTGATATAGAAATATACTAGATGTGGTGGCACATTTTTAATCTTAGCACTTGATAGGCAGAGTGGATTTCAGGTTGGAGGCCAGTGTGATCTACACAGTGAGTTTCTAGCTAGCTAGGGCTACATAGTGAGATTCTGTAGACTTTAAAACAAAACTCCAAAATATATTTGGGTGAAACTGCATGTGATGCAGAATGGTCAGGCCACACCAAATCTACTTTTCAGCTAATACTGTTCTCTTCATTAGGGTGACAAGAGTTATGCAGCCTTCTCCTTGCATATATTCTTTACATTTAAAAGTAGGGGAAAAATAGGAACTGGAGAGATTACTCAGCATTTAGGAGTACTTAATGTTTTTTCAGAGCACTAAAGTATGATCCTGGCACCCACATGGCTGGTGGCTCACAATCATCAAATAACTATAGTTCCAAAGGATCTGATACTTTCTTAGGGCAAAAAGGCAAACACCAATACACATAAAATAAATTAACTTAAAAAATCATTTCTCTGATAGCTGACATTATGTTGATGGCTAACTTTATGTTTAAAAGTTAAGAATCTCTTAACTTTTAAACTTACTTAAAACTATAAAGCAAAATTAGACTTCCAATGTTAAGGGCTGTTAAGGATATATTTTTTTTGTTTTTGTTTTTGTTTTTGTTTTTCGAGACAGGGTTTCTCTGTATAGCCCTGGCTGTCCTGGAACTCACTTGGTAGACCAGGCTGGCCTCGAACTCAGAAATCGGCCTGCCTCTGCCTCCCAAGTGCTGGGATTAAAGGCGTGTACCACCACTGCCCGGCAGGATAATTTTTTTTTTTAACTGATGATTCTGTAAACAAGTTTGTTCTGCTTGCACATAAACACACTGTAATTTTGTATTCTTTGCCTTTATAAACCCGACTCAGTTGGCTGGGAGGTGCATTCTAGTGACTCTCTAAACACCTTTATTTTATTTTATTTTTTTTTGAGACAGAGTTTCTCTGTTGCTCTGGCTGTCCTGGACTCGCTTTGTAGACCAGACTGACCTCCAACTCAAGAGATCCACTTGACTCTGCCTATCTCGTGCTGTGATTAAAGGCGTGCGCCACCATGCCAGGTCAGTATCTACATTTTCATTATCAGAAATTATTTTTAAAACTTGGTAAGACTGGACTATCCATAAATCAGTGAAAAATGAGTTTCGTAAGCTTGGGGTCAACTGCATAAGTTAGTCTGTAAGCGGGTAGGATTCGAAGTCCAAGCTGCTCGTAATACACCACAGCTTTTAGCTGTCAGGAGGGGTCACATCATTATGATCCAAGCTTCGGGTCACTCGCCATCCTGTACTCCAGCATCAACTCAAGAACACCGACTCGCTGCACCCAGCAATCCCCGGGCCTGGCGCCCGGGGCCATAGGCCGCGCCTTAGGTTTCGACGCCGCCACGTTCTGATGCGACGTTGGGTAGCGCAGTCGTGCCCGACCGCGCTATGTAGGGAGCCCATGTTCCCCCCCGAGGACCTCTCAGCCCGTTAGACGCACTTACCCGAAAGAAATTTCTTCTCAGTGCGAGGTTGGTGAGGGCAACGGAAGGGCTCGTCGGTCCTGCGGCCCCGGGAGCTGGCGGTGACGACATCAGAGCGCGCTGCTAGGGCAAGGCCCGGATTACTGCGAGGCGGAAGGGGCGGGTTATTCAGCTGTGGCACCTTGAAACGTCACAGCCGTGGTCGGGGCTTCCGGCCTGAGCTTTTGAACATGTCGCGCCAGCTGAGAGGCTCTAGGTTTGACACTCGTGCGGGATTCCACACGGAGAGCAAGGACAGAGGCCCCTCTATTCCCCAGGGCCTGCTGAAAGCAGCGAGGAGCAGCGGCCAACTCAATTTGGCGGGAAGGAACCTCGGGGAAGGTGAGGCAGCGTGCAAACACCCTCTTGGTCCCCTGTGCACCCACCCGCGCCAGCTCTGTGGCCCTGCTAAGACTGTGGCCATGACTTACTCGGAGTGTTGATTGAGATGTCCACAGAATGCGGGATAAACATCGTAGTTTGGGAGTAAACTAGCAATGAGATAGATGATAGGCAGGTATTTGATTTGACCATTGCCTTCATCTTATTTTGGTTTTACCAGCTCCCCTCTGTGAGCTTAGAATACTTCTCTTTCAAGACCTTTTTTTTTTTTCCAGTTGAGAAAAACCCCAATGATAAACATACTACTTATCCTAAGATTATCTAGGATATTACTAATTATCTAAGTAGTAATTCAGAGTAAATGCTGCAGAATGTATGAATTTGAGAACATCCTAAGAAAACTGTGAATGACCAGCAAGCTCAAATCTACATATTACTAAGTATAAATGAATACCTTTGTAGTGTATGTGTTTGATAGGAGAGGATAGAGACAAAGAGAGGATTGAGAAGTAAAGCATTCTTTCTGTAATAATTTTCTCTACTTGCATTGATTAAAATCTTCCACTTCTAATAGTCAACTTGTGTATCCATAAGGTTGACTAAGTAAAGACATTATGTGTATGCTTACTGAATGTAATGATTACTTGTGTCAAGTTGACACAATCAATGAAGGATTATCTAGATCATGTTCTCTTGCATGTCTATGAAGACCTTTCTTGATTGATAATTGAAGTAGGAAGATCTAGCCCACTGTGGGTTGCACCATTTCCTGATTTGGGTCTTGAATCCAAGGGTGAGCTGTATAAAAAAGTGTGCTTGCCTTGATTCATTTCTCCCTCTGCTCTTGGTTGTAGTTGTGTTGTAAGTAGCTGTTACAAGTTCCTGCCACCTTGACTGATGGCCTACAAATGAAATTATGAGCTAAAATAAACTTTTTCTCTAAGATACGTTGTTATGGTATTTTACCACAGCATCGGGAAAGAAGAGTTTGACAGGAATTGGTACCCAGGAAGTGGGTAAATCTGACTAAGTGGTTCCTATGACATTTGAACTATTTTATATGGCTAGAATGTGGAAGGCTCTGGAATGTATGTAGGTCTAAGAAAAACACTGAATGTTATGGGCAGAGCATAATGGGCTGGATTTTTGTTTTGTTTTGTTTAATGTGGGAAGTTTGAAAATAAGAATGCTGACAGAAATATAGACATTGGAAGCCTGACTCTTGAAGTTTTACAGGGAAACAAGAACTATGTTGGGAACTGGGTTAGCAGCCATTTGGATTATATTGTGGCCAAGAAGTAGCTTAATTCTACCGATGTCCTGAGTACCTGAGAGAAGACAATGTACTGGTTTATTTGGCAGAGGCAATTTCAGGAGGAGAGTATTCAGGCTGGTACTGAAAAGACAGCTATAATTGATAAAACCACCATTGTAGAGAAGCCTCTTGCACAGCACTTGGAAAAGAGGAAAGTTGTTTTTTTTTTTTTTTTTTTTTTTTTTTTTTTTAGGGTCAGCACAAATAAGCTTGTGGGTGGGTCTGTGGGGAATTGTCTTGGCTATGCTAATTGATGTAGGAAGATTTTTTTTTCCCCTCTTGATCTTTCTGAATTTTTCTTCCATGTTCTTAACATTTTCATCCATATTGTGGATGTTTCATCCATTTTGCTGACTTCTCTGAGGCCTAGGTTGAAACCATCTTCTTGTTTATATCCTCTTTTAATTTATTAGTAATTTCTTACTTGAAAATTTGAAAGTTTCATGTGGCATTTTTTCTATTTCTGTGAAGATTAGTTGCGATTTTTGAGGGATCATATTTCCTTCATTTCTTTTTAAAGCTCTGTGTTGCAGTTTGCACATCTGTTGGTTTGTATAGCTAGTCTAGAATTTTGAAGGGTGTCTTCATATTGAGTAGACTGTTCTTGAAGACAGTCTCCAATATCACCTCCATCACGAAAGAAACAGACTGTTGTGACTCCAAACCTACCAAACTATAAAGAAATACATACATTGAAAATAATTTATTGCTCACTAACATACCATTATAGTTGTTGTAGTAAGGATTATCATTGCTGTGAGGAAACACCATGACCAAAAGCAGGTTGGGGAGGAAAGGGTTTATTTGGCATCACTGAAGTAAGTCAGGGCAGGAACCTAGAAGGAGGAGCTGATTTTCTGCTCTTTTCCTATATTCTTTCCCCTTTTGAATTTCTAAAGCTTTTCTTCTATTTGTCTCTTTGGGATTAAAATCTGTTTTCCTTATTCTGACTCTTCTTTATTGGCTCATACAGAGGCAAGCCTCCATCCCAGCATCTGATTGGGAAGTCTGTGGTGAATTTGAATGTCTATGAGGGTAGGGCATAACCAGTGATTGATTGGCTTGAGTCATATTCCAAGTTCTGTGTCATCCTCCTGCAGCCACAGCTTTGTCAGGGAGCGAAGGGCTCTTTTTTACATAGTTGGCTACGCAAGGATAGAAGTTTTGATTCAGCTTGTTGACAGGCGTATTCCTAGAGATCCAAGCTTTTGCTTATCTCAGAGCTGTACTAGAAGATGGAACCTAGGACCTTGCTTGGAAGCAAGCAGTCTGGTGGAGCTTCTACTTCGTAGTGATTGTTCTACTATGTTATAGGTGTTCCTTTTGCTACAGTAGAATAACACAGTTTTGTGTGGTGGGGAAGAAACAAAATTATGTCTAGTAGAATGTTAGCTGCTAGGGTCAGATACCTTTCACAGGCCGTAATGGCAAGTGGCTCTGCACAGCTTAGACTGCAGTGCTAATGCACCTGCTAAACCCTGGGTAGGTCACACATTTTCTTGATGCCTCATTTTTTTCAACTGTAAAACAGGCATAGTAAAACCACCTGTCTCACAGCTATCAAGAGAGTTTAATGTTGTGTTTTGTGTTTTCAGTGCTAGGGATCAAACTCAGGGTCTCATATAAAATTTGCATTACAGTCTGTTTTCCCCCCCAATAAAATGCATGGTGTTGTAATTTATTCATGGTTGGTTTATTGGCATTTAAATACTTTTTAAACGTTTATTTATTTTCCTGCCCGTGGGCAAGTCAGGGGACAACTTGCAGGAGTTGGTTTTCTCCACAAATGTTCTGAGGTTCAAACAAACTCATGTAACCAGGCTTGACAGCAAGTGCACTCACCCACTGTGATGGTTTAAAGGCGCATGTTCTCTGTAGGCTCATATGTTTGAATATTTGGTCTCCAGTTGGTGAAACTATTTGGGAAGGATTAGGAGATATCACCTTGTTGGAAAAGGTATGCCATTGAGGGTGGGCTTTGAGGTTTTAAAAGACTTTATCCCCAGTGTACCTTTCAATGCTTCATGGTTGTGACTCAGGGTGTAAGCTCTCAGCTGATCATTCACTCCACCATCATGAACTCTATCCCCCTGGAACCATTATCCAAATTAAACTCTTTTAAAGGCATGCCCCACCACGCCCTGCTTTTTTTTTTTTTTTTTTTTAAGATTTATTTATTATTATAGGTAAATACATTGTAGCTGTCTTCAGATGCACCAGAAGAGGGCATCAGATCTCTTTTATGGATGGTTGTGAGCCACCATGTGGTGGCTGGGATTTGAACTCAGGACCTTAGGAAGAGCAGTCAGTGCTTTTAATGGCTGAGCCATCTCTTCAGCCCTAAACTCTTTTATAAATTATCTTGGTCATGGTGTTTTATTACAGCAATAAAAAGTGACTAATACACCCACCATGTTGTCCCTCATGCCCTGGAGATATTTGGGTCCATTGTAAGCTAAGTATTCAGTGCGTATGTCTCTCAGTTTTCATTTTTATTCTTTTTCCCTTTTCTTTTTGATGTGGTGGTGATGGCGATAGTCCCTCAATGTGTTTGGAGAATAAATGTGGACATTCCTGAAGAGGCTAATCAGAATCTTTCATTCAGTTCTACTGAACGATGGTGGGAACAGACAGATCTGACCAAACTCATCATCTCCAGCAATAAACTTCAGTCTCTCTCTGATGACCTCCGACTCTTGCCTGCCCTTACCGTTCTTGATGTAAGTTGACTATAACTATGGGATCTTAGTTAAAAAGACTGAATTTAGGTAAGTTGAAGAGCTAAGTTTAGATTTTGCTAAATAGGAAGTCTTCCTTGCTGAGCTTACAGAATGCAAGATAAATAAGAAACTGACTTGGAAGATCCGCTCCATGTCTCTAATATCCACACACCTGGTGTAGATGCTATGATTAAATGAGTCATGTGTGCAGACAGAACTGGCACGTGGCTTCTTGTTTTTGTTTTTTAATTCCCCCTTGTTAACTTTTATTTTAGAACACTAAAGCAAATATAGGACTTAGGGGTCTTTTGTGTTCCTGTTTTATATCTTGCCCTTAGACTCATTGACTATAACTATTTACCTGAATTTTTGTGTTTTTAATTGGGTCATTTTTTTGTAGTGAAAGTTGACCTGCCATAAGATAAGTGTGAAAAGTGTACTTTTTAGAATCTACAGACTTTTAGTGAAATTGGAAATGTCCAAACCCTTCAACTCATGTGTGGGAATGGTGGATGTAAACAGTGCCATTCTTAGAGGAAGTTTTGTTTTGTGTCTGTAAAATAAGAAAACAATAGTCTGGCATATTCTAAGGTTCATTCTACTGTGAAGACAGTATGATTCTGTGAGACTGTAAAGCTGTTCTCCCAGCTCATATCTGTTCTGTGTATGGTATTAAGAGACCACTAGAACCCTGCTGTTTTTCAGGTCAAGTCTGTGTTTGTCTCTTTTCATTTTAGTAATAACTTACTTGTTACAGAATGCAAGATAAATAAGAAACTGACTTGGAAGATCCGCTCCATGTCTCTAATATCCACACACCTGGTGTAGATGCTATGATTAAATGAGTCATGTGTGCAGACAGAACTGGCACTTGGCTTCTTGTTTTTGTTTTTTAATTCCCCCTTGTTAACTTTTATTTTAGAACACTAAAGCAAATATAGGACTTAGGGGTCTTTTGTGTTCCAATTACGTGTTTTTTGTGTTCCAATTACGTGTTTTTTGTGTTCCTGTATTTTGTGTTTGGCCAGTATACACAGAATAAATTACTAATCACCCATCACATTACCATTTAATATAAAGAACAGGGGTTTAATAAATTATTTTTTTTAATGGCAAAGCTCATTTATTGCTAATTGTAAGTCTAAGAATATTGACTTTGTCTTGTATTCATTTTAGATACATGATAATCAGTTGACATCTCTTCCTTCAGCTATAAGAGAGCTAGACAATCTTCAGAAACTTAATGTCAGGTAAAGTGTGAACCTGTTCCTAAGACTGCAGTTACAGTGGTATGAATCTGAACTCTCTTTTCTTCACATAGAATATAACCTTGAACTACAGTGTAGCCCAGTAGGAAGCAGGGTTGGTTAAACACCTGCCAGATGCTGGATTCTCCCCAAGAGAAGAAAACAAGACCAGATCTTTGCATCATTCCAGAAACTGGTTAAGGGAGAACACGCACTTAATGATCCAGTTACTTGTTTTTTCTCTTTAGTGGAATCTTGCTGTTTGGCCCAGTGTAACACCAAAGTGCTGTGCTTTGGGACTCTTGCCTTAGTCCCACAAGTCTGTGGGGCTCTTCACAGCAACTTTGTCTATGTGTTTTGTTTTTAGAATTTACTACATCCTCTTTGATTCTATAGATTTAAGGCCAATTGATTTTTTTTTAATATATTTTATGTTTATGAGATACTTTTGGCTCTTGTTTTAGAAAACTTTCTTGAAATTTCAGGTTTTAATTTACACTTTTAGCCTGAAAATCTAGGTATTACATAGTAGATTAGAAATACTAATTATTTCATTAATGGAGAAGAATTTTGTGCCCCTTTGTTGGTTTTGGCTTGAGTTTTTGGGTTTTGTGGTAGTTAGTGGAGGTCAGGACCCCATGTATGCTCAGCAGCTGAGCTGAAACATGACTTTTAAGTATTAGTAGTAAACATGTCCAAGCACCTTTGGGGTCCACTATTTTAATGTAATATGGTTAGTCAAAAGCCCCTGACTTTCCCTTCCTAGTCTACTAAGTCATTCAGCTTTTGTTTTGTTAATTAATAGCCATAACAAACTGAAAATGCTGCCTGAAGAAATTACGAGCTTAAAAAACCTGAAGGCGCTGTTACTCCAGCACAATGAGCTGACTTGCATACCTGAGGGATTTGAGCACCTTTCCAGCTTAGAAGATTTAGTAAGTTACGACTTTTGTTTTTTGCACGATTTGGGGCTGTTGGGAATTTTCACTAGCTGGAGAACTGAATGTATGATTTAAACTGTAGTACATAGGCAGCCGATTTTATGAGTAGCTTACCAGAAATTATTTTAATTAGATTGCTTAATTAGTAACTGTAAAAATGGCTTTTCTATGTTATTAAATGAACTTTAAGTTATACTTCAGGAATAAAGTTTAGAAGAAAACAGTGGACATGCCTATGTTATTCAGAGGCTTTTTTCTTTTTCTTATTTTAAAGAGGGCATTAGATTTTCATAATTTCAGTTCTAGAGTGTCCAGTGCTCTCTTCTGGATACTAGGGTGTAACTGGATTTATAGACAGTTATGAGTCATGTAGGTGCTGGGAATCAAACCTGGGCCTTCTCTAAGAGGAGCTAGTGCTCTGAACTGATGAGCAATCTGTGAGTTCCAGGACAGCTATACAGAGAAAACCCTGTCTCGGGGGGAAAAAAATACAAAAAGAGATTTGAAGATTGTCTTAGTTAGGGTTTTATTGCTGTGAACAGACACCATGACCAATGCAAGTTTTATAAAAGACAACATTTAATTAGGGCTGACTTAGAGGCTCAGGGGTTCAGTCCATTGTCATCAAGGAAGAAACATGGCAGCATCCAGGCAGGCATGGTGCAGGAGGAGCTGAGAGTTCTACATCTTCATCTGAAGGCTGCTAGTAGAAGACTGACTTCCAGGCAACTAGGGTGAAGGTCTTAAGCCCACACCCACAGTGACACACCTACTCCAACAAGGCCACACCTCCTAATAGTGCCACTCCCTGGGAAAAGCATATACAAACCATAACATTCCACTCCCTGGCCCCGATAGGCTTGTTCAAACATTAGTCTATGGGGGCCATACTTAAGCATAATGCAAAATACATTTAGTCCAACTTCAAAAGTCCCTGTAGTCTATAGCAGTCTCAACAGCGTTAAAAGTCCAAAGTTCAAGGTCTCTTGAGATTCATCCAATCACTTAAATGTAATCCTCCAAGCAAGACAGGAAACCAGCTGGGCAAAGTCAAAACTCTTCATCTCCACTTCTGATGGCAAAGCAGTCTTCAGATATCCAACTCCTTTTTCATCTTTGTTGACTTCAACAAGGTTCTTTCTCCTGGGCTTGTTCCACTCCCTGTTAGCAGCTTTCCTTGGCAGGCATTCTGTGGCTCTGGCATCTTTAACATCTTGGGAACCCCAAGTCAATTTCAGCTTCACAGTTTCTTGTTCCAATGTCTGAGATCCACACATGATCTTCTGTGTATCTCCAAAGAGCTGGTGTCACTTCTCCAGCTCTGCCCTCTGTAGCACTATAAGTTCAGATTGATCCACTCATTGCCACTGCTGTTCTTGGTGGTCATCCCGTGGTACTGGCATCTCCAATATGCTAGGGTCTTCCAGTCCAACTATGCTTCACCAAAGCCTCTCATAGGCTCTCTTCATGGTACCAAGCCTCAGCTCCTTTGCATGACCATTACAACTGAGGGTACACTTTCACCAATGGCCTTCCATGGCCTCTCACAGTACCAAGCCTCAGCTGTTCTTCATGATGCCTTCATGCCTTCAAAACCAGTACCACCTGGATGATTCTTACACGTTACCAAGTACAGCTGCAGCATGAGGAACACTGGACTATCTCTGGAATACAGCTTCTTTGTGCTCTCAGATAACACTTCCCATATTTCACCTCAGTGATGCTGGTCTTTTCTTAATCACCACTAATTTCTTAGCTCCAGCTAACCAGCATCAATTGTCCCAGTAATCTCCTTCTCCTCTTGAATATAAAGCCAGAGACACATGGCTGAAGCTGCTGAGTTCTGCTGCTTGCAGGAGCTGGAACATTGGCCCCCTTGTTCTATTACATTATCACTAGCTTCCTTTTTCCCAGGTCCTTCACTGCCTAAGTTGGCTGTCCTGAATCTTGCTCCTTAGACTGACTTTGAACTCAAGAGATCTGCATGCCTGTCTCCTAAACACTGGGATTAAAGGTGTAGTCCACCAAGCCTGGATTTAAGTTTTTCTTCACCTAGAATTTGCTCTGTTCTAGGCTGGCCTTGAACTCGAGATCCACTTATCTTTGCCTCCTGGGATTAAAGGCTTGTACTACCATGCCTGAACCTAAATTTAGCTGGGTGGAATCTTGCCCCCAAGGTCACCACTCCTTTAATTCAATTTAATATCCTTGAATTCAGCTCCATTTCACTTCCTGGAGTCCCTTTAATACTCAAACTATATATTTTGTACTTTTCCTTTCTCAGCTTGCTATGTTTGTTCAAAATTCTCTTCATCAGACTTAACCAGAGAACAAAGTCTTTGTTGGGCTTTTTTGAGACTTCCTTTGCAGATGCAATTAATATAAATCTTTTTACCTTAGCCCTAGGGAGTCTCTTCAGACAATGGCAAAAAGCAGCCATGTTCTTCACCAGAACATCACAAAAACAGTCTCTCAGCCACATATTAAAGTTCTCCACTGAAACTTCTTGGGCCATCAGGCCTACACAGTTAAAATGACCCTCAGCACCACTGTCTTCCATATTCCTACTAGTCTGGCCCATTAAGCCCCACTTAAAGAATTCTGTGGCTGTCCAAATCCAAAGTCCCAAAATCCACATTCTTCCAAACAAAAGCATGGTCAGGCCTAGCACAGCAAAACCCCACTCCTGGTACCAACTTCTGTCTTAGTGTTTTACTGCTGTGAACAGACACCATGACCAATGCAAGTTTTATAAAAGACAACATTTAATTAGGGCTGACTTAGAGGCTCAGGGGTTCAGTCCATTGTCAGTTTGCCTCCAAAGTGTATTCCTGTTCTCTCCTTTGTAACAGGATAAGAGTCTACCATAAGGTGTTTCAGCTGAAAGGCTTCAGTCCTCTTAAGAGGCTCTAGCCCATACATTGTATACACTGCCATTTCATACTGTGCCCTGTCCTTGGCCTTGGCATGTTTTAGAAAACTGATTTCTCATTTTAGCCTTAAGTTTTATTTTTTACTAATGGAAACGTTATTTCTGAATGTTTTAAGTATTTATTTTGTATATACCACTTCCTTCAAATGTCTACCATTTGTGCTAGTGTTTAAAATGAAAAATTGTCTTTCAATCTGATCATATTAGAAGTAAGGTTTGAGGAGTAAAAGGCATTTGTAGATAAAAGAAAGGAGGGAGCCATTAGATTTTCATATAAAAAAGTTAATTTTGGGGGCTGGTGAGATGGCTTAGCAGTTAAGAGCACTGACTGCTCTTCTGAAGGTTCAGAGTTCAAATCCCAGCAACCACATGCTGGCTCACAGATTTGATGCTCCCTTCTGGGGTTTCTGAAGATAGCTACAGTGAGCACAGCTGGAGCGGGCTGGAGCGAGCAGGGCTGGAGAAGCGGGGCTAGAGCAAGAGCTGGAGAGCTGGCTCAGTGGTTAAGAGCTCTGATTGCTCTTGGAGGCTCTGAGTTCAAATCCCAGCAACCACATGGTAGCTCTCAACCATCTGTAATAAGATCAGATGCCCTCTTCTGGGGTGCCTGAAAAGAGCTATAGTGTACTTACATATAATGAATAAATAAATCTTTTTTTAAAAAGTAATTTTGTAAGTTTATATTAAAATTGATTGAAAAACTTTAAGTATAGTTTTATTTTATAAATATATTATTGTTTGAGTATATGGCATGTTCATGCAAGTGCTGAAAGATAATATTGGAGCCCTTGAAGCTGACATTACAGGTGGTTGTGAGCAGCCCGGTGTGGGTGGGGGATGGAACTGAATTTGGAAACTAAATTAAGTCCTCTGAAGAGCAGCTAGCTCTCTTAACTGTGGAACTGTCTCTCCAGTTCCAAAAGTTGTTTTCTGTTTTGTTTTTCCTAGAAAAGAGCATCATGTACAGATGAAAGTTAAGAAGCCTTACAATAAGTGAATTTTTTTCTTTCTTCTTCACGGGTTCCCAGATGTTTCCTCCCTTCCTCCCTCCCTCTCTCCCTCCCTCCTTCCCTCCCTTCCTTCCTCCTTTTCTTCCTTCCTTTCCTTCTTTCTGCCCACCCCCCCCCAAAAAAAAAAAAAAAAAAAAAAAGAGAACTGCTTAATTGTGTCTTTCTTGGAACTCACTCTGTAGATGAAGCTGGCTTTAAACTCATCTTCCTCACAAATGCTGGGACTAAAGATGTTCTTCACCACTGCCTGGCTCAAGAATTTTTCTTAAAGATTCAATATGCTTTAATTCAATAGCATTTAATTAATGCTAAATAAATATGTATGTAGAAAATACATCAAAACAGATTAAAATATAAGCACTTGTAATCATTTACGCTAATATTTCCTGACATTATGTAGAACTTGTTTAGCCCAAGAGTACCAAGTAAATGTTTATTGAAAGAATGACATGTCATAAATATGCATCAGTTTACATATCATATTTGCTTTAAAATTTTATTTGTTATATGTGTATAGTGTTTTGCCTGTATGTGTGTTTTTGTACCTTGTGTATGCCTGGTGCCTGTAGAAACCAGAAGTGGGTCTGGTACCCAGGCATTTGTGAGCTGCCATGCTAGGAATAAAACCTGTGTCCTCTGCAGGAGCAGCAAGTGCTCTTAACTGCTGAGCCAGCTCTCCAGCCCCACATATTTGATGTCATAATTAAATATTTGACTGTCTTGATACTGTTTAGAAGTTAGGAGGAATTTTATTATAATAATTTGACCTTTTCACATGGTTTCAGAATTTTTTAATTTCTTTGTTAGGAACTCTTCATTGTCAGTATTAGTTCATTTTGAAATAATTTTGGGATTATGCTAAAAGCTTTAAAAATACACTAAAGAGTTCCCACAATGCCCTTCATCCTGACTTTCAATTAATTTAAATTTATTTTTTAGAATAACTTACTTATTCTTTGAAATTTTTTTATGTTGTATCTTGATCATACCCACTCCAGTTTTTCCTTCCCAAATTCTCCCATCACAGGCCCCCACATTTTAACTTTCTCCCCCCCCCTTTTTTTTTGGTTTTTGGTTTTTGTTTGTTTTCTTGTAACCCAGTGAGTCCAATTAGTGCTGCTTATTGGCATGTTGGTTTGCCTGGTTGGCTTGATCATGTGCTGGTGCCACAGCTGCTGTGAGTCAATGACCATCTCATGCCCAGAAAACAGCATCTCACAGCACTCCTGCCCATCCTCCAGCTCTTAATTGTTTCTACCCCTTCTTCCTCAGTGTTCCCTGAGCTTTGAGGGGAGTGCTATATGTGTGTCATTTAGGGTTTAGAACTAATTTTTTAAGGTTATTATTATTATTATTTATTATTATTATTATTATTTTATTTTGTTTTGTTTTTGTTTTTGTTTTGAGACAGGGTTTCTCTGTGTATCCCTGACTGTCCTGGAACTTGCTCTAAAGACTAGATTAAGCTGGTTTTGAACTCACAGAGATCCGTCTGCCTATGCCTCCCAAGTCCTGGGATTAAAGGCTTGTACTGCCAGCACCAAGCCTAAATACTCAGTTTTCTCAGCACTTTGACCAGTTGTGTTTCTAGTAACTGCTGCCAACTGCAAGAGGCTTTTCTAGTCATGATTGAGAGTAGCAATTATTTCTGATTATAAACATTTAAAAGGCAATTAATTTATCAGCCTGTCCACTTAGTAAAATGACAGTAATAAATCCCTCTACCTTACCCCCAGACCCTATGACCTCTCCAGCCTTGATCTTTTGACCAAGTTTAGAGAGATAGCTTGAATTCTCTTCCATGAAACATTCCTCATATCCAAGAATAAAGCTGTTGTCATCATCATGACAGTCAAAGCCACTACTGTTAGTATATCTTGCTTAGCAGATAGTATTGCAGCATGCAGCATCTAGTATTAAGCTCATTGTATTTTTTTTCCCCCAGTGGCTGCAACTTCTGGCATTCTGAAAGCTAGCCAGCATGGAGGAAGTTTCTTATTCAATTCCAGATTATCTTTGCCCTGCAACCAAAGTATGTGGTGTCTTCAACAATAGGGTCTTATCATCTAGTTATGGTCAACAGCTTAAAGCAATGGAAATAGCTTGTGTTGCTTTGGGGGCCGTTGGGAGCTCCCTGACCAATACCTCATAGGGAGGTAAGCTATACCTGGCACAGAGAGTTTTATTTAATGACCCATGTCTTCTGGAGGCAGCGCTGTTTACCAATGAATGGCACCTGTCTAAAACTCCTTTTTGTTTAAGCTTTACACACACACCCCACTCATACATAAGTGGCTTTATTCTTAATTATATGTATGTATATATATATGTGTGTGTGCCGAGTATGTGCATGTAAGTACGGGTGCCTATGGTAGAGGCCAGAAGAGGACATTTGGATTCCCTTGATTTATTATTATAGATGATTGTGAGCTGCTTAACATGGTTACTGGGAACCAAACTCAGGTCCTCTGCAAGAGGAATATGAACTCTTAACCACTGAACAGTCTCTCCAGCCTCTTTAATTATGTAATTTTTTTATTTAGCTTACCTAGTGCTGGGTTTTTGTAAGGATTTTCGTACACTGAAGATTTTTTTACTACCTCCTCAACCCAACACACACACACACACACACACACACACACACACACACACTTACACACTTACTTTGGTTCTCCATCCCTCTGCCCTATTCCCATGTAACCCTTTAACCTCCAGAATTCTTTGATCTCCCTTAGAATCATATGTTCTACTGCAGATGTATTACTTGAGACTAGTAAACACCATCATGTAAAATACTTTCAGAGAAGGAACTGATTTTAATTCCTGCCCATTACTTTGATGGCCAGATAGTGGACCTGCAGGTGTTGAAGAGGAGTGAATCCTGGTCTGTGAGACAGCGGGTGAAGTTGAAAATAGCTGTTCCTCTGAAGTCATCTCTTATTTCAAAATTCCTTCATAATTCTGAAATTCCTTTCATTGGTATCTGTTTACTGTTATTTCCTTACTTACAGACTCATTCTGTCCTTTCTCTTTAAAGGATCTTTCAAGCAATCGTCTTACAACTGTGCCTGCTGGTTTTGCTTTGCTGTCCAGTCTGCTGCGACTCAATCTTTCCAGTAACCAGCTGAAGAATTTGCCAGCAGAAATAAGCAGAATGAAAAGTAAATCTCAATAGTAGATACTGTATGAATTTGAGGCTAATGCAACTTTCTTTTGGGAAAACAATTGTTAAGATAATTATGGAGAAAGAAAATACATTTTTTTATTGTAAATTCAAATGATTCTTAGTAAAATTTTCTTCAGATGATTGTATCTAGGGTCTGCCTAAAGAATGACGATCAAAGACATTTAGCTTATGACAAAATGAAATTGTAACTGGTGAATAGTAGAAAAAACATACAGGAAGTTGATGAAGATTCTGTTTCGTGCTATCTTAATGAGTTATTCACCATCCTATCCTTCTCAGCTAACTCCACCTGTGCTGCTTGGGGATGTAGCTGTAGCTTCCTTTGGTTTGGAAGTAATGTTGTCTAATGAGAGTCCTGTTTTTCCTGAGTATCCAGATTGTTAATTCTTTTTTAAAATAATGAATTAATGAACAGTGGTAGTTCATTGTTTACAGAGGTAACACTAAGGAACCATGAGTACATTCTAGTGAGTCTGTATTTGTTCTCATGACTATCTCAGAACTCTTAATTTAGCATGTAAAACAGTTTTTGTTCTTGTTTAAAGGCAGAAAACATGCTTAGTATTTTTGGGTTCATGACTACACTACCACCTGCTATATACTGTTTACCATGGCTAGTCTTTTTTAGCTAGTAATATATAAGACATTTTCTTGTAAAAATATAATTATAAATTACATTAAAATTATATACTAAGAAAGTAAAAGTTTTGAACTATGCTATCTCCTATCACTCAGGCTGGCCTCAGACTTGCTATATAGTTGAAGATAGCCTTGGTCTTCCTGTTTCTTCCTGCCTAGTGCTGGGTTTACACATTTGTGTTACCATGCCCAACTGAAGTCATAGATGTGATTTTTCTACAGTTGATTGTAGATAACTTTCAATTAAGTTGTAAATTTTTGGTTTTTTACTTTAACTCTTTAAATGAAATTATTTTGGGCGGGCCTTGACTTTACCATTTTCAATGTCACATCCCTTAACTAATATAATATATAACCAGGACAATGTATGACACATGGCCCTTCTTCCTTCCTTTCCTGCCAAGATCAAACTTAGAACCTTGTGTGTGCTAGACAGTGGTGCTGTTGAATTAGCCAGAAGCACGGTTTGGTTTGATTGGTTGACTTTTGTTTTTCCCAACTGGAGCATGCTGAAACAGCCGAGGACATCTGAGCTCACACAGCAGCCTGATGACTCCTTGACCATGCTAGTCTCTGTTCTTAGCCAAGCTGCAGTGTCTTCCCTCTACTTCACATAACAATATTTGCTAGTTATTTGTTACTTGTGAGCATAGCCTAGGATTTTACGTTTGAGTGATGCTATGTAACTAGAATGCTATTTCTCTTGAGAGTTTGCTGTTGTATTAGTCACAGTAGTTCTGTGAGGTAAATGGGACAGCGATTAATTTCCCACACTTTAAAGATAGATGATTATCGGATTAGAAATCAGATTTAGAGCTGAGTTTTTATCCTCCCCACTCCAGAACACATATTCTACTGCTTCATTCCTCAGCTCATGCTCCTGATTCGACCCCAGAGTTTACAATAGTCTTTTTCTTTTTCTCTTTCTTTCTTTCTTTCTTTCTTTCTTTCTTTCATTCATTCATTCATTCATTTATTTTTTGGTTTTTCCGAGACAGGGTTTCTCTGTGTAGTCCTGGCTGTCCTGGAGCTCACTCTGTAGACCAGTCTGGCCTCGAACTCAGAAATCCGCCTGCCTCTGCCTCCCAAGTGCTGGGATTACAGGCGTGTGCTACCACGCCTGGCTTCTTTCTTTAAGTTTTATTTATTTATTTTATATGTATGCACGTTTTGCCAACATGTATTTATGTGCATCATGTTTGCAGAGATCAGAAGAGAGATCCCCTGGAACTGGAATTAGGGGTGGTTGTACACCACTAGTCATTATGTGGGTGCTGGATCTTCTGAAAGGGCAGTCTGTCGTTGCCTTTACCTGTTAGGTATCTATCCAGCTCCTACAATGAGCTTTTGTTTATAGAATTTTACAGATTTGAGTGGACCAGTTCATCACCTTTCCCCCCTCATTCTAGTCAAGTAATATCTTAGCTTTTGGGGAAGGCAGAACACTCAATATAAAATAAATAAACATTAAACTTAAAAAAATCTTTTATTAGAAGTTAAAACTAGTACTACTTGCGGGGGGGGGGGTGGGGAGTTCTGAGGGTTTCTCTGTGTAGCCTTGGCTGTCCCAGAACTCATTCTGTAGACCAGGCTGACCTCGAACTCAGAAATATGTCTGCCTCTGCCTCCCAAGTGCTGGGATTAAAGATGTATGCCACCACTGCCCAGCTTAGTACTATGTGTTTTAAGAAAGTGGCTAGCTTCTCTGCATATTAGAAGAATCAAGCTGAAGGTGGCATATCACTGCAGTTTTGGATTATGTTAAACTTTATAGGCTTGAAGTTAGGAAAAGAAGCTGCACAATGCATATTTCCTATTCCAGTTTATTGGAGGGCTGAAGATGAAAGTTTTGAATTATGTTTTCTGTCATCATCTGAATCTATCATATGGTTAAGGGAGAAAATTGCTTGTTAACTCCTTAAAGAATACCTTTATTTAGACAAGTTTTGTTTTTCTGGAAAAGGTACACATCAGACAAAAGTGGTGGTGTGCTTTTGTAAGCCAAGAGGATGAGGCAAGAGGTTTGGGAATCTAGATCTGAGGCCAGCTTGGACCTCACGTGGGGGTAGGTGGGGTGGACACCTTGTCTCTAGAGCCAAACAAGTAAAGAAGAAAATTTCAGGAGATGAAGATCCTGTGATGAAAGTCATTGCTGAGCAGATAGCTTAGGTGTTAGGAAAGCATGTTGGAGCTAGGGAGATGGCTCAGTTGGTAAAATTCTTGTATGAAGATCTGAGTTTGGATCCCTGGCACACATGCAGAGTCTCAGCGCTCACTAGCCTAATCATTGAGGTCCTGGGTCATTTAGGGACCCTGTTTCAAAAAACAAGGTAGAAGATATCGAAAAGCAACATCTTTTCTGCCATGGACTGACCCAGCAGGGGAAATCATGACCGAGGGAGAATCAGGGTTTTTGGTATCCAGGAAGGCACAGGTCCAACAGTGACAAACAGAAACCGCCACAGAGGTGGTTTGAATTTAGCAGCTCTCAAGCAAGAGTTTTTAAACATGAGGAGTCAATATTACCATTTCAAAAGATGTATCCAGTGAAGCAGGCACAAAGAACAATTAGTATAACCATTTGGCACAAGGAAATGCAAAAGAACATTTGGTCATACCCCCTAGGTCCTAATGAGTTTCTGTAGTTAATCCCTATCTAACACCTGACTTCTGCCTTGTAAAAACTTCTTGACATTCACTTTAAATCAATGCTTTTCATACCACAGTGTCGGAGCCATCCTCATCTACACACACATAGCCATATAAGTTTACATGTTATTGGGAGGTTATTTTATCAACGTAATTATGTAAATGACTATGAGGCAAAGCGTTGCAGTTCTAAGAAAAGAGTTTTTGGCCAGTGACTCCACTTCAAAGACTGGACTCTTATCCATTTTACTTGCTTGGATTCTCTCTGCCCAGGCTATTAGGATCATCTTGTGAAAAAGGAAGAAGGGACATTGAGAGCAAACAAACTGCCTTGTGAACTATGGCTCAGAATTATCCTCTAGCTAGAGAGTTCTACAACCAGTTCCAGGAGACTTCCACCTTTTGGAGTCTAACGCCTCAGTCTGCGGAACTTGTTATACAGAATCTATTGGAGTTGGAGTGGCACTTTTCTTCAAATGTGCAAGCATATATGCCCATATGCAAGCATACACATACATATCACATATAAAATTCACCATAGAAGAGAGGGAGGACAGGAAGAGGCAAAATGGATAGAATAGGAAGGAGTACACACAAACCCAAGGCTTGTGTTATAGTATGTGTAAGCCACTATCACGTTCCCTCATCCAACAGATAACATCCATTCAGATGCCTGAATTACACTAAGCTCTTTTAAAGAGGAGTGAATGAGAACTGTACAGTTCATACAGTTTATATACTTCAGAGTAGTTTAGCAAGTACCTAAAAACTTTTGTTCTTAACTGAATTTCAAAGATGGCCTTGTACTATTCAATTTTGATTACCATTCCTTTATTTAAATATAAAAGTCATTTTTTATTTGTTCAGTTCATGCATGTTTGCATATTTTTGATTGTCATTCATAGGAACAGATTAAGTCTTTGTTGTGACGTGTTTATTATGATTTAATATTGTTCTGTATTTAATTCTGCAGTAAATTATTCTGTCTTTCTAGACAATAAAAAAATTAAAGTATTCTTTAATTGTCTCTGAATATATATTGTAGGATTAAGGCATTTGGATTGTGATGCCAATCTCCTGGAGACTGTGCCTCCTGATTTGGGTAGCATGGAATCACTGGAATTGCTTTATTTGCGGAGGAATAAATTACGTGTTCTACCTGAGTTTCCTTCTTGTAGGCAACTAAAGGTACTGTTTAGTTGATAATTATACCATTGTATGTTTTCTAAAAGTTTCTTATAAAATTGAAGTTTTTAAAAACTAGCCAATCTTTTGGGTATAATCTATGAATGGCATTTTTCTCTGTTGATATCTTTCAAAAACTTCAGTCTACTAAGAGTACTGATTTTTTTCTCTTAATGGAAAGGAATAATAATTTCAGCCGTAGGTTTTGTGTACTTTGTGTAGTGAGCAGTTTTTCCCTAAAGAAGGGCCTTATAGTGAGGTAAGATGCTGTGCTGTGGCTGGTCTCTAGCAGCTGGGGGCAGGGGGACTTGTTAGGTTGCCCCTCTCAGGATTACCTGCCTGCAGTCATGTTTCCAGAGCTAATCTTATAATTCTAGGTGTAACATTAGTGCTGCCTCCTAGGTTTGCTGTGCTTTAGTTTAGTTTTTGTTTTGTTTTGTTTTGTTTTGTTTTGGGGGGGGGAGGTTCAGGCAAGTTTCTTTTAAATAGAATTGTGGCAGTGATTTTTTAAAAATGCTGGGAAATTCCATTCACTATGGTAAATTTTTATTGGTTATAGATTCTGTTAAGAAGTTGGTGTATATAATGATAATATTATATTTGTTACCCTGAAAATAGTTTTGAATGGGTTTGTTTTGAAACTAATTTTTCATCAGAATTGTGTTTAGATTTATACTTTTACTTCTGTAAATATAATTAATAAGTTGTTTCACTGATTTAGTTTTGTAAAACTTTATGCAAGGTTAAACAATAACTATTTTGAGATTGTCAGAAAAAAAAGTTTTAATCATATTTTAGCTTTAAAACAGGTTGTGTCTAAATAACATAATTGCAATGTTTTTTTTTCCTAAATGTTGCAGTGATTTAAATCTAAAAGTATCCACACTTGTTTTCATTGTTTTGTATATAGTTGAATGAAATATATTGTACCTGGTTTCATAGGAATTGCACTTAGCTGAAAACCAGATCCAGAAGTTAGGGACAGAGCATCTTCAGCACCTGCAGGCCATCCTTGTGCTGGACCTAAAGGGCAACAAGCTAAGCTCTGTTCCTGAGGAAATGGCGCTGCTGCGGTCTTTGGAAAGGCTTGACCTGAGCAACAATGATATTAGTAGGTATGTTTAAAGATGAAATGGTAGAAATTAGAGTTTAGTCTGCATTGGATTAGAATTAGTTTTGTAAGTCCTTTTAAAAAAAAACTATTAATTATATATTGAACATATGTTGTATATGGAGAAGAATTCGTTTTCCTCCTTGGCTGCCAAATTAATACATTAATGAAAGCAAATGTGTAGTCACATTTCAGAACTCTTTAAGGGTTGCCTTGTGTCTTTTTCATGCATGGCTCCAGTTCCAGATACTTACTATTCATGCCGTGGCAAAGCAAGTGCTTCATGGGCATTTATTGGGCTTGGATAATGAACATTGTATTGAAACATGAAGTTCTTGAGTGACTAAAAGATTTGTGATTAGAGAACTTAGACGGGACTGAGATTAGTTAGTTATTTAGTTAGTTAACAGGTTAGTGTCTGATATACACACACCTAACAGCACAGTTGTGCTCAGGACCCAGTCTGAGTCTAACCAGCTAATATGATATATAAACCAGGATGTTTAATTCCATGTGAAAATTGGTGTATATGATCCATATGTCAGGAGGAAACAACACACACATAGCTTTGGGAATTCTAAATAGGGTCCAAGGAGGGAAGTCTAAGAATTTTGGCCAAATAATCAGTTTTTATTTTACGAAGACACTATCCTGAGTGTAAGCCCATTAAAGAGCCACTAGATGGCAGTGAGTATGGTGCTTTGGGTGGAAGGGGCTGTGGGCTGCAGGCTTTAAAAATGACCTGTCAGTTTAGCTCAGTAATAATTGTCACTAAGAAACATTTCTTTGTCCAGTTTGTTGATGGCAGGTGATGTCGCTGTAGTTGGCAGTGGGGAGAAGGAGATGAAGTGAAGAGGTGAACCAGGATAAGTTATCTCTAGTAGCTGTCAGCTGTCTGCTAGAGTTGGACAGAGCAGAGTGATAAGCAAAGACTGGTGAAAGCTACAGAGCACACTGTTAAGAAAGGATTTGCCTACAGGCCCTGAGGAGATGAGACTTTGGGGTTAACACAGTTAGGGCATGCATGAGGCTTTGAGCTGCATGGAAAAGGGGTGCTGTTCCCAACTGTGACATCTGCTTGTGTCCTCCAGACTTTCCTGTGTGACTCCTCTTTGCTGCTGGAGCCACTTGTCTGGAGACCACCAGCCTTTTCCTGCCCGAAACTCCATGTTATTTACCAGTGGGTTGGTAGCTGTTTCCTAGGTGGGTTTGGGATCACTTAAGAAGCAGTGAAGGTGAGACACCACTGAATTAGAATCTTACACAGTGAGAGCTTGGAATTTGTTCTAGTTTTTGGAGGTTCCCTTCTGTAATAGGGTGAAATCTTATTTGTTACAGGACTGCAGATTGTTCACAGCTTCTGGTTTTAGTGTTTCAGTGTGATCACTAGGCAGATAGAGTAGAAGTTTTATAGTGCATGTTCTTTAGCAGCTTTAATATGAGGTTGGAAATCTTTTTGTGTGTTTAGCATTAAAAGGAAAATATTTTAGGGACATTCATGCCTCTTCCTTGAGATCATTACATGATATGTTGTTTTCATTTATGCCTTTGATTGAATTAGACTTACATGTAATGTTTCCTTGAAATCAATTTGTTCTGTAGTCTGCCCTGCTCATTGGGAAATCTCCATTTGAAATTCCTGGCACTAGAAGGAAATCCTCTAAGAACCATTCGAAGAGAAATTATAGCTGTATGTATTATTAGGATTTAGCAACTTATTTTTAAATTAAAATTCAGATATGTATGCTGATGCACAAAACTTCCAACTGTGCCTTGCTAACAATGTGCTCTGTCTCTACTCTTTTAGAAAGGAACTCAAGAAGTCCTAAAATACCTGCGCAGCAAGATCAAAGGTACTTCTGTTGCCTTCTATATTTTGAAGGAATATATGAAAAGTGGTGATGTTAACAGGACATCAATTTAAATGTTCTTTTGATAGGCTTATTAGAGGTAGAATGCCTAGCATTTATGGTTCTAATTCTATATTCCTGCAGACTCTCACTTATAAAAGTGCTGAAGAGATGGTTCAGTGATTAAGAGCGCTTCCTGCTCTTGTAGAAGACCAGATTTATTTCCCAGCACCTACATGGCAGCTCACTGGGAACCAGTGTTTTTCTTCTGCCAGCACCAGGCAGGCACATGGTACATATGCATTCATGCAGGCAAAATACTCATATACATAAAACAACAAAATAAATCTTTCTTTTAAAAGTTCTTGAATTCATGTTTGTGGATGCTATGTCTCAATCCTTCAGATTTGTGTTGAAATCTATCAGTTATGAAGTATCATCACAAAGTTTAATTTTTTTCTTTTTTTTTTAATTTTATGTATATGGGTGTTCTGCCTACATGTATGTATGTGCACATATGCCACATCACAGGACTTTGTTTTCTGTTACTGTGTTTCTTAAATGATGTCTCTGTTATTAGAAATAAAATGTATGACTGGGTATTATCAGTACTGTCTAGAAATCATGAATACTTTTATATATCATTAAAAATTTAAAGATAGCTATGTAATTTTAAAATCCATTTTATATAACTTTTCTTTTCCAGATGATAGAACCAGTCAAGATGATTCTGTTCCTGAGACTGCCATGACACTACCAAGTGAAGCCAGAGTCAATATCCATGCCATAGTCACACTAAAGCTGCTAGATTATAGGTATGCAGTGTCTTTTAGTTGTTGTTCTGTTGCTATGACCAAGCAACACATTTTTAAAACAGAGCATTTAATTTGGGGCTGACAGTTACATTCATGGTTGTAGAGAGTTAGAGTCCATGACCATCATGGCAGGGAGCAGGCCAGCAGTCAGTCAGGAATAATGCTGTTCAGCTAACTGGAGTGGTGTGGGCTTATGAAACCTCAAAGCACACCCCCAGTAACATACTTTTTCCAACAAGGTCACACCTCCTAATCTTTCCCCAAACAGTTCCACCAACTGTGGGCCAAGTATTCAAATATATGACTTTGTGGAGGCTAGTCTCATTCAAACCATCACACTGTCCATCCGCACAGTACAGCAGGACTTTCTTGGGCCTTCCAGCAGTATGAGACAGAGACTGCTAATGAAGCTTGAAGCTTAGGCCTTTTGCTTGGGCAGTATTCCAGCTAGCTCATCTAACTTAACCCACCGACTAGCCTTCAACCCACCACATAGCTAGCTCTTTATTTTTCTGCTTTGGTCTGTCCTTTCCATTGTCTGCTCTCTGAATCTCCTGCTTCTGCTTTCTTCTCCCTATGACCTCCTTTGCTGCTGCAAGCCGTAGGCCGCTCATGGCAGCTTCGGTTGTAGGCGAGACCATGATTCCTGGACCAGGAAGGCACGAATCGGCAAGAATTGATGACACATATGCAAGATACTTTTACACTGTAGAAAAGTCTGTATTTTCTCTAATAAGGAGCCCTGTTTTAGGGCCCCCTACTTGAGCGTCAGGTTCTGACAATTACATAGTAAAAAATGTGGCACGCTAGCTAGCATAGCTAGCATCCTTAGATTATGAGCTAAATAAAATCCTGAGACATCCCTGTCTAAGCTAGAGATCTCTAAGCTAGAGATCTTGCCTAAGCCAGAGAAATTCTGTCTCAACTAGCAAGCTTCTTCCTAAACTAGAGAGAGATTCTTCCTCTAGTAGTCAACTGCTTGACATTTACATAGTAAAAGATGTAGCTAGCTAAGCAAGGATAATTTACTTGACCATACCGCACAAAGGAATGTGGATTCAGCCAGATGGAGCATATCTTGTGAAACAAGCTTAGAAACTTAAAAACATGGGCAATGACATCTTTAGACTAAATGAGTCTTTATGAGTAAACTCTAACATCTAGCTTTGTCTGTAAAATTTGAGTCTGTAAAACTTAAAATCTCCTAATCTTGTAATGTCAGACAAGCCATAACTTGTTTTTCCTTAGGTTGCACATAGCCTCATTAATATTTCATGAGCTGAAGACTGAGCCTCACCTGGGCAGAGCTGTTATTGTGGGTGTTTGGATGGCTGTTGACTTCGCTAGCTTTAGCAAGACAACTTTTAGCAAGTAAACTTCTATCGAGGGAACACTGAGCTTAGCGCCTACTCAAATGCAGATTTTACAGCAAGCCCACAGTTCCAGACAGGATCCAAACCATATCATATTGTAAAGGCTCAAATAATCCCATTTGCAGCAATAATATTTCTATGGGATATCACCTTTAAACCAAGCATAAGTGTCACGGTTCCAAAAAAAAGGTCATTGGCTAGTAATAATACTTTAGAGAGTGAGTTATAAATTATTTTCTCAAATTTACATGGTCTTGGCTACCAGAAATAAAACAGGTTAGAAAAGAAGCCAAAGGATAATGGCTTTCTATGTAGCAGGGGATCTGCTTAGCTCTAAGAGGCATTTCTTTCCGCCTCCGTTCTGCAGAAATATTATCTTACAGACACTATTAGAGCTAATGCAGCACTTTGCCAGGAAGTTCTGCCTTAGAACTTCCTGCCTTAGCTATTGGCTGTCTTATGTTTATTACAACTAATCATCAGCAAGACAACCTGATATATCACTAGATTGTCTTTAGGAAGGTGAAGAAGGATGAATATTTACAAAATAGAAAACCCAGTGATGACCATAGAAATGACAATACCAAAATCCTACCAGCATTTAGTGCTCTGCCTGTACAGAATTAACAATTGTAAATAAAGAGACACACCTTACAAAGTAAAAAAGGTCACCCCAACAGCAAGGCATTGAAGATTCAATCAGTGTTCATATCAGTCACACTAAAGCTGCTAGCTACAGATATATAGTCCATCTGTACAGTATTGCAAGGCCCATGGGAAACTTTTGAGAAAGAGTTCTTCAGAGAAAGGACAGCTAGTAAGGAAAAGACAGTCATTGGAGCAGATTTCCCCTTTGTAGGTTCCTCAGGTCACAGAATTTAAAAGTGGGCTCAAAAGAGAACTTGAGTCAGAGGTGGAGTGCCTGAGTATCTAGGGAGAAGTGTTGTGGAAAGGAGGTGCAGTGCCCGAGTATCTGGGTGTTTGGGGAGGGGTGGGGTACTGTTGGAAGGAGATAGAAGATGGGAAGGAAGGAAAGAGTGGTGTATTAAAATGTAGTGAAATTAAGGGTTGGGAAGAACTTGTGCTCTGGGCTTTTTTTTTTTTTTTTAAATAGAATCTACTTTATTTTGTGTATCTGTGGATGTTTTAGCTGCTTGTATGTCTATGTACCACATATGTATCTAGTACCTGAGGAGGCCAAAAGAGATTTCAGAGCTTTGAGAACTGGAGGTATAGAAGGTTGTAAGCTGCCATGTGGGTTCTGGGAATCA
The DNA here is from genome assembly GCA_964023405.1 of Apodemus agrarius. Lineage (NCBI taxonomy): Eukaryota > Metazoa > Chordata > Mammalia > Rodentia > Muridae > Apodemus > Apodemus agrarius. Next base: position 2,007,763 of record OZ030007.1, on the reverse strand, counting down.
CTCCTGTGTCCTCTGGAAGAACAGTCAATGCCTGTAACTACTTAGCTATCTCTTCAGCCCTATGTTCTGTGTGGTTTTTATTAAAGGACACATAGTTGCCCTTGTTGGGAATGAGGTTGGCTTTGGTATAAGGCAGTGCTCCATCTATCTGGATAGTGTCTAGGAGACAGCTGGCTGTAGAGGTCCTTTCATTCTCTTCCCGCCTAGCCTCTCTTATCAAGGATATTTGATACAAAGCGATATGAATTGTAAAATATGAGAGAAACAGATAGATGGATTAATGGTAACATTTTTATGGTTATTAAGTCATAAGAATGAATGAATGAATTATTCATTCATAAGAATTATGAATGAGAGTTTGGTATTTTAAGCTCTCAATTTCACTAACTAGCATTTAGAGAACATTTCATGTTTGAGGGTGGGTATGTTAAATAAGAAACTGTTGTTTAGTTAATGGAAAACATGACTAACAGGCAGCTCGAGAGTGATTGTGATGGAACTGAGATGTCTCATAGTTACACTGCATTCTGGGAACACAGTGACACTAAAGCACTGACAATGTCTGTGTACAGAATAAGGGAAAGCACTAAGTATATCATCATATTAGGGAAAGACGTTGGATAACCCTGCAGAGGCAGAGGTATTTGTCAGGTGTTTCAGTAGTGATATGTGAAGCAGCAGCAGTGAGGATGAGCAATGCTGCCAGCACTTTTGCTCATCCTCCTTCCTGTGTGGTGGTAGAGAGATGACAGGATATAGACTACAGGAAGATAACTGTAAAGAATCTATAAACTGTCATTAAGTGTTGGTACAAACCCTCTCAGCAGCGAAGATCTCCATTGTTCTCACCTCCTGCTGCCACCCTGTAATGTGTGTGGCAGTTACTAAGCCACACTAACAGCTTGAATCCCCCGTACCTGTTCTTCAATCCTCTAATTATAGGGAATTATTATATATGTTTACATTTGCAAAAGCAATGGAATAACTATTAAAGACTGCTCTTGAACTTCTAATCCCAAAGAAAGGATGAGCTACAAAGCTTAGTGTGGTAGCACCAACAGTTAGTTTAGCCTTTTTCCTACTGTGTCTCCTCCACCTCCACATAATAGAAGACTGAGAAGTAGCGTAAGTGATTACACGAACTGACTTAGTATTGTGGTGTACCTGCCATTCTTCAGTCACCAAAGCTCACAGGTTGAACATATTTTATCAAGGAAAGCTTAGTTATAAGCTCCAAGTGCAGGTAGGGAAATGGGCCATGCATTTTGTAAGTTTCTGGATTTCCAAAGTGCTTGTTTTTGTTTCTGCTTCTGAGGATGAACAGAGAGCATCCTGACCTCACAGAACTTTATCAGCCACCTTGAACATTTTTATAGAATCTGTAAAAGCCTTTAGATGTGGAGAATGGTGATTACATCTTTTTGGAATGTTGAGAATGCTTTTATTTTTGAACCACTCTTAGTGATAAACAAGCAACCTTCATTCCTGATGACATATTTGATGCCACAAAAAACACCCTCGTCACTTCCATCAACTTCAGCAAAAATCAGCTATGTGAGATTCCACAAAGGTAGGATTGGCCACTGATCCACTGTTGAGGTGGGTCTTCTTTTTGTCATTTGTGTCTTGGCAACTGAATGCTAGTTTCCTGAACTCTTAATGTGAGAGGGTGCTGCACATTGTGGTCCTACTGTTCTCAGAGATGTACAGGATCTTAAAACTTCCAACTTTATGTGTAAACTTGGGAAGTGGGTGTTAGGATTATTAACTCTAAAATTATTCATCTTGTATAATGCAGCATAGCAGGGAGAGTCTTGAGCGGTCACCCAGTACCAGGCCCACAGTGGGTAAGTGGTTTCACTTGCAGGCTCAGGCTAGGGAAACTTGAGTGATTGATCTTTCTTGTTTAGAACTAAAGCCAAATACATGAACTGCTAGTGTCATCTTCTTGGCAGAGGACCCTCCACTCTAGCCACTAGTTGCTATTTACGTTATACTTTCTTGTGTTCAGTATGCCATTGTTGGCATTAACTAGCAATATCTTCAAGTTACAGGAGAAAATTAGTATATTGTTGAACTTCAACAGAGTTTGTTGACTGTCTGCACCCAAATGATGCTGACGAATGAATGACCTCTCACTATACACAGACGACAGGACAGGACATGTCCTGCTGAGGGATCAAAGCAGTACAGCTGAGTGTGCTGTTTTTTTGTCTGTGACAGACTGTTCTTAGCTTCCTCGCCTATGACTTCATACTTAATGTCTTAACATGGACACCTAAGGAAAGCAGACAGAAAAAGACAAAGCATAAGGAAATTGACGAAGTGATAAAAGACTGCTATATCAAAAAGAAAAAAGAAAAAAAAAGAATTGTTTCATAGAACTGCCCAGATTTTCAAATGTTTAAAAGAGCAAACTATAAAATATGTCACTATACTATAAAACTATAAAATTTACAGAGAACACTTGGGATGTAGGTCTTGAAGCAAGATAGCCCATTACAAGAGCAGACCTGTCCATCTTTTGGTTCCTGTTGTCGAAGGGCTAGGAAGATGTCTGATTTAATCCCAGGTGCACATGGTATGTTTGGGCAGACCTGGATCATGCCAACTAATGAAATCAAGGTGGAGAGTTGCAGGGGAAACTCCTGTGTATGTAGGGTGTACTTACTGTTTTATTCTACAGTCTCATTCTTACACAGTATGCAATTCTCTTACCAGTGGTGCTCAGTGTTTTTCAGAAGCAGCTTATAAAGTCAAAGAAGACAGCACAGATTATCTTGCTTTAGAGTATTTCTAAGCATGTTCTTTTTCTTACATCTAAAATTTATAATTCATAGTGAGTATTTATAAAGGACTGGATGAAATGGAAGGACACTGCATGTAGTCTTATCACTGATATATTATCTTAGTCAGGGTTTCTATACCTGCACAAACATCATGACCAAGAAGCAAGTTGGGGAGGAAAGGGTTTACTCAGCTTACACATTCACATTGCTGTTCATCCCCAAAGGAAGTCAGGACTGGAACTCAAGCAGGTCAGGAAGCAGGAGCTGATGCAGAGGTCATGGAGGAATGCTACTTACTGGCTTACTTCCCTGGCTTGCTCAGCTTGCTTTCTTATAGAACCCAAGACTACCAGCCCAGGGACGGCACCACCCACAATGGACCCTCCCCCCTTGATCACTAATTAAGAAAATGCCTTGATCACTAATTGAGAGAGTGATCTCATGAAGGGATTTCCTCAATTGAAGCTCCTTTCTCTGTGATAACTCCAGCTTATGTCAAGTTGACACAAAACCAGCCAGGACACACACACACACACACACACACACACACACACACACACACATATGTTAACTTAATGACATTTTATTTGGAATTTTATGTGCAGTTTGTATCTTGAATGCTTTATTTGCCATATATATTTACTTATTGGATTTTTTATTTCCCTATTTCATAAGTAATATTTTTATAATCTATCCTAGCTCTGTATAAGTAAGTAGGGTACTTCCTTATAGCAATTAAAAAACATTCAGTTTCTTTAGGCCAAATTTCCAGAAAAATTACTGTGTTGAGGGATATGACCCTTGATATATGTATATCCAATAACATTTTTAAAGATTGTCATTTACACATTGAAGCTTACCTTCTCCCTCCATCTGCATCACCAGCTGTGATGATCTTCTCTTTCTTTTTCTTTGGTAATGTGGTAGATTAAAAAAAATGTTATTTGGCAGGTTATATCAGTCACATAATTAAAATGACTAAATTTACTTAGGCTTATTAGAGATGTTCAATCCTTACTCTTCAACCTAAGCTTCGTAGGGTTAGCACTTGCCAAACTTAGAAATGTTTTCAGATCTTGTTTTAACCATGATTGGATTTAATGCTAATTCAAATAATAAATATTAAAAAAAATGAGTAGATCAAATTGCACATTATTTTATATGTATGGACGTATGCATATACATCTGTGAATCACTTAAATGTCTGATGCTTGTGGAGGACAGAAGAGTGTGTGGGAGCCTCGGAAACTGGAGTTACAGATGGCTGTGAGCTGCCACTTGGGTACTGGGAATCAAAAGTGGGTCTTTTAGAAGAGTAGCCAGTACTCTTAACATCTTAGCTATCTCTCCACTATGTTGATTAAAATGCTGTGATATCAGTGTCTGACAATGCATTTTATGAATTTAGCTCACTGCCAAAATAAAATAGGATAGTAGCCACCTAGGTCTGATTTTTCTTTTTTGTGTTATAATTCGGTTAAATGTATAATCAGTGAATTTTTAAATTAAACTTCACTATCCATTTATTGTCAGATTGAAGCCTTGGTCAGATCATGGTAAGGTTGTTTTAAAAATGTTTAGCTTTGTTGCACAGCCAGTTTCTGAAAATTTCATGAGGAAGTGAGGTCCTGGGATCCATGGCATGCAGATGGGCTGCTCTCCTCTCACCATGGTTTCAGTTTTGAGTCAGTGCTGATATATAAAATTCTTTTTGTTTCAGGATTGTTGAGCTAAAGGAAATGGTGTCCGACATCAACCTAAGTTTTAACAAGCTTTCGTTTATATCCCATGAATTATGCTTGCTTCAGAAAGTGACATTTTTAGATCTAAGGTACTTAATAATACTGTTACTTGGCATCTTAAATGTTATGATTTGTCTTTTGAGTTTTTAATGTTATATTTTCTTGGTGAGTATGAAACTTGGTCTTTAATGTATTAAGTATATTAGGGGAAATGTAAAATTAAGTTATTTAGGCATTTCAACTGTCAATTGTAAGTAGCCTATAACTTAAGCGATGAGATAAAATTATCTAAAATATTTTTAATCAACATATTCTTTAGCTCCTAAGTAAACTGACAGTTAGTACATGGAAACTGTCTCCTTCATCTCGTTTGTTCCTGAAGTGGATAATGAGGAACCATACAGCCATCCCCCTGAGCAGCTCTACAGCTGCCTCCCAGCCAGGACAATAGACAGGTTAAGCACAAGGGCCCTGACTGGAGCAGAGAGATAGAACCTGCCCTATGCTGTCTGGAAATCATAGCTAGCTAGATTTAAACAAATGCAGTGGGAAGCTAGCAGCTCATAGGGTAATACCATGCATCTCAGGGTCACAGCATTAACATTGTACTTGTAAACTTTCTAGTGCCTGCATTTTTCCTAGTGCTTCCTGTTGTTAGCTAGAGTACTTTTAGTTGGCATAAAGTATAAGTGAGGCAGGAGGATCTGCCTGCTCTGATTATGGAGTTTTTCTTCTGAGGTAGCAGAGCATAAAGCTGATGGAGCAGAAGGAAGGGAGGTCCCCATGGCTGTTGATTGCTTCTTTTTGTCCCAGGCTTTGTGTATATGTCTGTCTGTATAACTGTCCCTGAAATCTCTAATAGAAGGACTAAATCTGCTTTCATGTGTCACAGCAGAAAGACTGAAGAAAAAGAGTAGGACAGGTGTGAGCTCTGCAACAGAGCGTGTATAGTCAGTCGTTGTGCGACATAGTGTGTATGTACAGCCAGTTATTGTGCAGCATAGTGTGTACAGTCAGTAATTATACAACAGAGTGTAGAAGAAAAAGACTGCAGGATGCTTGAGTCATTAACTACTACTAACCCCACTTCCTGGGATTTAAACTAGTAAAGGTTTTCAAACTTTAAAATTGTGTTTTGATTTTTAACTTAGGAATAATTTTTTAAGTTCTTTGCCTGAAGAGATGTCATCACTGACAAAACTACAAACGATCAATCTTTCCTTTAACAGGTAAGGAAACATCTGGGAGCCAGATAGATCAGAAGCCTTTATTTTTACCATATTTTTCTAGCAGATTTTTATTTTCATTTAGATTCTATTTGAACGTAGTGTTGCTTAGAATTCTCATGATTGATGCTTAGCTGATTTGTTTGTTTTACCACTACAAGAAACCCATAATCTAGAAGAAAGATAAACATCTGACCAATTGTGATTGTTGTAGAAAGAGATGCCTGAGGTAAACAGATGTTAGCCAGGCATACCTGTCTTTGGCATCTGATGGGTTGGGGTTCATCAATGAAGCCTGTCTGTGATAGTCAGGCATCTTTGAAAGAACACAAAATGCCCTTATTCTAGAAGCCTAAACAAAATTAGATCAAGAAAGAGTAATTTCCTGAGGGTGGCCTGTAGAGACCCCAAGATGTGTTGCCCATCAGTGAGGAGCTTTGCCTCAGCTTTTGCTCGTTTTGATTCTTAAAATCAATAGTGTCTTCTATGTCTGCTGAGTATGTGCTCCAAAATTAGTATTTTATTTTTTGGAAAATTTGAATATAGAACTGAAAGCACCCTTAAGTAAAATTATCCATTTTTAAGAGTGGTATGACTCTTGCCCATTACATGGAGTTGTTTTCACATCTTAACAGGTTCAAAGTGTTTCCTGCAATTCTTTATCACATCTCCACACTGGAAACTGTTCTAATCAGCAACAATCAGGTTGGCTCTGTGGACCCTCAGAAGATGAAGCTGATGGAAAATCTGAATACTCTAGACCTTCAAAACAACGACCTTTTGCAGATTCCCCCAGAGCTTGGAAACTGTGTGCAGCTACGGTAACTTCCTTACTGGGGGGCTTCCAATTGATATGTCAATTGCTTTTTTTCATAGGAAATTGAAATAACAAACTTAATACCTTATAACAATAATAGTTAAGCAAATGCCTAATTTTTCTTTTTAAATTTCACCAGTTGTTTTCTAGCTTTATATAGCATTATGTATGCATAAACACCATTTCTCATATATTTTTCTTTTGGTATATGCTTATCCAGAATTGCACTGGGGAGAGGAACAAGAAAGTCTGACCCTTCTTAGTTTTGCCCAGGATTTCTGAGGACAGACTACAGGGCACCAGTTTTGGAAACCCGGTCCTTATGGTCTTTCCCCACTTGCTTCTCCCTCAGCTCTTACCCTGCTCTCAATAGTGAACAGCTTAGAGGAAGCTTAGAAGCCTTCCTCTTCTTCACACAGAATTACTCCTATTGTTCTTTTGGACACATCTGTTCTACTTTTTTTTATTAATCTAGAAATAAGTTGTACTAAAGCTTCAGTCATCCTAAGCACCGAATCAAATGCTGGTTAAACAAATAGAAAAAGGGTGAGGACTTAAGATTTCAGCTGAATGATGCTTTATTCTTGAAAGCAGCATGTTATTTTTTGGCTGTTGATCTCAGTGGGGTTATAGTTATAAACTCTCATCCCTGGCTATTTGGATCCATTTTGAACGTGAAATTATAAACAAAAAGTACAAATACTTGTAAACTATGCACTGAGTGAGCCGTAGGAAGGACACCTGGTTGCAGTGTGATTGCAAATGCTTCATCAGACTTCACAGGAATGAAGTCTTGAGTGACATCGGTTTTTCCCTATTCTCAGCATAACTGCAAATCCAGTGATTTGGGATTACAGACAGATTTGGAATGGGTAGATTAACAGATAACAGAACTTGGTACAGTGAGAGTCAACTGCAATTCTTTCATTTTTCTAGAAGCTAAGAAAGTTAAATGTATAAAAGAGTTCCCAACTAACATGGAAATAGTTGAAGATTTGTAGGTGAACCTTTTGATTTTTTTACATAAACATTTATATTAAAGCCTTTTTTTTTTGGTTTTTCGAGACAGGGTTTCTCTGTGTAGTCCTGGCTGTCCTGGAACTCACTCTGTAGACCAGGCTGGCCTCGAACTCAGAAATCCGCCTGCCTCTGCCTCCCAAGTGCTGGGATTACAGGCATGCGCCACCACGCCCGGCGTATTAAAGCCTTTTGACTGAATATATTTAACCAATTCCATAAAGAAGCAAAAGAACCAGCCCTTAACTTGTAAATTGAGTCTTATTTCCAAATATGGAATGGATTTAGTATGTGTCTCCTCTGGTCCATAGAGGGAGGGCAGACGTGTGAACGTCCCTTCTGGTGCAGATACTTAAAACCAAACATTAGACTGAGCATGGAAACTCCAATGGAAGAGTTTGGGGAAGGACCGAAGGAGCTGAAGGGGATCGCAACCCCATAGGAAGAACAACAGTTATAAACTAAAAGGACCCCTCAGAACTCCCAGGGACTAAGCCACCAATCAGAGAGCATACATGGGCTAGTCTGTGCTCCTTACTACATATGTAGCAGAGGATTGCCTTATCTGGCATCAGTAAAGGGGGGAGGGGATATACTTGGTCCTGTGGAGACTTGATGCCCCAGAGAAGGGGGATGCTAGAGTGGTTAGGTAGGTGGATGGGGGAGTACCCTCTTAAAGGGGAGGGGCAGGGAAAGGGGTTGGGGGGCTTGGGGAGGGGGATCAGAAAGGGGGACAACATTTGAAATGTAAGTAAATAATTAATGAAAAATAAAAAATCCACAAACAGAAAAAAAGATAACAAAAAAGACCTTCTGGGGTGTGGAGTGAACTATGACTGCAGTGTTCTTGGCATGGGTCCATGTCAGTTTTTTCACCCTCTTGCTTAAATCTGTTGTATTACCTAGTGTGTGTTTGTATCAAATCGAGAGGAGACTCAAATCACAGCTTCACCATTTAGCAGCTGTTTATTCTGAATAGGCCTTTGTCTCTCCAGATTTGTATTTCTCTTTAAATTAGAAATACTAATGATACCTACACCATAAGTCTTTTAAAACAAAACCAACAGAGTCAGTGAATATAAATACCATAATGTGCCTTTCATGTCATAGTTAGCCTGTGCTCTTGGGCATTGTCATAATTCCAGCTGTTTGGATGCTTAGTTGGACTTGTAAAAGACACATAAGAAAATACACATTTTATTTATAAAATTGCAAACATTAGTTTTATTTCATGAAAAGAGAATCACTAATGAGAAATGTTTGATTTTCCTGTTTCTTTTGTTTAGGACACTACTGCTAGATGGAAATCCATTCCGAGTTCCTCGAGCGGCCATATTAATGAAAGGCACAGCTGCTGTGCTGGAGTATTTGAGAGATCGAATCCCTGCCTGAGTATAGCTGGCTTCTTCTTCTGGGCATGGTCACTTGGGATAGGACAGAGCCAGCCTCCAGTGACAGCTGCATTCCAGGTGTCACTAGACAGTGTTTGGATTATATTCATTCCTACTAAATGTCTACAGCTTGTGAAGTGATGTGAACACTTATAATGTCAACTGCAACAGATTTTAAAGGTTTAATAAATTCATTCCCTTATGACACTATAAGACCTTTTCATATGATTTAATATTTTATAATGATAAAGCAACCATCTTTGTAGATCTGAGTCCCCCCTGGTATCTTTTTATTTTCCATATAATATGAACTGAGCAAGACTATATAAGGTGTAAAGTCAGCAAACTTTTACTAAGAATATTATTCTTTGGCATTTAAAAGAAAATCAGACTTTTCAATGTACAGGATAGGACTTGCTATGTGGTCAGTGTCAGTGCATGTTTATGTTTAGGATTTTGGTTTTGACTTTAAAAACATTTTTAATGTTTTTGAGTGTCCTTTATTCCAACGTGGTACATCTTATTATTTCCGAAACCTGGGTTCTGAAATCTGCTTACAGTCTGATTAAAACTAGACTGTTAGTTTTACATTAGTTTTCTAAAAGGGAGTTAGGTATAGGCAAGCTTGATTTAATAAAAATCCAAATATAAACATTGTTGTTTACACTGAAATTATCAAATGCAGCTCTTTCAGTCATCCTGGTTCATCATGTCATTGGGTCAAAAGTAGCCAGTTCAGTAGAAGCATGTGTCAGCGTGCGGAGGGTGGAGGTAGAGAACTTACAGGTGGTTGAGGTTGTTGATCTTAGGAAACATCAGTGCTAATAGAGATACATGCTTCATGTTCATAATAAAAGTTACATTTTTAAGGTATTGGTACAGTGTTTTTGTTTTAAAAAGAAACACATCTTTACCATGTCACAGTTCCTAAGCTCAGAATCTGCTTCTATAGTAAACCAGACATCATGTAATAAGGTGACATTTTATTATTTATACAATAGACTTTTATGTTATTCAAAACACTTTTTTAAATTCTGAAAAAATTGAGTACAACAGAACCTAAAAATGGCTCTGCTATACACCACACAGCGCTATTATCTGTACAAAGCGCATCTGCAGATGCTTTCAGACCACACCCTACCCTTCACCCATAGTGTCAGAACATAAGACACAGCTGGAGAGTACAGATCACACTTGCAAAGTCACTGACTTGGCAAAGTTGAAATACAGGTTAGTGGGACTTTGCACATAAAATTAAACAGCTTTCAAGGTTGTTATGGTCTCATATGGCAAAAAACCATGAAGTACATTCACAATCTAAGTTAGTAAAGTAGTGTTTCTTCATTCAGTTTTATTTACACCAATATGTAGTTTAACTAAAAAGTACTGTTAATCATGGTACATTGGTTTTTTTTTTTTAACACATACAAAAATGACAATTTTTATATATAATTTTAAGCTGAAAATCACAATTATCTCAAAATATTAATTACAATACAGCCAGTTCAATTAAACATGTCATGGTTTGATTTTTTTAATATAAAATGGTAAACTTTATTATTAAAGTAAGCAATTTGTTTTGAATTGGCTAGAGTACACCCAAGTAGAAAATCTAAATGTGATGTGTGAGGTGTTTGCTGCCCCTCCCACCCAGTTTGTGTACAGCCACCTAGGCTAGCAAAGAGACAGAAAAGGCCCCGGTTTATAAATATTGAGCCTCGTTTGCTAAACTGCCTTGGCTTCTTGATTCTTCCATAAAAGCTCTACAAAGGGCATGTCCGTAGACTGCAGTGAAATGCATGCAATATATACAGCGTGTAGAATTCAGCTCACTGACACACATCAGAATGTCTACATAGACAGCAAAGGATGGACAGAAGGAACACTCACCTGCCACCTGTCATCAGCTAGATCGGAGATTTAGCAATGAGGTCCCAGTTCTGGTTCTGAGGGAGGATTACTATGGTTACTGCAGATATGTTACCCAGGTACTGCACTTAATGGTAGTGAAGCCAGATCCCATCAGAGAGTATGGTCAAGAGACCCAAAGCTGTGTCACCACTTAGGAATTTGTCTTATGACATTTATGAGAATGAAATATTTCATTAACTGGCTAATATCACATCAGAAATTTTTATGTGTTTGGCACATAAAACATTTACCAAATAATGAAATAGATTTCATCTCATAAATTACTGAGGGCAAAAATCAATCTGATAGTTTTGAAAGTGAAAAATAAATTTCATGAATATTCAAAAAATCCAGTCTGCAGTATGTTTGTATAATTCTTTATAAACCTCTTGGAACCCCATCACTGTCTTCCATCAGAATTACTTTTCTGATGCTTAATATTTCTTTCCTGAAAAGAATGAGACTGCAGTTGAATGTCTCATACACAGCTGACAGTAAGGTGCTCTCGCATAACTGTAAGTAGGAAAGAAAATTCTGGTTTTTGCTATAACCTGTAGTGACCTTGCAATGACCTTACCCTTTTGAAATTCAATAGACCTACCTCTTGCTTCCTGCCAGCCCTGGACACTCTCCCTTCATTCACGAGTAAACAGTTTCACATTCTCAATCTGCTTTCAGTCCCTTGCATTCACTGAATACAAAAAGAACTTAACTGGCTCTTCCAACAAAAGTGGCTTTGCCTGTCAATTACCTTTGTCTTTACTCCAAACATATCACAGTAAGGCTTGCTCTTCAGAGGAGGGAAGCAAAGGAGATATCTAATTTTGGGAGTAGGAATATGAACCATTTCTTGCAATCTGTTGACACTGACATCAAAACAAGGTTTCCTAAGAGTTTCACAGCACTCAGCAGTCCTGATCTAAGCCAGATATCCTCTCCCTGGTCTGAGACCAGTGTGTGCCCTCTGAGTGGAAAAACAAGTATTGAAAATAATATTTATTCCAATAGTACGTTTAGGCAAATATGGGAAGTTCTTTATCTGCCTGAGAGATTCATCTTGGGTTTTCCAGAGACTTTTCAAAAACAAACAAAATCATCTGAGATTTCCCGGCTTACTAGTAGAGGCTTGGAGAGCTATGAAACAATGTGGTTTGTCCATGTGTCAAGTACCTTCCTTAGTCTAGCTATCAGGCAGTTCAGTTGATTGCTATGCCCAGGCATTATTCCACCTCAAAACTCCAGCTGTGCAAAACAAACTAGCAAAGAAAAATATGTGTCTAAGAGACACAAAACCTGAGTTGCAATAAAAGGTTTTAATAAACTTCTTAATATAGGAAAATAACCTTTGAACAGCCAAAAATACATTTATACAATATAAGCAGCTTAGTGCTTAAGTGTCTCATTAGACTAAGCAAGAGGATCATTTACATTTGATCATTTTTTCCTAACTATACTTGAGATAACCACATTTTATTTAATATCTATTTCATTCCCCTGAATTCATCAGTTTTTCTTTAAAAAATATTCACATATTTGGGTAAGTTCTGTTCAATTTCTGACAGTAGACTTGTTGCTTCTGGACACTGAAGCAGTAGTTGGGGCTGCCAATGTCAAGCCATGATGGAACCTAAAGTTCAAAACAAACATTTACTCTTGGGGTTGGGCTTTCTGCATAGTCCTCTTCCCTTTATCCCTACATTCCATTTCTTTAGCTTTAGTAGGCCTTTTAGGTGCTAGGAATTGAACCTAGCACCTTGCATCCTAGTCCTTGCAAGATCTTCCCATGTAGCCAGACTGGCCTCAAACTTGTAATCCTCCTGCCTTTGACCTTCCATTGCTAGAATCATAGGCATACATCATCAAGCCAGATGTAGTTGCTTGCTTTTTCATACTTAATCACAAACTGTCTGAACTGAAGTGCCCCCTCCCCCATACAGGTAGCCATACTATCTGCTTTCCACCTGAGTCTTAGCTTCTTTTCAAGAGCTTAGAGCTGGCTTGGCCTCTTTGCCATTTACTTATGGGAAGGAAATCTGCTTAAGTGCCTCTCATCTTGCCATTACACCCTGACATGAGGCTCATTTTAGGACATGTGTATTTCCTCAGATACACTGAGTATTTCTAAGTTGTCTTCTGTACATTCCTGCTAGATGCATTCATGTTTTTGACACTTGGAACAGGGAAGTCATGGGAACCAAAGTTTAAATCCTTGAAACTGTAGCTGCCTCGAAGGCCTCTGCATGTTTTCTGTGAGAGCTTTGCTTGGGGATAGGATGGGAAATCAATACAAGAGGTAAGAAAATGTATTAGCACGAGAACTCCAGTCTGCTTGTTTATGTGGCACTTGCCTAAAAAGGATTTCATATTGTGATCAACGCTAAAAGAGTTATCTCTGCCAACAGACATGTTGCCATGGGAACTAATGAAAGAAGATGAAAATATGACAAAGAGTGAAGAATTGGAAAAACTGATAAGGAGTTGATTTCTACATTGCTGTTTAAGCCTTTGGGATTTAAGTGTTACTCATCTGGTGAGATCAATGAAAATGGCCAGAATGACTTGGCAGATGCAGGCAGAAAGGAAAAAGTAACAAGCCTATTTGGTTAAAGGAACTCTGTAAAACCTAGTTCCATCCCTGATAAGTTAAGCTTTTCAGCCCCTATGTGAATTGTGTGGGTAAGCAGGCAACCTGCACAAGACTTAAAAGCCTGGCATACTACCTGACAGGATTACCACATACCTCACATTATTGCTTGAAGCAGCCTCCCAAGGAAAAGCCAGAAAACATCAACAAAAGCCATGATTTAAAAATCCTCCCTTTCCCCTCTCAGGCAACCACATGAGAATTTAGTTTTTCAGGGAAATGAGGATTTATTCCTTTTTACTTGCTCAAAGGCTCCCTGAGCTGTTGTCATCTTCAAGCCAGCCAGCTAGGAAGTTGGCAGTGAGGACCTAGCAGTTTCAAATCTGATATGGGTTGTGGGTCTGCATTTGTGCTCCTGCAAGCCGCCCCCTTGTCCTCCCAGCTTCCCAAAAAAGCTACTTTCACAAGTTACAGATCCTAAAACAGCACCATCACATGCAGAAGGTCCAAGGGAGGTCATTTAACTGCTTCTGAGAGTTGATTTCCAAATCACAGTGATGGCTTTCATTTGCCCTCACCTGGTGACCTTTCAAATACACATGACAAATCTGAACATTGCATCCACCAGGAATGGAGTCTGGACAGTTGGAACTAAGCTATGGTCAAGCACTGGTCCTCAGTGTCTAACAGCAAATAGTCTGACTGAAGCAGCACCCTGCAAACCATTTCTCTAGAAGCCTTGATTTAGCAGTGACTTCCTGACCTGTTAGAGCTCCTAACCGAAGCCTTTGGCATTGTTCAGAGCCCTTCAGAGACTTCTGGTATCTATGAGGGCCCTGAACACTCAGGACACAAAACCTGGTGTATGCAGACTAAATTTCTTTACATTAATATAACGAAGGTCAGGATTGAATGATACATGGAGCTCTGCTGTTACTGAAGGCAGTAGGTAGTAGGCATATGAATGAAAGAGGCAAGCACAACACAAGGTCTTAAGAAGTAGCTATGAAGTTGGCATAATGAATAGGCTGCTGCTTCTATTTCTCATATATATATATATATATATATATATATATATGTACATATATATATATATATAAATTCTAAAATCAGTTCATGTCTAGAAGAAGACTAGTTGTCAAGGATTAAACTGAATAGCGACTAGCTTCAAAGACTAACTGGCCTTTTCTTGGTAGCTTATTCTTTGGGTAAACTTGAGCCCCTCTGAGAGGTCACCCATCTCCTGTATATAGGAATTTTACCACATCCATCCCACAAGATGAGAGTTCCACACTATGAGAACTCCTGTAAGGTGCTAAGAACTAAGATTCTAGTCCACTTTCTTTTGCATGTATGTCTTTGGGTTTGTATGCACATGTGTGGAGACCTAACATTATTGTCAAATATCTTCCTCAATCTCTCTCCACTTTATATATGGGAGTAGGGCCTTCCATTTGAAGCCAGAGCTAATCCAGCTAACTAGCTTGCTCTGTTGCAGGGATTGGGAGCAGTGTAACTTGTCTTTGCCTTCTGAGACAAGGATGGCAGAAGGCTGTCATTCCTGCCCAGATTTATGTGTGCTCTGAGGGTCCTGACTCAAACCCCCATAGTTGTGTGGTCAACTTTTTACATACTGAGTCATCTCCCAAGGCCCTTCTCTATTTTTTTTTCAAACATTTGATTTATTCACTTCACTTTTTTGGTGGCTATGTAAGAGATTCTCTGTGGTGTCTGATGTCTTAGTGTGACAGATACAACTTGCAGTTTTTTTTTTTAATGTGTCATGTAATAGTATACCATTAAAATAAACAGTCTGTTTTTACTTAACAAAGTATATTTATTGTTTTTCACTGTCCCAAACATTTGAGTTTTCTAAAGACTGACTTAAAAAAAAGGACAGTGTCCGTGGAGCAGGCACTATCAACTTTCTACAACAAGTGGACTTTCCATTACTGGCCAATATAGCTGTGGGGTGAGTTTCAGTGCTTCCCAACCTAGATATCTAGAATGCTTAAAGTGGTACCTGGAGGTCAGGAAATACTTCAAGTATTTTCAAAACACAATATCACTTTTTTTTTAAACTTTTTATTTTCTTGGAGTTCTTGAGACAGTCTCTCTCTGTTGCCCTGGTTATCCTGGAACTAACTGTGTAGACCATGTTGGCCTTGAACTCCAATACCCACCTGCTTCTTCCTCCCAAGTGCACAATCTCGGTTTTCAAATGCGGTTATGCTACATGTTTCTGCTAAATACTTTCTAATTTAATGCACAGATACACTAAGACACTCTAGCTCTTCACCATCAAGGGTAGCTGTGCAATCACACCTGAATGCATCCTAATTTATTACTGCTGCCCCAGCTCTAGACTAATCTGGGGTGGGGGTGGGGCTCTAGTTTTAAGCTCAAGGAAGTAAAAAGTAAACAAACACAAACTTCTGTTCTCCTTGCCATGTAATACAATACAGCTAATGTGGATAAGGCAGCTGCAATGGTCACTGGGACCAAACACTAATAATCTCAGCTGCTTGCGAGGTATCTACAAGGTGTTTACAGGAAATCTAGTTCCAGGAAATCTGATTTTCACTTTTCCTCCAATTTAATTATCTTAGGTGCAGTTTAAATTGCATTTTTTTTTGTTGGCCTCTCGGGGTCTTATTTTCTGTACAAACATAGTACCTCAAGGACATAGGTTGTCCTTTCTAGCCTTGAGAATCCCTATTCCTGCATCTTCTCTGATTTTGTTCCTTGAGGGCAGCCTCCCTGAAGGACTAAATCAAAAGGAATGGCCAGCCAGGCCTAATATGACTCATCCTGGACGATACTGTCTCCAGAGATTTGTCCTTTCTGGACAATAAACACAGATGAGAAGCAAGAGCTGGCCTTCTAGAATGTTCTGTATCCATATCCACAGTGTGACTCAGAAAAGCTGAAAGGAATCCTTTGCTGCTATGTGAGAGTGAGGGAGACTGAGGATGTGGTCTCTGCTCTCACATTTTTGGAAGACAGCAGTTTGTTAGACTTGAGCTTATCTGTCTCCCCACTTGACTGTTTCTTGACAGGAAAGGTTGGAACTTAGTTGTATGTTTAACTGTTCCCACAGTAAAACTCTGAGCATATGCCTCTTTTTATTTGATTTGATTGCAAAGGCAACCAGAAAAGGAAAGGCTTAAAAAAATCATAGCTAGTTTAAAAATTAAAAGTATTAATACCGCAGGCTAGAACTCTGGAAACAGTCCCTTCAGCACTTCTGTATGGGTTGCGGTGTAGCTCAGGGGTGGGGCATCTACATGCTCCACAGGCACAAACTCCTAGGTAGAATGCCTAGAAACAACAGTCCCTGAACTACGTCTATTCAAACTACAGGTCTGAAGGCACTCTAATAAACAAACAAACAAACAACAAACTAATAAATAAAGTCTATATATTGGTATAGGTAAACATGTTGGGGTATTTATTAAAATAATTATAAAAAAGAAAGCCAAAGTCATGCTTTCTTATTTTTGAGCTATTTATGATGACCCAGGGCTCTAGGTCCAGAGGCCCAGATTTTGTAGAGATGTGTGGGAATGAAAAAAAAAAAAAAAAAAAAAAGGAGTACTAATACCAAAAAGGACAGAGGTGTATGTGTGTGTCTCTGTGTGTCTCTGTGTGTGTGTCTGTGTGTCTGTGTAGTTGGTGTAGGGTTGGTTCCCACATCTGACTCGTGTTGGGAGGCAGGTACAGATGTGTGTGTGTGTGCGTGTGCGTGTGCGTGTGCGTGTGCGTGTGCGTGTGTGTGTGTGTGTGTGTGTGTGTATGTGTAGTTGGTGGGGGGTTGGTTCCCACATCTGATTTGTGTTGGAGGCAGGCACAAAGATGTGCTGTTTGGGCAACAGTATCTGCAACTGTATAAAGCACCCTGGTGCTTGCTGAAGTCTCTCTTGGCCAGAAGGAGCTTTGAGATCCTATCAAGTGCAAAATGCTTATTGCCACATTGAATTTCTCACAGTAAAGCTGTGCAAATGTGTTTGCCAACTAGTTTAAAACATGAGGAACACTGGGCAAGATGGGTGACTGGGAACAGGTTACATACAGTTTGGGAGAAGCTGGGACCTGCCAGCTGCCTAATGATTTTCCTAAATATTGAATTCTGCTTTCACAAACACAATAATAATAATAATAATAATAATAATAATAATAATAATAATAATTACTGATCACTATCACCCATCTATTGCAGAATATGACAAACTGGGACAGGGTTAGGGAAGGTGTCAGAGGCCCCTTAAGTTAGTGCCTTTTTTTCCTGTAGTCTTCTCTTTCCACACTGAAGGCTAACTCCACTAACCAACATGGGTAACTCTAACATTCTGAACAGCTAAAAACACAGCTCTGGGCCCTTCATACTGCAGAACAGAAAAGGGTGTTTGCTTTGGCAAACAGAGCTGGCAGACTAGAAAGCAAAAGTAATGACTCTTGATATCGAAGAGCATGGTGATCTCAGGACAAGCGGGAATGTGCTGAGAGGCTATTCCAGTAACAGAACACTAACTAAGATTACTATGTAGACCAATTAAAACAAACAGGCAAAAATACTTCAATGGTTTGTACTAAAATCTGAGTGGCAGTACAGTACCAGAGCCACAAGGAAGATTTGGCAGTACTGTGGAACACGGAAGGGCATCCGGGCAGCCTCTCAGCATTGTTCCAAGGTTCTTCCCAGTTCTCACTCTCTTGTTTAGTTCTACAACCAAATTTTTTAGGAGATTTTGAAAGTCTGAAAGGAGGATAATGATGAGACAGAGAAGAAAGCAAGTTAAAAGTCAAATGTTTTCCAAAAGAAGAGACAAGCGGTTGGCACTGTTGTGCTTTCGGGCAGGTTAACACTGCTCAAGTCCAAGCTGGCCGGGGATGCTTAGACTCTAAAAGGAGCGGGAGGTCACCTGGTGAGCCTTGCTGGTATCATAAAACCAGCAGGCTTGATCAAGGTCACAGCGATTAGTCCCAGCCCCTTAACGAGGCTGACTAAATCTGCTCAGAGCTCACTACAGGAGCTGGTGACCTGGTGGCCAGAAGAAAGCAGCTTCCTTTGGAGAAAAACACCCGGATTTGAAGTTTTAGTAAGCTTCAGGGAAGAACACTCTGTTGCCTGTCTACTTTTGCTGAAAGAGGACAAGATCAAGTGTTGGCAGAGGGGAGTCTGAAGTCCCACTGGGGATGGTTCTGATGGGGCCAGCAAGGGAGAAGCTGAGGCAGCGTTTACAGTGAAGACATCCTTAGCTTAGATGTGGCTTCCTTCATCAGGACCCAGCCATCAGAGACCTTGAAATTCTAAACATCTCAGAACCACAGTGTGCCAACGAAGGCAGCCAAGAGTCAGTGCTTGCAATATGTGGATCTTCTGATTCACAGAGGCTGGGCACAGGTTTACCGTAGGCCTTTTTTGAAACTCAATTCTCACTTTATGGAGCTTATGCAATAAGCTCCATTTAGGATAGGCTAATTACTGGTGCACATGAATAAAGTAAAAAGTGAGTTTACAGAGAAGTTACTACCAGATGTCAGCTGGAAATGTACACTCAGGCAGGACTTTGATGAGTATTTCATAAGAGAGGCCATTCAGGTAAACTTGATTCCTGATGCTTAACTTTTGAAGAGATAACTTACAAAGTAAATAATGACTATTTAAAGCAAAAATATTGCCACGTCAACTGAAGGGAATTGTGGATAAAATAAGGGAGATCAGCACAAAGTACTTGAAAGACTCAAGAAAGCTACGAAACTGAAGGATGAGCTTGCTGAACAGTTTAGAAAGATCGGAATCACAGCACACACTGGTCCAAGGCTGAGAGAGAGAGATGCACTCTGGAAAGTTGATTCAAGCATTTCAGTACAGAAAGATACAGAATCCACTGGTATCATTTAATTTTAGAGCATAATTACAATCTTTAATAAAGAGCGTGGAAAGTGCTATTACTAACAACTCCATCAGCTACAAGAACTGGCTGGGAAGATTTGTCTAGACATCAAATCTAGGAAGACGCTCTCCACCTAGTGGTGACTCATTGTAACTACATGTTCCTAAAAGTTTTGTGGTCATGTTCAAATGATTGCAAGGATAGCACTGTGTCTCAGGCTTGAACCCAGAAACCTAAAAGAAGGAAATTTTGGTGGAAAAGCAACAATAATTTGGTGCTTCCTCAGTTTTATTGGTGGGTGGTGGTAACACAAAGGTAAGACAGGTCCCTTCTCTGGGGAATTCAGGTGATATGTTATATCTCAGTAAAGCGATCTGTTGACTATGGGAACCTCATTTCTCCCCTGAATTTCTCATATTTTCTTCTTTTACAACATCCTTGTCTCTTCTCTCCACCTTCATATTGTAAAAACAATTTAAGCCAACAGCCTCCCTAGTCATATTATGCAGGCAAATGGATCTTCACATTAAATGGGTCTAAAGTCAGCCTTGACCACATATAGTCTTCAATAGTCACCTCAAAGGGGCTTGAGGACTATGTCCAGGATAGGATCCGGGACTTGGTGGTCTCTAAGCGATGAAAACCACAGCTTTGTGAGTTCCACATCATCCTTCATGTCTCTGTCATTTCTGACAGCTAAACACGTGGCTTTTCCCCAGAAGAAAATTCTGAACTAATTTAAAGTATATATATATAATGTTTTCAAACCAAACAACTGTTTTGTTGTTAAAGGTTTTGGGTGGTGATGGCATCTTTAGAACATGTAAAAAGAAAATGAAACTTAACTTCTGAACAGCACAAAGATTCTGAAAATCTTTGAAAAAAAATGGCAAGGAGAGGGGAAAAGTCAGCTTAGAGGATGTCTCCATGCCCAGCAAAAGTGAGAATAGTGAATCTAAGGTTCACCATTACCTAAGGATATCTGTATATCTAAAGATATACAGATTGAACATCAGTCACCCATTTAAGTCAATATCTGTTAAATATATCACTTATTCTGCTTGTGGCATTAAGGTTGAGGGATTGATGTGTTCTTCTTGCATTGCTGTTCAGACGGCTTGTAAGTACTTCCTGTTTTTTCTGTCTCTCTGTCTCTATGTGCCTCTCTGACTCTCTCTGTCTTCTCTTTGTCTGACTGTCTGACACTCTCTCTCTCTCTCTCTCTCTCTCTCTCTCTCTCTCTCTCTCTCTCCACAGACCAAGCAGCCAGGGGCTTAGGCAGAGTGAAGACTACATCATGTCAGTGGTACTGACACAGAAGTTTTCCCATGAAGATTAGGAAAGTCTTCATGGTCACTGAGGCAGGACCCTGAAGGCCAAGCATGATTGGTAACTTGGAAAGGAGGCTGAGACAGGAAGCTTGCTATCAGAACCAGTGTGTACTGAGGGCAGGAAGCTTGCTAGCAGAACCAGTGTGTACTGAGGTGGTGAATCACTGGGACACACAGAAGTGAAAGAACACCTGGCCTGGGTAGGGCAAAGAAAAGATACAAGCTGGTCCTATAATCAGAGGCCTCAGCTTAAAGATAGTTTGATTTGTGTAATCCAATGGCATACAGCAGGCCATGACAATGCTCTTAAATCCACAGGGGAATACATAGGCAAAAGCATTGTTCCCTGTCCATTGCCTTTCTTTTTTGATTGATGAATTAATAAGAGACAGGGTCTCATTATATGGCTTTGGCTGTCCTGGAACTTACTATGTATACCAGGTTGGCCTTGAGCTCATAGAGAGTCACCTGCTTTTGCCTCCTGAGTTATGGGATTAAAGATGTACAGCCCTACATTGGGATGTTTACTGCCTTTCTGAGTGGCTAATTCTAACATTGGACACTGAAAGTGTGTTCTAGAGGCAGCAGATACAGGAGGGACCTTCCCCTGTGTCTGTGTCTGTTAAGATGTTATGATCTACTAATTCCAGAGCATGGAGCTGAACACTAGGCCAGATTGAGGGACAGCTGTCTTCATGACAACCCTTTATCCAAAATCTGGGTTCTATTTCCCTTGTCCAAAAATATCTTTAGTCCAGCCATGATCAATCTGTCAAAAGTCTTTTTAAGTTCCAACAAACACTTGAAATGCCCTCCCAGTGGCCCTAGGACCTAGTAGGAAGAAATATAGAGAGAGCTCCAATTGAAGTACTGTTCCAATCCAGACAGAGTAGATGCCATCAGCTGTGGCATGGGGTAAGGACAGAGACAGAGGACTCACCATACTGCCTCATTCTGTCTGAAGCCTCTCTTTCCTCTCAGCTATAATGTTCTGTGCAGAGAAGAGACTGTGCTGTGCCCCCAACAGACCTGATGCATAAGGGTGTCTAGCAGATAATTGTCATCATATTTATAATCACTGCACTTTGTTTTTGTGGCCCTCTACAAAACCAAGTCTCTCTGATGCCTTGACTGTATAACATACCTTACGTTTCTGAGATCAGCTACCCTATTGTGAAGGAGTTTGCTGTTGAAAACAATATTATGTGAAATAGTTTTCTGGAGGTGAGAGATGCCTGCATATCTGTTCAACCATATGCTCATTGTTTTATTTTAAAATAGGGGGTGGGGATCAACACTACAAACAATACGCTTGTTCAAAATGAGAGAACAAACTTTCAAAGGGACGGAAATTTGAATGATCCTTTTAAACCCCCTTTTCATATCCATTCATATACACAAATGGTACTAGCTTAAATGATAAAACAAGAGCCTTTTTTTAAATTAAGGAGGGGAAATTATGCTAGATTTGAAAATTCATGTGCTGGGGACTGGGGACACAAGATTTTAGCATTTTCTACATAAATGCTGCCTGAAATTTCCCAATATTTAATTTGTTATGGTGTTACCATGAATAAAGTTGTGCCAAAACAAGACTGTGTTTTAAAATTTTGGTGGAAAGGGCTATACCTCAGATCTCCTGACTGCTTGCACATGTTGGGTCCAGGCCTGTCATTTTTAAAAATTTTCTCCCTACCTAGGGTAAGGTCACGAAATCCACCTGCAGAACCCAGGGAGTCAAGATGTCACTAAAGTTGAACCTATATCTCCTAATTTCCCTGAAACATCGGCTCCTAGAAAAATCAAGACGATCATAGAGTGAAAAAGCAAAGGGGCCCACATTCCTTCATTTTCACTGTTGATTTGTCCCCTTCCTTGTTTCAAAACACTTGGATGCTTTAGGGTGGAAGGCGGGCGCTTCTGTCCTCACAGGAGAGTGTTTGTGGACAATTTTCTCACAGTGTTAAAGGTTGGGAAGACTGCTAGGTACCCCAATGTGCATAAAAGCAGCTCAGAGAAAGTCTCCCAGTATGGCAAGAACCTAACACTGAGAATGGAGAGGCAACAGTGAAAATAAGCAAAGAAGTGGAAAGGTGGCTTTGTTAAGGCACGGCCACCCTCACAAATCTTTGCACATGAGCTGTTTGCTGCTGCCAGCAATGTGGTAAGCACTGACTCTTCCCTACTCGCTCTCAAACTGGGGCAGAAGCCCCCAGCTGATATTTGGGGTCTTCTGGCAGCTGGAGCTCTGGAGGCTTGTCTCAGTAGGATGGAAACAGCACCCACCTCCACTGGACAGCTTGGGTAGGTAGTGCATTAACTACAGAAAGACAACAGCTCTGAGAGGAGACCACTTTTGCATGCTAGATGCAGAAATATCTCCAGATGTGTCATAACAGAGTTGGAAACACAGTTGTGTCTGCCTTAGTCTTGTACATGGGTGTTGTGGGAAACTCACTGAATCCTGTTGACTAAAAGGGAGCCATACAGATGTGCAGGAGAGTCAACAGTCATGTTTTTTGTAACGTTGTCTATGTGTGTCCCACAGAGCACACCCAATTTCCCTTAGCCCACATTCTATTTGATTGACATAGCATGTTTTCAGGGGATGCCAGGCTAATGCTCCAATCCAGGGAAGAGTGCCTCTCCTAGGATTGCTAAGGAAAAGAAGATTGTGAAAGTAGGTTTAAATCTAGAAAATTCACCAAAGTCCTAAGTGGGTCAAGAAGTTGCACTCATGAGATGGACATGGTTACATCGCTGACTGACATTTGAACATTTGATTAAGCTGTGGAAAGATGAGTATTTCTGCCACAGGGTTTTCCCCTGCCCTTCAACCCCGGTGCCTGTACTGAACAGCCATCTTAGCTGACTGGACTTCATTATTTTCCTAACGTGTTACTTTTTGCTGTTCTAGTCTTCCAGGGAATCTGTTGGGTAGGTTGTCGTTTCATGGATCAGTCAGGTATGTTATGAATGGTTCAAATGGCAGTCTGACACCAACATGAATTTTGATGTGATTTGGTCATATTCTTCCTCTCTGTAAGAATGTGTTCACTGGAATAAATATACTAGATATTCCTGCCAAGGAGAAGCAGAAAATGATGATGACAACTCAGACCCATTGTGAGGAATGGAAAAGAACACTGTTTTCCAAATATTTAGACTGTGGTGTGCACTCTAGACAGGTTTGGGAACTAAAAATTAAGCGTTTCTGGGTTTTCCCCATCTAATATTTTGGAATATTCGCAAACTTTTCTCTTGACATTTGAACATATAAATCAAACTCCTTTATCGTTTTTCTAACCTCTATCCTCTCTCTTTACCTCACACACATGGTGAAAAGTAGCTCAATCCCACTTTTGAGGAGAGAGTGGCAGCATTATTTTGCATCCATTCATCTCTGAAAACAAGGCAGAGTCCACACTCCTGATGTGGAGGTCTCCTCTACGGAGGCAGCATTCCAAGGCAAGGCCCAGACAATTCTAAGGGACAGGCTTCAAGTCAGCACGACATGTGTTTTGAGGCTCTGTGTTGCCTGGCAGTCAAGGGTCACCCAAATAAAGTATTATGACAAAATACTGTCTGCCTTGTGGCTTGTTTAAAAAATTGTCCCTTTATGATTATTTATCTTGCAACCTCCCACAGATGTTGGCTACTAATTGTCAGTATTTGTTCTTTCCACCTCTAATGTCTCTAACCTACCCCGTATTACCCTATCGATCATGTCTATAAGTAGCTTCCTCAGCAGGAAGATTGAGGACCTATCAAGAGATAGAAATTTTATGATGCCACTGGGGAGTTCGACTTCTTTGTCTTGTTGGAGATTTTTCTTTTTCTTTTTTTCCTTTTTACGACACACTCTTGACTTCTATGTTTGATGTTAACATGAACCAGATTTTAGTTTCAGGCAGCAAATTAGTTACTCAAAAACAAAAAGTCAATACTCTAGATCAACAAATTATTGGCTCGGGTCGCCTTAAAAGTCAACGAGAAGCCCCCACTCCACAAACTGATTAATGATTCCATTGAGTTAACCTAAAACAGGAAATACCCTTCTGTATGACCATCTACCTATCAGTGTGTAGAACTGACTATATCCACACTTCCCCAAGAGGCCAGCAAGCCCCCTTTTTCCTTTCTCCATGTCTGGACCTCAGAGAAGGAAGTGTCAATGCAATGTTATCCATCAAGGAGGGAGCTCCGTCCTCTCAGCTGAAGGCCTCAGGAGCATTTGATGCTCTGACACAAGAAATTTTCTGGGGAACCCTCCATCTGGCTGCCTCCTCCCTCCCCTGTAGAAGGCTGTGTAGCCCTGATGGTTGGTTTCTGACTGTTTCAAGCTACTACACTATGATCTGAGCTTGGCTGGCTTCTCTTGACTAGGACTGAGCCTAGAACATCTGCTATAGTGATGTGCTGTGAGTTTTTGACACAGAAAATTAGGTTTTGAAAAACACTTCTCATTAGATGCTCTCAATATATTAAAATGCACATAATAGCTGCTTCCGTGTAAAAAGGCCAATCTAGAATCAGCAGCTAATTGTCCAAGTCTATAAGACTATGGTTTTGTCACCCTGGCATAAATCAAGACCAGAGTCAGTGCACTGCTTGGAAAATGAAGTAACATTTTTCTCCAAGTGACAAATTCTTTGCCAAAAACCCCCACTGTACTTCTAATGAGTGGCACTCATTTTAATAGATCCTACAAAAATACAATATTTTCGATGTCCTCATAAAACAAACTTACAAATATTATCCTCAGAGCTCTGGTGACATCCACATGTGATTTTCTCGTAAAATTTTGTAGAATATTTAAACACTACTATATGAGATAAGTTTATTGTATAAAAAAGTGATGTAGATATAAGAGGGAGTTTATACAACCAATTATGGAAAGTTGATCTGAAATTTCAAATTACTATTTTAATCAATTGATGACTAATATAAAAAGAAATTTTTTAAAGGATTATAAAACAAAATTTGAATTTTCACAAAGGTAAACAATGTAAAAGTACATTATTTAGGCTGTTTTACTCTCTATTATGATTGAATTCATGTTTATATTCCTTACAACTTTTCATTTGGAGAAAAAATGTGTCTATTTCTGCCCACAAAAAACCCCAGGAATTAAGATTAATGATATCAGTAGACCACAGCTCTGAGAAATTATATCTGAAGTTTCATATTTTAATACCAAAGTTTTGAAACCACCATAGCGTTCTAACAAGTTTTTCTCTATAATAAATGTTATCAATTCCCCAAATTCATTTAAAATGATTTAAAAGTAGCAAATTAAATAAATCGGCACACAGAGAAGTTCCACATTTACAGCAAAGGAATCACAGGGACCACAGTTTATAGTCGACAAAGCATTAAGCCTTTCCCGCCGCTCACTGCCTGTGGTTTTGGTGAAGAGACTGATCTGCAGTGACCTGTGGTCTGTCTCTGAAGTCTGCTCGTGTCCTCTTAATTAGCTAAAGGCATTGAACAGATTTCCCTTTTCCAGTTTTTACTCAGGTCCCAGAGATTAATAGATAATTTACCAATCGTTTCGCTCTACTGTGGGAATTTAGCAAATGGCTGTGCAACCAAATATAAATACTTAATACTTTATGTACAGTTGCTTCCGTAAGGCGTGATCATGTAATTTTTTATTGAAAAAGATTCAATATAGTAAAGTCTTATTTTAAGATATATTTTCTTTCTCAATCCAAGATGTTTACGAAAATATCGTTTTTCTATATTCTTTTTTTGTATATATGCCAACGTATACCTTGTGCTAGAAATACTTTATGGGGATTACAACTCTTTATATACAATTTTTGAGGCAGTATTTCTGATGGAGAGCAGAATTTTTAAAGAGCTTGTGTGTGCTTCCGTGCTCCGAAATCATAGGAAATCCACTTTGAGAAGATAACTTATTTGATTAAAAAAAAAAAAAAAAACAGAAACAAAACCGCACCAATGCACAGCCAGAGGCTGCCGCTGGAACTGATACAGAACCGCGCGCAAACGCCGTGTTTATAAGTAACATTTTTGAGGGTAGTCAAGGCTAACATACATTATTATACACATGGCACTGATGTTTGCCATTGGTCCAGCAACTGGCAAAATTTGTTTCTATGTATAAATTTATTTTTAAACATTAGTTCTGGCCTGACATATCTTCACTATTTATAAAAACATTTAGACAGTGAGCTCACGTTGAATAACTAGGTCTACTGTGTTCTGGAAGCTCTTCAGTAGTAAAACAGCTTTTTCATGTTCCATATGCACAAAACTGTGTCCATTTGCCTGAAAACACAGAAATGAAATAGATCAGTCAATGCGAACAGTTTGGCCCCCTCTGCACCATTGTAATTACAGGGCTCCAAGGAGCACAGCTACAAGATCTTAAGATTCAGAGTGAAATGGCTTTGACAAGTATTTATCACAAGCTCAATAAGCTTGTGTGTGATCATAATGCCTTACTGAGTAGAATCAGTCAGATGTACTTACGACACAGCAGTTCGGTTTTACCGCGGTGTTCTGGATTTTGTCTTTGGGGGTTTTGCTGTGCTAGAGATAGAACTCACATCCGGGTATGTGCTGGGCAAGCCCTCTGCAACAGAGCCACGCCCCAGCCTCGAGGCTCCCGTTTGTACAGGTTCCTAGTTGAGGTAGCACTTAGTTGATGGTATTACTGGCACAAACTCATCAGTATATTTTTGAATGATTTTTATTTTCATTTATGTATATGTGTCTTTGTGAATACATGTCTTATGTTTGTGGGAGGCTGGGGAGGCCAGAAGAGGGCATTGAACTCCTGTTATGGGTGGTTAAATGTTGCTTGGCATGGGTCTTAGGAACCAACACAGGTTCTTTGTAAGAGCAGCAAGGCTCTTAACCACTGAACTGTCTCTCCAACTCCACGTTAGACATTTTAATCTTGCCAAACGTAAGTGAACATTTATGACACTATTTAATCTTATTTTGACTGACTTAAAAACAGTTGATTTATATATTCTTTTTTTAAAGAGGCGCACAACTTTAATCCCATGATTTATATATTCTTTAAATTAAAATAATCTATTAGTAAATGCTAGTGTTTCCATTATCCACACATTGGTTTTTAACTCAGTTCAATGGATCCATGTCTTAGGAGTAAAGCCCAGCAACATCAGTCATAGAGAAAGCCTTCAGTATTCTAGCTAAGGGTCATCAATCAAGACATCAAAATTCATTTAAAACTTAACTAGCCTGTTGGAATTTCAGAGCCCAGCTGGCTACTGCTGTCACAAAATGTATATTTTTCTCTCTAACGAGTGTCTATGGTCCTTGGCTTTCTTTATATTGAACAGCAAATTGTAGTACTTGAATTATTTTCATTCTTAATTTAGGGAGAGGTAGGTCCATATGCCTCCGAAGGATTGAGACTAAATTAAAACACAAAATTATTGAAATTTGGAATAAATCTCTGTCACCCAATAACTGACAGTTACATAACTATTTCCTTAAAGGATGAGACGTGTTGGATTTGGAGTCAGTTAATTGAACTGCTTCCCAATGTATATGTAATAAAATCCTTAAGTTTCTTTGTGTGTGTGTGTGTGTGTGTGTGTGTGTGTGTGTGTGACTTGTGCAACTGTGCGCACATATATGTCTGCATGCGTGTGAGTCTTGTATGCATGTGTGTATATGTGCATGCGTACATGAATGAGTGTGTATATGTCCATGTGTGTGTATGCAGGCATGTATGCACACATGTGAGCACGTGTGCACACCTGAGTGTGTATGTGGAGGCCCAGAGGATGATATCAGCTATGGTGTCTTCCTCCATAGCTCTCCACCTTACTATCTGAGAAGTGGTCTCTCGTTGAATCGAAAGCACAACAATTCAGCTATACTGTTGGCTAGCAAACCTTACAGATCCTCTTGTTTCTGTTTCCCAGTGTAGGATGACAGGTGTGTGATACTATTCCCAATTTTTATATGGGTGTTGAGGACCCCAATTCAGGTCTGTGTGCTTGTACAACCAACTCTGACCTTTGAGTCAGTTCTCCAGCTCAACTTCTCCAATTTTCAGTACACTCAAACTTAATCTGGGAGTCCCTTACTCTTTTTATGCTTTTCATATTTTAATTAACTGTTCAATTAAGAGTTAAAGTGTTTTTCACTGTCTTCATCTCTTCCAGATTTCAAACAGCATTGTACCTCAACAACACTACACACATTATGTAACTTAGACAAAAATTATTGCATGTATAATTTTATCTCTAGTTAGTTAAAATTGGATAGTAACATAGTAAAGAAGGTTCAGAAATGCTGAATTTAAAACCATGGCATGTCTATTAATAGAGAATATTCTGGGGAAACGGTAAGGGTATCTGTGTTCCTAGAGCTACAAATTTGCTTTGAATTATTCAGTTGTGTAATTTTTTTATAGCAGTCAATTAATGAAAATTCTGACTGGTTGGCACGAATTATTTCAGTGGCAGGAGACAGTAGCTGAGTAGATTTGGGGTCATGCTAAATTAAACTTTTTGATTTAAAACAACAAACAAACAAACAAACAAACAAACAAACAAACAACAGAACCCAATGAGGATCCAGGGAATAGAACACAGCACAGGGAAGTTTTTCCTATTGTTATTTTAGTTTGGTCATTGGGAAAGTAGCAAACCCTCAAGAAAAAGAGTATCCGACTGTAGTAGGAGTGATGTACTTACTGCTTTCAATTTTCCCAAAAGGTGAATGTTAGTTGTAAAATGACAGTTTAATAAAGGAACATCTCAATGTCAAAGTTTAATAATCCCTTTGCCAGTGCTCATATTCTATCCACAGCTTTAAACTAGAGTTGCAAAGAACCCATAACCCTCTGAGAATTGTCCAGCGTTTTTATATTTCAAAGTGTCAGGTTGAAGGACTTCTGGTTTTGGAGACCATAAATCATATACGTAAGATAATGGAGCTGGGAAGCTCACAGAAGTAAACGGAAGCTAGAGGGGAGGGCTTCAGTTAAGGAAGCACTAGGCAGTCCTGAAGAGGTAGACAGAGACAAGATAGACCAATGGACAATAGATAGAGATTGGTAGCTGGGCAGATGGAGAGAAGGATAGTTAGACTGAGACATAAATACATCACTGGAGATTACCCCTGGCAAACAGGAATTTACCCACAGTAGTTAGCATAATACTTTGGTACAGTTTGACTTTGGCACATTTTTTTCTGAATGTTGTGAGGCATTTCTTTAGGTTTATTAAATGTTATTTTATTTATTTACTTTGCTTCTTTGAGACAGTATTTAGCTATGTAGCCAGGGTAGTTTTAAGCTCATGTTTCATCTGCTGTAAGTACATGGGTGTATGCTATTATACCCAGCCTTAAGAATTATTTTTAAAACAGTAATTGAGATATTCATTTAAATGTTTCATTCTAAGTTTTTATTACATATATATGTATATACACATATAATAAGTTATTATATATATATATATATATATATATATAGTGTGTGTGTGTGTGTGTGTGTGTGTGTGTGTGTGTATGTGTATCCATGTGGATGCATATGTGCCTGGCAAATGTATGAAAGTAAGAGGAAAACTTGTCGCAGTCAGTTTTCTCTTCCCTCCTGGGATCAAACTCAGGTCATCAGGCATGGCAGCAAACACCTTTATCTATTAAGCCATTTTACTGACCCTGAGCATTTTCTTGGTGTAGAACATACTGAAATGCCTGTTTCAATGTGAGGCAGTGGCAGAATGGAGAAACTGGTTGAGTGCTATCAGAAGTAAAAGAACACTTTCCCAGAGAACGGTATCCTCATCCTCAGGACAGAAGAGCCCCAAATAAAGTACACTATTTCTGTGACCATGAGCATTGGATACCTTCTTTCATCTTGGGTAGTTCAGTCACTCAAAGAGTCATTGAATTTGTAATTTTTATGATTAAATAAAGATGAGAAAAACCCTAGAGCACAATTAGCACGGCTTTGTATGTGTGCATAAGAGAGGCTGGGGAGAGGAAAGCTGTTTTAATGGTGGTGTTAACTGCAGAACTCAAATTCAATGATGTTTTGAAAGATAAATACATAGGAAGCATTACCATCTGACATTTAAATTTGTACACAACATAAGTGCAAACAATCCTATGGGCCAATGCTAAATCAGGAAACTTAGAAAATGTCATATTTGGTTGCGTGTGTGTGTGTGTGTGTGTGTGTGTGTGTGTGTTTTAAATAAACATCAGGTTCAAATAAAATGTGTGCAATTTTGAGGAAATTGCAAGTTAATGAAAAACGAGAAACAAATGAGATGCTTATTAAGTTTTAGTAAAGTTAATAGGGAAACAATCATGGAAGTGATATTCAGAAAATGTTACACTTCGGGAATATATAATTAATGGACTTATAGCAGGAGCTGATTTGAAAGTATGGAAGACCATTCTAGTGTAAACTTTACCCTGTTTCCAAAAGGTACTCCACCTAACTTAAACCCGATGTGAACATGTCCTGTGCTGCAAAATGCTTTGTTTCCTCTGTCATGATTTAGACATGAAAATACTAGGAATTAATAAAAGTAATATTTGCAGTTCAATCACGAGTTGAAGGGATAACTCATTAATCCACTGTAAAACACACATGACTTTTCATTCACGAGGGGAAAACACTTAAAGGGCCAGGGGACATATATTTGTATACCAGTATCTTGCAAATTCGAATGCTTATAACTCTTGAGATTAAAAAGCACAGCCATCCAGCAAGCTCCAGCTGTGAAGGTGATCCTTCATGGAACCCAGCTCTGATAGCCAGTCATGCTGGAAAACAATTCACCACAGATAATTATTGTGCTTCAGTAATTAACTTCCTAGAATTAATTCCCATTCCATAATTGCCCTGCTTTTTTGTTTTGTCTTTTCTATTACTTTATCGTTGTCTTTTCCTTCCTTCTTTTCATCTTTCCTTTCTGTTTTGAGACAGAGTGTGGCTAGGCCAGGCTGGCCTTGAACTCAATTCAACTCCCTGTTTCTACCTACTTAATGCTGGGATTACAGGAATGGTCCATATCTGGCCCAACTTTAGAATCTTTGTTTGATAGAGTGTTCTCATTAAATGTGCTACATTTAGCGCTGAATGTACTATATAATCGATACTACATTGACTCTGACCAAATTCACCATATAATCAATCCCATGCTGACTCCGACTGAATTCACTATACAGTCAATGCCACGCTGACTCTGACTAAACGCAGTATATAATCAATACTGTGCTGTATGTGACAAATCACTAAGTAATTTTCTATCACAAATCTCAACTATAGACCTTCATTTCTGAAACAGTCCTTTGTTAGAAAAAGAATTCCTCTTCTGACTTAAGCAGAAGACTGTTACCCGCTCTGCCTTTAGAGAGTCTTCCTTCCTGTCATGCATGCCTAATCTTTAACAGATGAATGTTTGAATTACCAGGCAGCTTCTCAAGGTGATGTGATCTATTTCATATTTGCCACATAATTTGAAAATTGGCTATTTTAAGGGGATTCTTTGTGGCTGGGCTGGTTTTTGTTTCACTGCTAATGTCCTGGTTAGATCTGGGAGTGGAGTTATGCGTGAGAGTGCTGGTCTAGCCTGTGAGGTCATAGGTTCCATTCTCAACAACAAATAATGACAGACTGGTGTCCATTGCATTATTATTATTATTATTATTATTATTATTATTATTATTATTATTTTATGGTGATGAGATTTGTCACAGAGCCTTAAGCAGGCTGGGCAAGAGCAGTGCCTCTGAGTTCTACCCCTAGACCCAGGATCAAATGCTTGATATCAGCTCTCTAGTCTTTCACCACTTTCTGCTGTGTACTCAGGGCATCATTAGCTTGTAAAAGGCAGGAACTTAGGTTTATTTCCTATCATATTATTTTTTTATGTTGTTTGTCTCAATGTTTTTACATAAGGAGTCCATATTCCAAATAAGGAGATAATCAATCAGCCCTGCTCAACAGAAAGCGCTCAAGGTTATGAGAGGCATGCCAACAGCAGGTACTTCCAGCACTGTGTGATTTAAATGACACCATGTAGATGCTTAATTAACATTATTTTCACAGTAGCCAAACTAGAGAGCAGAGGCAGAAAGAACCCGCTGAGCCTGACTGGTTTTGTAAACACATAGCCATATTCAGTTAAACTCTGCCATATAAAACCATATGCGTTTGAAAACAGCTTGGGTACTTTCTAATTAATCTGTCTTTAATGGAAATTTTATTTTCAAAGCATTCTGTGAGTATACACAATAATGAAAGATGTTGCTTCTTTCAGGAAAGATGGGGTCCTTTTTAGGGTCTCTGATGTTTGTGGTTTTTCAGTCACCAACTAGGATTAAACTATACATGACTTATTCACGGTGCCTTGACTTTAGTTCTTTAAGGGCACAGAACTTCATTTGTACTTAATAATTTTCTGATTTTTGTAGTTTGGGCGGAGGAGGGAGAAATTTTTTAAAGATTCAGAAGAACGAAGGTGCTCCACCCTCTTCATGACTCAGGCTAATGATTGTGAACCTGCTGCTCCAGGAGACAATGATGAACTTTTGGTACAGGTAGGTCCCTTCTAAAAGAAGCAATTGCCAAAGTATGTTGCATAGAAGTGGACAGAGAAAACCCACTGGGAAGCTTTGTAAAACTCTCAGGTTCCTAAGAAGCTTTGTACAAAATTCTGAAATGGGAAAGGCTTAAGGTGGCTTTGCAACTTACTTGATCAAAGAACTCATTTACTAAAGATATTTTAAAAGAACCACCGGTAAGCTACTGGCTTACACTGTCTGACTGCTATATGCTGAGCCTTTTGAATACTGCTTCTGCTTTTTAAAAGAAAAGTTGCACTTTCTCCCCGCACAGGTAAGCTGTGACTATTTGCTCCTGGCAATATGCTTGGGCCTAGAGGCTTTCCTCTGGGTGTTCTAGAAGGTTAGGTAAGAGACTCCCAGTATGAAACAAGTTCTCATTGACATGGGATTCAGTGTAGAGGCTTTTCTGTGTTAGCTATGGGTTCTCAGAATCTGGTTTTTGTTTTTATTTTTGTTTATTTTTGTTTTTTGTTTTAATTTATACAAGCTGGAGGCTTCTGAATAAACAATTTTTACGTAAGATGATTCTGTTAGCTAATCACACTCATGGGTCATTAAAAAGCCACAGAATCTAATTCCAACAAGGACAACCTGCCTACTTAGTGGCTGTCAGAACAAGGATCTCTATAGCCAGATCTAGCCAGCCACTTTGTGCTCTGAAGCTACATGCTACTATGTTCCACCTGGTTCATCTTGTCTCAATGTTGGAGCCCTTCAAGTCCATACAAAATAGTACAGTGCCTAAAGGGTCTCTTTCTTCCTGGAGTCTCGTCAGGTCTCCTTTTGTGTCCCAGATACCCACTCTGGTGTAAGCGCCTACCCTGCTTCTGTGTCTTTCTCTCAGGGGCTCTTCTTCCTGCATTCCCTCTGCCCATGCTCAGTCCTCACCCCTGTGTGAAGCTGGGATGAACTCTGTCACTGGTCAGAAGATCCTTTTCCCTTCTTGTCACATCTTGAGGTCTCTAAGGTCTGCAGTGCCCCCTGTCATGCTCATCACTGGCTCAGTGTTGTAACACGAGGAGGGCTAGCACCTGGGCCTTTATCTTTGCTTGTAAGTGGTCATTATCTACTTCTCCTCCCAAAAGACAGCCTGCTCTCTAACACTTCTTGCTCTTAACACTGATACACCTCCTATGAATGTATCATAGAACCAGATTCTTAGAGTTTCAAGGTACTTGTACACATTTGTCTCACATACAAGCTCTGTTGATGACATGTGACTTCACCATCATTTAATATTATTGTTCTACATTGAGCATGAATCAACCCCCAAATGCTGGAGCAATGTTTGGAATTTGTTTGGCAGTTGATAGCACAGGGTGAGATCCTGAGGCCTTGGACCTAATAAGTGGTTGTTTTCTGGACAGTGTAATAATGTGGTGGCATTTGGGGAAGTAGTGGAGTCTAAAAGATGGGGGCTGGCTGGAAGGAGAAGGCCACTCTCAGAGGTGTGCATGCTTTTGACATCTCATTCCTGATTCCTTCTTCTCATCTCTTAGCTTCCTGTTAGACATACATTGAGCCACATTGTTCTACTATGTACTCCCTACCACGAGGCTTTGTCTCAGAATGTGCCAGAATCAATAGATCTAAGGAACTTTGGACAGGAACCTCTGACACTCAAACAAAGTAAATCCTTCATCCCTCAGGTATTTTGTTACAGCAATAGCTGGGAAACATCTAACACCCACCATACACATGACACTAGTGGGGATATATGGTGGAGCGGCTAAAGAACAGGCCTGGTGCAGACCAAACTTTAATAGCACCTAATAAAACCTGCAAACATCCTAAGTGTTCAATCCAGATACAGTGCCTGACAATGATTCTTTAAACTTCTGTATAAACTCAACCACAGTTTTAATGATTAGTACAAGGGCTAGAGAGATGGCTCAGTGACTAAGAGCATGTAGAGGACCTGGGTTCAGTTCCCACTCAGTGGCTCACAGACCATCTGTAACTCCAGTTCCAGGGGATCTGATGCCCTCTTCTTATCTCCACAGGCACCAGGCATATACATGGTACACATACAAACATATAGCTAAAACACTCATACATATAAAATAAAAAAAAAACCCAAAATTTTAGCAGAAAGGAAATACATGGTTTATATTATTGTCACATTAACTATTTTATTTTGGTCTCTTAGAAATATAGTCTTGGACTGGAGATTGAGGCTTGCCTGGTTTGCAGAGTGAGTTCCAGGTTAGCCAAGGGCTATATAATGAAACCCTGCCAAAAAAAGAAGTAGAAGAAGAGGAATAGGAGGAAAGAGAGAAGGTATAGAAGGTATAGGAAAAGGAAGAAGGGAAGGAAGGACGAAAGGAAGGAAGAAGAGAAACGGATAATGGCAATTATCTTCAATAGGGCAACACACTGACATATCACATGTTGGAAAAAATGTCAGGCCAGGTAACTGGTGAAATATAGATACTGTTGGTGAATTCTCTTTATGTTATGCACTTTATCTTTTCCTGCCCAAGATAGGGCTGTAAATGGGGTAGGACGGGGTGGGAGCAGAGTAGAGCATAAGCACTCAGGATTTAGGCTGTGAATTCTATTGCTCACTAGCAAGTATAATTTCCTCTAATTTATTCATCTTTTCAACAAAGTAACCTCAGTGAATGGATAGCTCTGTGCTCAGGCACATCTGGAATTGCAATGCATGTAATGGATTTGGTTGGATTCTTTTCAAGTGGAAAGAACATTAGAAAGAAAAAACAGTAGATATTAAAATAACAAAACTGTCATTTGGATGGTTAACCATCAGCAAACATGCAGGGTTCTACCTTGTGTGTGTGTGTGTGTGTGTGTGTGTGTGTGTGTGTGTGTGTCTTTTTAATGGTTTGTGTAATTTCACGTTCTTTATCTTTCCTTCTTCTATAAATTATTCCAGGTAAGGCGGCAAAGTGCCAGCCTTTTGATCATAGAGTTCCTTCTGTGCTGTTTTAAAGCAGAGTAGGACTGAGTTGTTTGACTACATCTGTCCTTTGCCATGTATCTATTCAGGGAAAACAAATGGTAAAGTACAGAAAAATCAGGCAAACATTTTTACATGCTCACCAGCCCTTCAGACACGGATTTAATGTTCACCATTTCACAGGTATAGAAGGGAGTGTTGGGTGAGTCCTGCAAATCTGGGAGGTGGCTCTGTTGATGAAACACCAGCGTAGGACCCTGTATCTGGGCTCCAGGCAACCATGTAGAAGCCAGGCTAGCATGAGTCTGTGGCCTTAGTTCTGGTGAAGAAGGTTGAAGACAAAAAGACTTCTGGGGCTCACTGGCCATACAGTCCAGCTAGCTCAGCTGGTGAGCTCAGGTTCACTGAGAGATTTCATCTCAAAACTAGGGTGAGAGTGATATACAAAGATGCTTGAAATTGCATCTTCTTCCTCAGGTAGAGTCAACCAGGTGCCTACCAAGGCAACCGTGCTTACTTTTAGTTTATGACCTTAAAGTTCATGTGTTCACATGCGCACAGATTCTTGTGTTATCACATAATCCCATTCAATCCAACAAGAATGTGCAGGGTGCCATCATGTACTGGGATTGTGCTCAGTGAAAGGCAGACACTGAGGCAGATTGTTTTTGTAGGTAAGAAATTTGCTAGAAGGGCTGTTAAGGCCATGGACAGCAGCATAGAAGGGCTCTGAGGAGAGATCAGGCCCACATGGTGGAGTGAGGAACCTTTCTTACACAGTTTAGAAGAAGAGACAGGTTCTATAGGAGGTGACATAAGGGGAGTCCATTGTATATGTTTGTCATAGAGCTGTCTTTGATTCCTGGTAGCAGGAGGTGGGCATGGGGGAGTCTGCTACCCTAGGGCTCGTATGCAGAGTCATCTGTAGGGATGGGGAAGGCAAAAATCCAGAGTAAGTTGCTTTTGATTCTAGAAACCGAATGTCTTTGTTTCAGAAATTGTCCATGTTGAAGTAAAATAAAGGAGCTTTGTAAAACATCATGTCCATGGCTGACACTCAGGATGTATTTTATAGCATCTGTGGTTTTAACGATCAGTGACAAGTAATGACACAAGAAGAACTGATTGTCAGTGTTCAGTACTTTAACCCAACAGCACTATGTGTACTGGTTTCGACCTGACATTGAAACATTAGCTTCTTTTCATCTCACCTGAAGGATTTTATCCCCGGGCTGTAGTAGGTTAGATGCTGGTCCATCAGGCTGAACCCTAGTAACAAAGATACCCTATAAGTCAGAAGTGATAAAGGTTAGGAGCTTATCACCAACAAGTAGGTGCACTTAAACACATTTCCATTCATATAGAAAACAGTGAAAAACAGTTCTGAAAAGTCACAGTTTATACAAGTAAACTTTACAAGGATTATAGTATTTAAAGTAGAACACTGCTCTGCAGAGTCAAGTCCAATAAAAAAACACATGTAATATAAAGATTACCTTTCTTCATTAAGTACAATTGCAGTTTATATACCAACCTCACAGACATTGATAGAAATGTCTTTTTGTATAAATTCTGAATTTGACAGAACTACTGTGCAGGCTGTAATCTTAGTACTCAGGAGGCTGAGGTGGGAGGATTGATGTGAATTTAAAATTTTGTTTTGTTTTTGAGATGGGATTTCTCTGTGTAGCCCTGGCTGTCCTGGAACTCACTCTGTAGACAAGACTGGCCTTGAACTCAGAGATATGCTACCTGGTTGGATTGATGTGAATTTGAGGCAAGTAGAGCTACATAGTGAGTTCTGGGACAGCCTGGGATACAGTATGAGACCCTGTCTCAACAGTGACCTATCGACTAACAATATAATAAGCGACCAACCAAACCTGCTCAAACAATCAATCAAACAAGCAACAACTCAACAATAAAATAGCATTGCCAAACTTAGTTGTAAAATGGAAGATTTGGATGGGAAAGAGAAATGAGTTGTTTGAGGATCAAGACAGGTTGGTGAGATGCAGCACTGGTTTCATTAATCACTGGAGGCATCTACATTGTGATGACAGACACAGACCCTGCAGTCAGCCATCCCCTCTTTGGCCTGGTAAATTGTGTGTGCTTCCACCCAGGGGACTGCTGCTGATGACAGTGAGCTTCCTTTGGAAGACTTCTTCTTCCCTCCTGTGCTGTGACAGGCATCATGACAGCACTGTGCCAAAGAGGCCACTGGATCTCTGGCTGCTGAGGTGAAGTTTCAACCCTTACTTCATCCTGCCTGCCACTCAGCTGATCCTGATCACCCCTCTTCAGCTCACTAGCTCACCATGCAGAGACAGTTTAATGAGGTCTGCATAAATCTAAACCATAGGGGGCTAAATTACACAGTCACATCCACAATACCGGAGACCTCACAGTGCAGAGCCTGGATGCTTAGACAACATGAAGGTGACATCTGTGGCATGCTTAATTTCAGTAGTAACATCATGATTGCAGGATTTGATCACTGCAGACTTGCCCTGAAGCTGACTTTTATGGTGGCCTGAGCTTTCTAAAGTCATTATTTCCTTTTTTCTAAAGTTTTGTTTTTTATTTCCACTCAATAAATTTCATAAGCTAAGATGCTTCTATTTCTGTAACTTCCTCCTCTCTCTGTTCTTTCTCGGCATATGGCCACCCTAGTGAAGCCAGAGAGCAGTGAGGGTGCCATGTGATCTTGTTAATTGTGTATTGTTACCCAAAGAATGCCTCAGAGTATAGGGCCAAGATGTTCCAGTGTTATATGTAATGTAAAGATACTACTTTGGGAAACATTTCAGCTAAATCCAGGTCAATCTGAGTCTCTAAGACAGGGATTGATTAGAGATGAAAATTATCACAACATCTTTCAATAACTCACTTCATTCTGAGACTTGGAAGAATATTTTCACATTGGAGCCAGATTTTGGCAGAGAATCAACAGATTCTTTTGGTATTAAAAATGTAGATGAATAACAACATTCTTTCTGGTAAAAAAAGTTTCTTTCAAATTTCTGGGACAACAGGAAGCCACCTGGTTGACACCTTAGCAACTTGTATCTGTGTTGAGAAGATTTAGGCATGCTCAGATTCTGACATGTGACAATGTGAAATGCACTGCAAACTATCAAGCAATACATTAGAAAGTACACTCATATCCAACTATCTAAGCCAAACCATCTCGCCCCAAAAGGTACTCTCTCCCTTGAAATCTCTGTCTCTCACATAGATATAGTGACTTAAAACACCACTGTGTTCATTATCTCATGGTACTGGAGACTTGACCCTGCTGTCAAAGACCCTGGGGCCAAAGCAAAGGGTCTGGTGTGCTTTGACTGGTCCTCCTGTGGAGAACTCACTTGTCTATCCTCTCTAGAACAGCTTCTAGGGATGGGTAGATTCTTGGATGATGGCTTCCTTTTTTGTTTCAAAGATAGCATGGACCATCTCTGTGACCATTTTTCCCTTCCACTAGAGCCACAGGAGATTTCTCACCTCAAAGGACCCATCTGGATAATCTAGGGTAATCTGAAGGTTCTTAGCCTTCACATATTCCTGTTTCCTATGTAATGTGTTATAATCATGGGTTCTAGAAATTAGGATCTGGACAAATTTGGGGAATCATATTTTTTATCTGGTATACTGAATCCATAGCCAACATTTTTCTGGAGTTAGTCTTCTGGCTATAACATTTACAAACTGGCAAGTATACTT
Source organism: Apodemus agrarius (assembly GCA_964023405.1). Lineage (NCBI taxonomy): Eukaryota > Metazoa > Chordata > Mammalia > Rodentia > Muridae > Apodemus > Apodemus agrarius. The sequence continues at coordinate 1,967,809 of OZ030007.1, read as the reverse complement.
TTAGTTACATAATATTTCTTTATTAGTGAAATGTATATAAAATGACAAATAAAAGAGAGCTGTCTTAGGTGGACAGATGAATATAGAATATCTGGACAGTAGACAATCCTATAGATGATCAATGACCAATGCTATAAAATTTTTCTTTTGGTTTTTCGAGACAGGGTGTCTCTGTGTAGCCCTGGCTGTCCTGGATCTCACTCTGTAAACCAGGCTGGCCTCAAACTCAGAAATCAGCCTACCTCTGCCTCCCAAGTGCTGGGATTACAGTTGTGTGCCACCATGCCCAGCTATGCTATAATTTTTGAAGGTACTAAGGTTGAGCTACATCTGAATATCTTATATCCAGCAAAGATCACATTTAGAGTGTTCCTAGATTCACTGGCTAGCAGTTATTCCTCTCAGTGAGTATATTAAAGGTCAGGCCAACATTTGTCATTTTATTTGAATCTGACAGTCAAAGGGATTATTAGCTTCTCCTATATTGGAAAGGAGTTCTAGGAAGTCTTTCCTGCCTCATTTGTGAACTCCTTGGGGTGGCTCATGGTGAAAGTGGCTCTAATCACTGGCCACTGGCCATACACAACCTGGGTTCCATCTGGGGAGATTTCCAACAGTGATTAATGACTTCTGGAAGCTCTTCCCATGGTTGTTCCAACAGCATTATCAGCTTTCCATATGGCTGACAGAATCTGATCTAGTTTATGGCATCTCTGACTATGTCTGTTTCTTACTTCATGATTACCTCTGTGGTTCTTTAGTGACTCAAACAAATGGTTTAACTTGGTAGCCCTCCTAGATGCTGTCTCATGGCTGCTATAAAGTTTTTTCCCAAAGACTGAATCCCTGTTCTCTGTAGATATTAGCATTGGGGTATATGTGACATTGACTTAGATCTCCCAGAATCATACATCAGAGACCACTATAGATTTTTAACATCGATAATTCAGATAGGGTTAGCTGGCTGTTCCATGTGACATGACCTGTTGCTACATAGTTTTAATTGTGTGTGTGTGTGTGTGTGTGTGTGTGTGTGTATGTGTGTGTGTGTGTGTGTGCGTGCGTGAGTGTGTATCTGTATGGGGGATGTGTGTATGAGTGTAAGTGCTCTCAGAGGTCAGGAGCATCAGATCTTCCAGGAGCTAGAGTTACAAGTGACTGTTAGCTACCTGATTTGAATGTTAGTAAATGAACTTGCAAAAGCAATATGTGGCGTTAATCACTAATTCATCTTTCCACCCCCTATATTTCTGTCTTGTATTAGAAATTTTCTATTTGTAAATTATATGACTCTTCAAGAATCATCCACAATGAACAGGCTTATGAAAGCATTTGTTTTTCACAAGTCCTTGTGTAAAATTGTGAGTTGGGATTTCTTAGTGTTGAGATCTGACCTCTTCTGGTTATCTACCCTCAGCATCTCTGAATACAGACTGAGGACTCAGCAAGTTAAGCCTGCAAGGCCAGCACTTCACGCTCCAACTTTAGAGGAGATTGGAACTTTATGTGGTTTTTTAATGATGAAGGTGAATGAGTGTGACAGTCTCAGCTATTGTCAATGTAGACACAAAAATAGAACTACTCTTAAGGGACCTGTGACCACAGTGCATAAAATATATTTCTTTAAAAATTCCCCAAAGTGTTACCTCTAGTCACTGTTTGGAAATGGTTTCTTGGAAGGCAATATTGCAGGTAAAATTATATATGTTACAATTCATAACGCATCACATGCTTTAGAATACAGTGCTTCATGTGTTCTTATAAGTATGAAAGTTCAAAGAGTCTTTCCAGAGGGGAAATGACTCATTAATACAGCAAACAAAACTGGATGTGAGATAGTGTTTCAGGGAATACTGTCTTTTTTCCAGAGAGTATTAAGTACTGATTTCTTCCAGAAAGCAGGTACATGATGTACTTATGTTGAGGCTTTTAGAGGCAAAGTTAGGTCACTCTACAGTATAGTCTCGGTAAGGGCTGGAATTGATATATGAGCAATAAAGACATCAGTGACCTATAGTGATGAACTCTCCTAAAGTTTAATTGCTATGTGTCAGGACTTAGGCTTTGAAGAATCCGCTGCCTTACTAACAGAAGAATCAAGGCAAGAAAAGAAATTTGTTCCATGGACGTTAGAAACTAAGAAAAGAGAAAGCCAAGAAGGAGGGAGTGGGAAAAAAATGGAAGAGAAAGAAGGAAAGTCACCAGAAGCTGAATATAGTGTTTCCATGCTATGCCTGATCCTCATTCCCCAAACAGCAAAGCTCCTGTTGGTGGCCAGTGAGATGGCTCAGTAGGTAAAGGTGTCTACCACCAAATCTGACAACCTGAGTTTGATCCCTAGACTCACATGGTAGAAGGAGAAAACCAAACTCTTGAAAATTGTTCTCTGACCTGCACATGTGGGTCACTGTACATACACATGTGCATGTGCGAGTGTGTGTGTGTGTGTGTGTGTGTGCGCGCGCGCGCGCGCGCGCATGCACACACACACCCACCCACACACACCCACCACAAACAAATGTAATAATGATAAAAGGCTGTGATCATTACTCTTTGGTGTAAAGCTGACTGGATTGAGAATCATCTAGGAGACACACCTCTGGGCCTGTCTGTGAGGATGTTTCCAGAGAGGTTTAACTGAGGAAGGAAGACTCTAAATGTGGATTGCACCATTCCATATGCAAAGGACAGTTTCAGACTGAATAAGTACAGAAGAAAGAAAGAAGCTAGCTGAATGCCAACGGCCATTTCTCCTTTTTTCCTGACTGAAGATGCAATGTAACCATAAACCTCACGCTCCCACTGCTGCATCCCCCACCACACTAGAGGGGACCCTCAAATTGAGCAAGAATCAATCCTTTTGGAAGGTGCTTTTTATCAGACATAGTGTCACAGCAATGAGAGAAGCAACTACTATAAAACTGACCAGAAAGGAGAATTCCTTTAGAGACTTAGAAAATATGTGAGAGAGATCCAAATTAGAATTCTCCAGTTGACCATTGTTTATTCTAGAGGAAGAGACATATGGCTTGGTCTTCCGCGTTCTAGTCTCCCTTGTCATTTCAAAATATTTTCAGTACAAAAATAACACAAAAGTAAAGGTTTTCTGATTTAAGAGCACCCTTAGCAATTTATTCCATTTTCCTCTGAGACTGCTTTCAGAAACAACAGACTGACTACTAGAATATTCTTTAGCCTGTTGTCCTTTGGGAAATTGGAATGTAAGAACTAAAGCCATGCTTGTTTTTGGCTATTGTATGATTATGTCTTTAATTTTAGCAATTGCTCCAGGAATCACATTGCAATTTCACAGATGTTTATCTGTGAGGAACAAAGGGATATTTTCAATGTTGCAATGTTTCAGTGTTGCTTCTCTTATTGCTGTGACACTATGTCTGATAAAAGCACCTTCCAGAAGGAGTGATTCTTGCTCAGTTTGAGGGTCCCCTCTAGTGTGGTGGGGGATGCAGCAGTGGGAGCGTGAGGTTTATGGTCACATTGCATCTTCAGTTCACTATGTCTTGGTGAAACTTTGAGCTGAAAAACAGTTTCCTTTGGTATTTTCTTGAAGTTAGCCGTCATCTCCTTACTGTCTGGTCCAGATTTCTGGATTTCTAGGGAGATGGGGGTAGTGGGCAACTTCTACTTGCACTATTTTTTGAGTCCTGCATAGCTGGCAATGGTGGAAACTTGGACTGCTTAGCTTTGCACAGGTTACTCATTCTGTCTAAGCCTCTAGTGGCTCTAGAAATTATTAAAAATAGGTGGTAATGAGAGGTGATTGTGTATTCTTCTCTTCCTAAAATAGTGGTGGCATATTGGCTTCACCTATCACCCCTGCAGGCTCCCCCAAAGCCCTGTCACTCTGCTATTTTTGGACACTACACATAATTTCAAAATCATGAGCGATGAATTTAGTTAAACTTCTTTTTCACTTATGTTAGGTTAAATTTTTGGTGGTAAGAAAATGTTTCTCATAAGCTATATAAAAATCAAGCCATGGTTCTTATAGGTTTAATATTGTTTTATTTAATTGCTTATCATTGTTGTGTCTGAAACCATTCTAGAGATATTTCTTAGAAGTGATGCTGAAATCAAGAGATCAAATTATTTGTAGACAATAGTCCCATGCACACTGCAGCTAAGAATCCCTGGTGCTCCTGGGCAAAGAAGAGGCTCTCAAACAGATCTGTACAATATAATATTCTCCTTTTCACTTTAAATTTTTATATTTCTGTATTGTTTGAATTTTGACTTTGACCTTGAGCTTCTGATCTTCTCACCTCCACTTCTCAAGTGTTGAGATTCTAGGAATGCATCACCATACCAGATTTAGGCTGTGTTGGAGATAGACAAGAGGACATGCACGCTAGGCAAGTGCTCTACCAACTGAACCACACCTCCAGCTCCAGACCCTGTATTATAAGAAATTTACAGTGATAATATTTTCACTTACTACATGTACAGTTTTTCTAAAAGGTATAAGTCAAATAAAAAAAGAACTCTCTGGGAGTTGGACTGTCCATCATGTCAGGCATTTGCCCTGGCACTGATAACAAAATGGGCATACTTCACACCCAACAGAACCAACAGAAGCTCCAGAAAAACTGGTTCTTGGATCCATGGGTCCCACTGAATACATTCAGTTCTGATTCAGCAATGCCGAACCCGACCAGCTGGTCCAGTATAATTTATACAGATTTGTTTATCTTTCATGCCACAAGGGGACCGTTTCCCAAGTGTGATGCTTTGAGCGAGAAATGTATCCCAGAGGTTCATGTGCTTTAACTTTAGTCCCTGGCTAGTGGTCCTAGTTGGGAAGGTTGTGAATCTTTAGTTTCTAAAGTTTAGGAGGTGGAGCCATGCTGGGGAAGGTGATTGGGGTGGGCATCCTTGGGATCTTACAGCCTGTCCTTACTTCCTGTTCACTCTGTTTCCTGACCTAGATGCAATGTGACCAGCTGGCTTCCCTTTGCACTACCTGCCCTGCCATGATGGACTCTTCTGGAATTTTAAGTCAAAATAAGCCACTCATCCTAAAGTTGCTTGGCTAGGGTATTTTAGCAGCAAGAAAGGTAACCAATATGCCAAATTTAGGAAACAGACCTTATTAGCCATTCTCAGTCAATTAGAGGATGTTCATAAGCAAATAAGCAAATTAAAAATTAGATATGAATCTCTTTACCCACTTCACTAGTTCAGTAACAAAAGGAGTTGCTTATTAATGTCATCAGTGGTGAAACGACAGTGACAAGACTCTAGCCTTTGATGATGGGTTTAATTGAAATTCTAAGTAAAGGACACATTTTTTATATTGATCACTAAGAGTATGTACATGTATATGCATTACATTGTGAAGATGACTGTATGTGTAAGTATAATTTATTACTTTGTATTTATTTTTGCTTTAACTTTTGATTCATTTTAAAATTATATATACACAATATATATATATATACATAATATATTTGAAATAAAAAATAACTGTACTCATTATCTTTTGCTTATATTTCTGGAACTTTATGTTGAATTGATGTCAACTTTTCAGGAAAAAAAGAAAAATGGTAAAAGGTGATGCCCCTAAAGATCTTTATTTCTTTTCTGTTTTTAACTCTCTTGTTTTTCACATTTATTAATTTATTTAGTATGTATAACTGTGGATTGACTGAAGCCATCTAGGAAAGGCTATGGCAAGCAAATGAGTTCCCTGGGGATGACCCACAGTTTTGCATTGCTGTGATAGGTGCACTCTGGAGAGGCACAGCCCCAGAGACTACATCCTAGGATTGCTTCTTGCGGCTGATATGCCTTTCCTGCCACTATTTACATAGCTTAATGATTCTTAGGCATCAGCCCACCCTATAGCACAGATTTCCTGCAGATCAACATGAAGATGAACTTTCATGAATTAATCCTGTTTAGATGAATTAATGACTTTATAGAATTCTTGTTTTTATTCAAATAATTTTAGGAAGTAAGTTTAAAGAGTAAGTTTCTGTTTTGCCAGAAAGATGAAATACAGTTGAAACTAAAAATAGAAGGTGCTTCCTTCTCATAAAATATTAAGTAAAGGCTACATAATAAGGAATACAGTGTACTCTCATAAATTATACTAAGAGGAGAAATAGGCTTCGGATAGATTTGTGATCAAGGAAAAATATTCATTCTAGGTCAGTTCCAAGGATGAAGCAACAGGTGTCTACTATGACACAGCAAGGCCAGGTGAAACTTTTGCTTTGAACTTATAATGAGCTTATAGAATGAAACACTGCTTTGAACTTATTATCAATATTCTTCTGTAACTCCCCTTTTGTTTAACAATCTATCTGTGAGGTAATTTTTTTTAATTTTTATTTTCTATATTCTATGTTTACATTCCAAAGGCTTTCCCCTTTCCCAGTTCCCTCCCTACCATACGTCCCATAATTCCTCTCCCCCCAACTATTCCCCAATCATTCCCCCCCATCCACAATTTCTCTGTTCTGGGTCTACAAAACTGGATCCAATCTTTACAGGCCCAGGGTCCTCTCCTTTCTTCTTCTTGGGAATAATTTGACTTGCTAATTGTGCCTTGAGTATTTAGGGCTTCTGGGCTCATTAATATCCACTTATCAGTGATTGCATTTCATGTGTATTCTTTTGTGATTGGGTTAACTCACTTAGGATGATATTTTCCAGATCTAACCATTTACCTACAAATTGCATGAATTCCTTATTTTTAATTGCTGAGTAGTATTCCATTGTATAAATATACCACATTTTCTGTATCCATTCCTCCTTTGAGGGATATTTGGGCTCCTTCCAATTTCTGGCTATTATAAACAAGGCTGCTATAAACATAGTGGAGCATGTGTCTTTATTGTATGCAGGGGAATCCTCTGGGTATATGCCTAGGAGTGGTATGCCAGGGTCCTCTGGAAGTGACATGCCCAATTTTCTGAGGAACCACCAAACTGATTTCAAGAGCGGTTTTACCATTTTGCAATCCCACCAACAGTGGAGGAGTGTTCCTCTTTCTCCACATCCTCGTCAGCACATGTTGTCTCTTGAGTTTTTAATCTTAGCCATTCTGACTGGTGTGAGGTGGAATCTCAGGGTTGTTTTGATTTGCATTTCCCTGATGACTAATGATGTTGAACATCTCTTAAGGTGTTTCTCGGCCATCCGAATTTCTTCTGGTGAAAATTCTTTGTTTAGCTCTGTACCCCATTTTTTGATAGGGTTATTTGGTTCTTTGGGGTCTAACTTCTTGAGTTCTTTGTATATATTGGATATTAGCCCTCTGTCGAATGTGGAGTTGGTGAAGATCTTTTCCCACTTTGTTGGTTGCCGTTTTGCCCTTCTGACAGTGTCCTTTGCTTTGCAGAAACTTTGTAATTTTATGAGGTCCCATTTGTCAATTCTTGATCTTAGAGCATAAGCTATTGGTGTTCTATTCAGGAACTTTCCCCCTGTGCCCATGTCCTCCAGGGTCTTCCCAAGTTTCTTTTCTAATAGTTTCAGTGTGTCTGGTTTTATGTGGAGGTCCTTGATCCTCTGTGAGGTAATTTTATAAAGAACTTTTGTCTAAGAAGGTATAAAGAGGCTGAGAGAAGAAATAAAGTGTGGCTATTGGGGATCTGCTCCATCCACCAATATGTGGATATATGTCTGTCTATATGTATTACATACATATGTATATAGGTATATGTGTGTGTGTATATAAGTATGCTTGTGCACTTGTGAAATTCATGAAACAGGTAGTTGGGCAAAGAGAGTGAGAAGAGAGAGAGAGAGAGAGAGAGAGAGAGAGAGAGAGAGAGAGAGAGAGAAATGCTTCAGTACTTTTGATTTGGTGTTGCTGTCTATATATCTGGTACTGATGTCCTGAGGCAAAGGTGTCTAACAAATAAATGTGTGCTTCTGAGTCTAACCACCTTTCTCTTCTTAATACTGGCCTTATGAAAGCCTTAACTCAACAAAATATCCCCCTCGTCTGTCGTCTGTTTGTCTGTCTGTCTGTCTGTCTGTCTCTCACACCCCCCCACCACCCCCACCCCCTGCCTTATTCTTTCAGGAGTGGAAGGCAGGGTAGGAAGGGTTTGGGTCCTGTTGCAGTTCATCTGAACATTTAGAGGCAAAGTTAAAAAATGTTTTGATGATAGCCCTGAGGTTGTATGGCATTTATTTAAAGTTCTTGACTATTTTACATTTTACAGCATTCTTCCCAGGGCTTGGAACTTTTTGTTACCTTAGACAAACCAACCAACAAACAAACAAACATGGACTCATCATTTATAATCTTCAGATTTCCCTAGGTAGAAAAATGGCTGAACTCCATGGTGTTGCTCTAGCGCAGGCATTTGATAAATTGTGGAGAGTAAGTGGCTCCCCCTCGCCATACAGCTGTCTCCTGGTTTAAGACCCATGTGGGTAGTCTAGGTCCATAACAAAGCTTTCCTGTGAGTCTTGATCAGATATTATAGCAAATCTCCTTGAAAAACTTTAAATTCTAGGCAGTTAGTCCTTTTCTCAAATGGAGCTAGGAAGGATGTTAGTCCCTGGATGATGGGCTTTGAAACTTAACCCTCATTAGGAGCTCTTCCATTTAGAAGATTTTAGGTTGATTTATGAAATATTGCACAGCCTGGTGTCATTCTGTTACTTTGATTTTCTCTTTTTCCCATGGAACTCACAGTGGGAAATTCCTTGGATTTCGCAACCTCGAATTAGTGTGTGTTTTAATAGAAAGCATAGTGAGTTTGCTTCATTGTCAGAGTCACCACTGTGATGATGATACCTCAGCCCACAAGTTACATAATTGATTATCAATTCTCCCTGTACTGAACTCCCTGATTACTGAGGTTCAATGGAGGAGGCGTGCTGACTTCCACTGGTTTGTTGAAGCAAAAAATGAGGATTTTGACTAATTAGGGAGCTCTATAATATATTCAGTATTAGAAAAATCGTGTCTCAGCACCACAGGGTGTGAAGTTGTCGTGCGCTCTGCTAAGTGGCATCTGAGATAGAGGCCTATGTAAGAGCTCATTAAAAGGAAAAGATCTGGAGCCAGAGCAATTTGGTTTCAGATTTTGTCTGTCACAGATTAGCTAAATGACCTTGGTCATGTTAATGAACCATGTTGGGACTCAGTAACATGTCAATTACAATACTAACTGGCTAATAGATATTGCTAAGATGATCACATGATGCTACACATGGATTAAGCTTCATACAATGCCTGGTGCATAATAATTAATGCCATTCTTTTTTTCCTGTCTTATCATTAGATTTACTTGGTTGAAATATTTCATTTAAGCAGCACTGTGACAGCAGTGTTTCTCTCTGATGAAAAGTTGGATCACAGCTTCTATCCCCTTTACTGAGATGGCAGAGGTGGGCATCATGAAAAGGTGTTTGCATCCAGGGCTCCACCACTTTCTTCTTACAAGTATATATAAGCAGTTTTCACTTTGTGAGGTTCTTGTCCAAAATAGTGAGCTTTTTGGTAAATAAGTTTTTTTTCATAAACTACACACTGTTTTGACAGTGTCATGTTGATTCCTTGACCCAGAGAACACATTTGCTCAGGACCACCTTGGGTCTTAGAGGGAAGTTAACTTTGCTTCAAATGCTGCTTCAGATATGCCAGTCCAGTATGAAAAGGCCTGTCAGTCATGTGAGACTTAATCATGAACCCATCTAAAGCCTCAGCAAACTTCTTGGCTTGTCTGAGGTGATTTACTGCAGGAATCTCACACAACCCAGAACAGATGTGCCCTAAGCAATGTAGCTCTTCCCTTTTGCCCAATATGCATCCCCTTACCAGTTTAGGGACTACTATATGATTTCTCTGCTTGTTCCCAGTGTGGGTATTCTATACCCATGTGTCCTTGAGATTTGCTGCAACAGCATCAATAATATTGAGCAGGATGAGATAAATTTTGTGGTAACTATAGCATAGAAGCTTCCAAGTACTTTCAGGACATGAGATAGTCAAGGATTCTCAGAAGCCAAGAGACAGCAAGCTTAGCGGCACAGCGTGTGTCCAGGAACATAGCTAATGTCTGATTTGTTCACGGGAAGGGAACATACATTACCCTGCAGACTAGAGTCTCTATGACATGTCTTCTTCAGACTCAGGCAGTATCTGTTCAATTTAAATTGCCACTGAATTTGGTACATTTCACCTCCAGCTGTGAATTAGTCCACTCATGAAAAGGTAATTTCTTGTTCAACATTGAAGAAAATAGTATATTAGTTTATTTTCATATACTTACTGTTTATTTTTGAGAATAGGTATATGTCTTCTCTCTGTCTCTTTTTCTCTGTCTCTGTATCTTCATCTATCTGTCTCTCTCTCTTTGCACACACGTGCAGTGTGTGCATATGCACATAAATATGTGTGGATGTGGATGTGTGTGGAGGCAGACTACTACCTCAGATGTCATTCATTCCTCAAGCAGTACTGTTGAGATGGGGGGTCACTCATGCCTGGAGCTACCTTCCAAATAAGGTAGGGTAGCTGGCTATCAAATTTCTGGGATCTGTCTGCCTCCCTTTCCCCAGTGCTGGGATTATAAATCCATTCCACCAAACGTAGCTTTGAAAATGTATGTTTTGGGGAATGACCTTAAGTCCTTGTGCTTTCAAGGCAGGCACTTTATTTACCTTCTATCCCCAAGCCCTGGGTTTTATTCTAAATCATACAAAACCTCTATCAGTGTGGATCATGAGACTGAAGAAGTGTAACTGCATTATGTAGATTTGAAACCCTCTTTCAATGAAAAGACTAAATTCTTCTATAAATTATTGGAATCAATATCTTTAGATAATTTGAATACTGTTAATCAAGACTCTAAGTTTGGATTGCCAAGGAAAGTATTTTTAACTTGAACAATGTTCTATAGACCTGAAATTCTGGCTACCTCCATCAGTTTTTCAATAACAGGGAAACATGATTTAGACTGTAAAGTGGTTTGGAGTGTAATCAGGCAGAGAAATGTACTTTCAAGGAAGGATCTTTCAGCAGCTGAATTAAACAATTCAGACTATCTGCTACATTTAACCCAAAGAGTGAATTATATGATCACAGACAGAGTTGAGTCTCAGAACAGTCACCCAAACAAAAGATAAATTAATGCTTATAAGGTGTTCACAGCCAGCACTCTGGAAGGAAATTGATGCTGAAGCTTAAGTTCTCAGTCTTTGCACTTAAACAGAAGCGAAACATCATTCTATCATCCTACTTTGTAATGTGTTCTTCTTAACTTAAAAGCATTATCTTCTACCTACTGAAAATAAAGTGAATATTTTCCTATGCTGAGAGAAAGGAGGGGAGCACATCTTTTGTAAGGGAGCTACACAGAGGATGATTATGTAGCCAAGTTTTTATTGAAAGAGTTCAGGGAAGGGTTATGAGGGCAAAGGCAAGAAGAGTGGTCAGCCACACTGTTACTGTCATGTGGATTTTGACGAGGATGCCAGAAATGTCAACAGGGGCAAAGGTGGCTTCTGTAGTAAATTGTGCTAAGTAAACTGGACACGTAGAGGATGGAATTAGTTCCATTATCTCTCACTGTGCACAGAAGTAAACTCAAGATGGATTGAAGACCTTAACATAAGAATGGAAACTTTGAAACATAGCAGAGCATAGTGGGAACTCTTCTGATGGACACAGGGAAGGAATTTCTGAGTCCTTCAACAGCAAAAGAGAGAGAACTAAAAAGTGACAAATGATGCTACATGAAATTAAAAGCTTCTGCACAGGAGAGGCAGAAGAGAACGTCTGTCAACACCTTTGACAGAAGTTTAGTACCCAAATATACCAAGAGCTGGAAATCTTAACAACCCCTCATCAAGCAGTCCACCAGGGAAGTCAGTATAGAAATTCCGTAGAAACCAAAACCAAAACCAAAACCAAACCAATCAACCAACCAACCAACTAACCATCTAAAAATATAAACAACAACAACAAAAAAACCAAAAACAGAGTTACCTCATGACTGGGCTGAACCACACCTGGGACTACCTGAAGGACTGGCAGCACAGCACAGAGATATCCAGTCACAGTCACATCATGCAATCAGCTCAGTTGTCTAGTTGTCTGTTGACAGATTATGAATATATATATATATATATATGTATATATATATATACACATATACATATATGACTAACAAGATGGGAAGAGGGGCCAGGAGATTGATACTGAAACTCATCACTTCATACAATGCCTAATATCAAAAAGAATTAAAAAGATCAAGATGAAAAAGACAGAACATTATGAAGTTTAAATACTCCTACATGTTTCTGATAACTTTAATTTTATTGATAATTTATCAGATAAAATAAGTAGTTGCTCTACAACTAGACCATCATTTTAACTGTATGTCAGCATCATTTCTGTTATGATATCTGTTACATATTTCCTTCCTGCTGTACATCACTATGTTAAAAAATCCACCCCAACCTTTTCTATCCTTCTTTAGAATGGAGATAGAAAGAATGTAGGAAGTGTGATGGCTGAGACGGTTAGAAAAATATGGGATGAAGGTCTTATTTTATGCTTTAGAAATCTCCAGATATGCAGTCAATGTGCGTGTGTGCGTGTGTGTGTGTGTGTGTGTGTGTGTGTTCTTATGTGTTTGGCCCACATTTGTGTATGTATGTCTGTTAGGTTCTAAGTTGACTTTGGATGTCTTCCTTGATCACTTCACCTCATGTATTGAATTAAGGTCTCAATCCTTGAACCCGGAGTTTTCAGATTCAGCTCTTGCTGGTAGCGTGTCTCTGCATCTTGTATTGGCGATTACAGGCTGCCTGCCATGCCTACTGGCTTTTATGTGAGTGGTAGGAACCTAAATTATGGATGTCAGGGATGCAAGCCTAGTGCTTTAACCACTGATGCGTCTCCCCAGTCCTACCTTCCAGTTTTCCTCAGAAGTAGACTATTTTCAGCAATTGATCTGTGAGCTACCTCTATAATAGCAGTACATTGAAATATGGTCTGTACCTGAAGACACAACAGTGTGGTTTGGTGAGATCAAAAGTAGATCATTGTAATTCAATGAATTTATCTGCACTGATTTTTGGTATGAGATTGTTAAGCATTAACAGTAGTGAAGTAGACTACATAGCTCAGGGTAGAAAATTAGACTGTCCACCCTGTAGTCAGACTGGCTTACTGGGTGGCAGTGGCCTGTAGGGAGCGAGGAGGGTACACATTTATCCAATGAGGTGAGGGCCTTGTTCTTCTGCTAATGCTGATTTCAATTTTCTTAAAAAATTTGTTTTCTATGCTTTCTCATTTCCAAAATTCTGTTAATGATACCCTTTTCAAGTCTGGTGGATTGAGGTCAGCTGCTGGCCTGAAAACTCAATCAAGGTGGGATCATTTTGTTGCTATAAGAAAACATTTTCCTAAGTAACAAATGAACAATTTACAAATAAATCTTTGGAAAAAATTCTTATAAATTGCTTACATAGATTTCTTTACCACATACAAGTATAAAGTCAAAACAAATAGTGAAAACACACACACACACACACACACACACACACACACACTAACTCCATGGAAACTAATCATGAGAATAGTTCCAAAAATCCTTTCTTTTCAAATAGAAAGATTAAAAGTTTGTTTCTCCTGCTCTGTTTTTTTCAAGCACTATGTGAGTTTCATTTTTCCCTGTACAGACATGTTTCGGTTTCTGACTGGCTTCATGGTTAGCTAGATCAGCCCAGCGCAGCAAACATACCCACACACTTCCTTTGACCATTGCATCACAGTGGAAGACAACATTTGAAACTAAGACAGTTGATAAGGAATTCACTTCTTACCTTGTCAGAAGGTTTGAAAGGATTTCCTTGCCCACTAATTCCACCGCTGATACTAAATCCAAGCCCAGGATTCTTTTCTATTCTCACACAGAACTAAGAAAAGAAGACACGAAAAGTCACCAACTAGTCATTACAACTAAATAAGGTTTCCAACAAGGTTTACAATTCACTCATGTTTCAAGTGAGCCAGCCCATGTTGATCTGGTATAAACAACACAAACTCCATTAAAGGGGTAATGTCTCTCTTTGCCTCCATATGTCAGAAAGTGGCTTTAGGTGCCCAGTAAGCCTTAGGAGCGTACTGGGTGGTGAGGCAGTATCTGTCATTCTATACAAGTCCAGACTACTAAGAAAAGACCTTACAGTGAGAGAAATCAGAGATAGCAATTTAAATATGGCCATGGAGGACACCTTTGGAAGGCCTGGTAGCATTTAGGGATGGTAAGGCTTTTAGTTTGAGAAAGGATCCACAAATGGATTGAAATGGAAGGGAAGAACTGAGGGAAAAGGGGATTAAGTCTCGTAGTGGCTGCTGAGGTGGGAGAGGAGGAATAGAAGGAAAACCTGATCATGAGGTCAGAGACTGTGGTTCAGGAGAGAGACTGGACAGGAACAGTGTTCAGGGCTGTGGAAAATTTGGTCTAGCATCTATGCTGTTACTCCCTTAGGCATCAGATGGTTTTAGATGGATGGCCTACTGTTGACAGAGGCTACAATTCAGTGGAACATGTGTTTATGTTAATGTAGACTGTAGACAGGATATCTGCAGACAGGACATCTGCAGATAGGAAGCTAGCAAGATGACATTGAGAAACCTCAACAGATGAGGGCATCTGGGTGATCCTGGGCTGGGGGCGAGTTTCAAGTGAGGGAAAAATACTGGCTTTTCATTTAGGGTGGGGCAGGGTGGTCACAGGTGATGACAGCCTTGTGACTAAGAGGCAGCACTCTGTTGTTCAATGAAGAGAAAAGAGATTCATAAGTGATAGGTACAGAGTAAGCAGGGGAGCCCTGTGGTACCAGATGGCAGCAGTGAGGTGACTGACAGGTCAAGGAAAAAAAACGGTGGGGTACACACTGGCATGTGCTTTGTAATTAAATAAACACACAGAAGAAAAGTTCTTAAGGATGATCCAATGGCTGGCTGATTAAGCAGCTTTATGCCTCTGGCTAGCACTCATCTACCCTCTTAACCTCCAATGCCCAAAGCACTCTTTATCTTTCTATTTTAAACCCATCTCTAGTCTCTCCTCTTAGATGGTTTAAGAAAAACAAGAATCATATTTCATGCTTAATTAAGATGTACTCTAGTTGCCAGACTTTGGGTGAACGAATCCTACTTAGAGTCACCAGCCTTAGTATACTGTTTTTGTTCTTAAAATGATATCTGACTGTCTTGTGATTCACTTGTAGTACAAGGGCAAGAAAACATCAACCACTAATGTGATTTCTATTTTCAACTCATCAGTCAGTAATTTCTAAATTATAAATAAGTGCAATTGCAAAGAACACTTTTTCATATTTTACTTTAAAGATACACTTAATTTCAATTTCTCCTTCAAATGATCTAGATTTGTTAAAACTAGTTTTTATAGGGTAGCAAAAATTAGCTAATAGTTTATAATTTACATGACTCAAAGCCTATGAGTATGAATATAAAACAGTTTGATGTAGCTGGAGAGAATATTTTAGCTGTATTTTATGTAGCACTTTCCCTCTTTACTAATATTTATTAATTAGAAAATGACAGAAAAACATCCCATGTATTTGTATTTGCCCACAGGTGCATGCATTTCCCCTCATCTGTGGATCTTAGATATTTTTATAGACATAAAATCATGTATACATATATGACACAAGGCAGATGCAGAACTGTCTAGAGCAGAGATTCTCAACCTGTGTGTTGCGACCCCTTCTGGGTCTGTCAAACAACCCTTCACAGGGGTCACTTAAGACCACCAGAAATACAAGAAAACATAGATCTTCACATTATGATTCATAACAGTAGCAAAACTTCATATAATAAGTAACAAGAAAAATAATTTTATGGTTGGGGGGGTCACCACAATATTAGGACTGTATTAAAGGGTCACAGCATTTGGAAGGTTGAGCACCACTGATCTCAGGGAAGAAGAGGATTATGGGAAGGTGGAGGGAAGAGGGGAAGAGAGGTTATGGAAAGGAAGACACTATTTTTATATTAAAACATCCTTGTGAAACCCCAGCACTGCATATAATGAAGAACATGGGTACACACAGACACAGACACACTCATGTGTGCACTCTCACATGGACACATACAGACATGAAAACACACACACTCATACATGTACACTCATATGGACACACACAGATATGGACACACAAACTCACATATGCATACTCATAGTCACACAGACATGAACACACAACCCCACAATGCACACTCACATGGACACACAGAGACATGAACATACACAGACTCACTTGTGCACACTCACATTGACACATACACACTCAAACATGCATACTCATATGGACACTTACACACATGTACACTCATGCATGTACACATGGGCATATACAAAAGTATATACACTACAACAACAAATATGACCCTATCTCATAAAAGCTGTACATAAATAACATAGAAGGTGTGCTTCTTGGCTTCCCTCAGGTCACTATAAAACCAGAAACAATAGAGCCATTTTTTTTAATGTGGACAATTTCCACAAGTAGATTCCAGTCATCCTTTTAAAAGGAAGTGATTATATTTAATTTATATTACTGAAAATCTGGAATGTGCTAAAAAGCTAAGAAAAACAGGGCTTCCAGTGCCAGCTCTGGGGAGCGTTCTCAGTACATTTTAAACAATTGAAACAGTAAAAGTGATGCTCATTTCACTGTGACAAACAGACATCAGATGTGATCTGCAGCTCAGCTATTTCTAGAATGCTCACATGTATCAGATCGATGGGTGGTGACTGGGGTCTCCTAAAGCCTCTGGGATGGAGGATTTCTCTTGTGATGAGGGCTCTCACCTGCCTGCTGTGTCCCAAGGAGGAGAGAGAGAACCTCACGGTC
The DNA here is from genome assembly GCA_964023405.1 of Apodemus agrarius. NCBI lineage: Eukaryota > Metazoa > Chordata > Mammalia > Rodentia > Muridae > Apodemus > Apodemus agrarius. The sequence goes on along the minus strand of OZ030007.1, from coordinate 1,950,925 downwards.
AAGAGAAGCTGAAAAGAGCTAGAACACGATGTTTTTACAAAAGTCCCTGAAGTTAATAAATAGCTTATTTAGTGAAAATCAGTATTTCAATTTTCCCTTCAGAGAGGAAATGAAATGTCTATCTGAAGCATGGTGAGTTTACATGCTTCCTGCCTGCTGCTTGACTGGTCTGTGTTGATCTCACTGTAATTAGAACTGTAGGTCTTAGAGAAACCTGCTTCTGGAACACACTAGGGAGGTGAAAGCAAGTGTCAAGAGATGCACAGTATCAGTAAGAGTAGCTCTACCTAAAGACATTCATCCAGGGATGAAAGGAGTGAGTGTGGAAAGTCAGGGCTAAGGATTTCCTTTTGAAGGATGGGAACACTCTAAAATTACATTATACTGATGCTACCCAGCTATATAAATATTAATGTACAACTGGTGTACTTTAAATACACCGGTCTATATATGTATAATGTAGTTAAAAACAACAAGATCAGCATGACCAGAAGACAGATCAGTAAGAGAAGGCAATGTGAGCAGGGGCTAGACTCTCACAGACATTGTATTATTCTGTAAGGGTACAAGCAGGGGCTAGACCCATGGGACATTAGACTATCCTGTAAAAGTTGAAAACAAATTCATAAATCCATTGAAAGCCAATAAATCATTTTAATTAGAGAAGTACCAGGACATAGATTTCATTTTAAAAAGCTAACTCTGGGAGTAGAACAGACCAGAGGGAGATACGCTGGAAAGAGACCATTTAGGAGGTTTCAGGAGTAGTTGCAGTGGGAGGGATGTGGGTGTCCAGGAAGCTAGGAAATTTAAGATATTCATGACAGAGGTGTTTTGGATCGGAGGTAAGAAAAGAAGAATCAGATACTTTTGGTCAAAGCAGAAAGCTGAATAGAAGGCCCTTGAATGGGAAGTGGACATCTGGAGAAAGGTAGGGGTGTGGAAGAAAGAGCAGGTGAAGAGAGTTGACAGCTCTTTTGACCATGTTTATCAAGTACTTGGAAAACCCAGGTGGAGAGTGCTGGAAGACATAACTCACTCAGCAAGTATACTCAGACAAGTGGAGTACCGGTGTGTGTGTGTGTGTGTGTGTGTGTGTGTGTGTGTGTGCGCGCGCGCGCGCGCGCGAGGACTGGAGATAGAGAGATGAGAGTCATTCAGCCCGGGACTGAATGCTGTCATTGAGGGGATGGTGTGGATAGAGAGGCTGGACACTGTGTCACTCCAGTACTTAGAGGTCATCTCAGGATGAAAGTTTGTAATCTATCCTGAGAAATGATTTCATCATACATGAAGCCCATGAAGCAGTGGCTGAGAGATGGTGACCTCAGACATTTCTTTCAGTTAGCTGCGGTCTTATAACCTCCTGGAAGTGTGTGCAAGACTTCAGGGGAGGTTTGCAGCTCTTGGAGTGACTGAAGAAAGCTATATTATGTTAAATGATATAAGAAAAAGGCTTGTAAAATCCTGTTAAACTAACCATTACTTATCAAAATATGCAAGGAAATAACATCTCACATTTTTTAGAATGGTTTTTATAAACAACACCAAACCAACAAATGGTGGTGACATTGAGAGGCACTCTTGTGTCATGCAGGCACATGTAATTTAGTACATTATGGGGAAGAGTGAAGTCTCTGTCCTCTGACTTATCTGTCTCACTTCTGGGCAAGTAGTCAAAGTAAATGTTCTAATCATACCAAAGAGAAGCCTGAGCATCCATGTTTACCACAGAGCTATGCCTGGATGAACAGACAATGAAAATGGGAGATGCACGGCTACGGACAGTGGAATGTGACTTGACTCTGCAGAATGAAGCCCTGGCATTTGCAAGTAAGCTGGATGGAACCGGACAACCCTTTGTTTTTTTTTTTTTTTTCAGAGTCCCAAAGTTTTTTTTTTCTTTATTTTCTATATGCTTTGTCTACATTCCAAAGGCTTTCCCCTTTCCCAGTTCCCCCCTCACCATATGTCCCATAAGTCCTCTTCCCTCCACCCATTCCCCAATCCCCTCCCCCATTTCTCTGTTCTGATACTCTCCTACAAATCTGGATCCAGTCTTTTTAGGACCAGGGTCCTTTCCTTCCTTAAATAATGAATTCATGCAATTTGTAGGCAAATGGTTGGATTTGGAAAATATCATCCTAAGTGAGTTAACCCAATCATAAAAGAATACACATGAAATGCAATCACTGATAAGTAGATATTAATGAGCCCAAAAGCTCTGAATATTCAAGGCACAATTAGCAAATCAAAAGATTCCGAAGGACAGCCCTTTGTTAAGTGAAGTAAGCCAGAGTCAGAAAGATGAGCACAGTATGTTCTCTTTCTTATATTAAGGCTTCAAAAAAATCAACATGAATATGGAACAATGATTTCTAGAGTTTGGATATTAGCAGAGTGAAAGCGGATAAAGTTAACTGTACTAGAGTAGTGTACTAGATTACTTCAGTGTGTCTGAACCCTACTAATAAATACAATTAGTACATGCTAAGAAAAATATAGGGCAACACATTTTCTGGACCCTCTCTCTTGTAGTTATCAATAAGTCCTTGCTTGCTTACCCTCTGGAGGAAAAGAAAAGAAAGACAGGAGAAAATTTCTAATTTTTAGATTAAAAGGCAACTATTTAATTAAGATAGCACACACTGAATGGCTGAGCTGTATGCTATTTTCTCCGATGCCTTCAGAGATATCTTATTCCCCACTCAACTCATTTTACCCCATAAAGTATTCGTAAATATTTTTTCATAATTTTATCCAAAAAGCCTCAGAACAATGCTGTGGCTCTTATAGTTCATCATTTGGCGAAGAATGTATAGTGAAATCCATACGTTGACGCTGTAAGTTGTGTGCAGTCACATGGTGAAATCCCTGAACTGTAGGGTGATTTCCTATCTCTACTCCTCATAGGAATTTACTCTTGACTGTGTTATAGGTTATTGTGCCTCAGGCCACAATGTGGAATACAAAACCTCACAAAACCAGGTCCTGATTCCAGGTAGGTTTGTAATATGCTACATTGCCACATTTGGGGTACTTTACTTCTCTTAGCCCTCATCTATTAATGAGATAGGTGCTGGAAACCTGGATCATAGAGCTGAGAACTGAACTGTACTCTTGAATTGCTGATTTTAGGAGGTCTCAATCATTGTCCTGAAGTTTCCCTTCTCTTGGCTGCTTGGGTATCTCTATGTTCTATGCATGTAAACACAATCTGCCTTCAGTTATCAATATGCATAAAGAAAGATAAAAGATACTATCAGTTTATTTAAAAATATTTAACTAGTGTGGCTTCTAGATAGTGATGACACAAGTACACTGTCCAGCTAGGACACTGTTGGGCCACAGAGTACCTTAGGCAGTGGCTCTCAACTCTGGTTGAACTATATAGAACGACTGAGGGTTCAAAAGAATTTCCATTATCTAGGTCATGGGTAAGTGAATAGAGTGAGTTGACCTGGGAAGGAGGCCTAGATTTCAGTTGGAAGTCCTATGCTGTACTGTATAGGACTGTGTCATCTAACTCTCACCAAAACATTTTGGGGGTGTATGTGTATATGTAGGAGGAAGCACGTGTGTGTGTGCAGGATGCATTCATAAGTGCACACATGCATATAGGGACAAGAAGTTATGAATCTTTTCATAGGTGCCATTCTCTCTCTCTCTCTCTCTCTCTCTCTCTCTCTCTCTCTCTCTCTCTCTCTCTCTTCAGAGAAAGGCTTTCTCTGTGTAGCCCTGGCTGTCCTGAAACTTTCTTTGTAGTCCAGGCTGGCTTCAAACTCACAGAGATCAGCCTGCCTCTGTCTCTTGAGTGCTCGGATTAAAGGCATGCACCGCCAGTACCACCACCTGGTTTTCACTTTGCTTTTTGAGATTGGGTCTCCTGTTGACCTGGAACTTGCTGAGTAGTCTTTATTAGTCAGTGACTACTAGGGAGCCACTTCCTCTTCAGCTCTGGGACTACAAGGGTGTACAACCACATCCAGATTTTACTTGGGCTCTGTCAATAGAGCCCATGTGCTCATGCTTGCACGGCAAGCAATTTATGGACTGAGTCATCTCCCCGTCCTCACCAAAACCATCTGAGAGTTATTGGCAGGCGGTGTTGTTTTCAGTTTAAAGAAAGAAACAGAACCTTAAAAGGAGTGAATGACTTGGACAGGGTCACAAGGCTAATAATAGTAAAGGAACTACAGATCTGAAGCCCTGGATTAGTGATATTTCTTGAGCAATAGAGCTTGATGAGGAAGAACAGAGGTTAGGGAAGGCAACACAGGAGAGAAGCAAACACATTCTGTGTGCCTAGCAGCTCATCAGGTGAGGTACACTGTGCATTAGGGTGCTTACCAGTTTTGTGGTTAATTACTCCTATAATGTCAGCTTTTTGATGGAGGGTAGTTTTTCCTGCAGAGCCAGATATGCACAGAGCCTTTGTTAAAGCATAATTTAAACTTCATTAGCTTTTTAGAACCTCTGGAGGATCAGTAGCTAGACATCACTATCTGACTACAGGTGCCTGCCTGGCTTGTCACACTTTAAATCCAACATGTAGCCTGGATCAAGGAAAGGGAATGAGAAACATCTTGAGCATCTATGATTCTGAGGATTATTGATACAAAGCAGGTGTAAGAAATAGACATTGCTTGAAGCAGCTGGGGGTCCCAGGGATAAATGACTCTTAGCAACATCCAGAGAAAATCTGGAGAAAGAAGTTAATATTAACTGGTGTGTTTAGAATACAAGGTTGACTAACATGTACAGCTTTAGATAATAACAGAGAAGACCCTTTATAAACCATGTGAGGGGTGAATAATGCCCTGGAGTTTTGCCTATAGTAATCCGAATAATGAAGTAAGAGTGATTAATCATATGTGCTAGATCATGTTGTCTCCTCTCTGAGCTTCCTACCAGGGAACATTTGTTCTGGTATCAAGGAAGGAGAACATTCTACAGTGGAGAGTGAGTTATTGATGCTAGTCAGGGCAGGAGAACAATCATTCTCGCTATTAAGATTTTGCTATATCATAATGATCTACTGATCATTTTGGAACCCCTAAAATATTTCTGTTCTAGTAATTTGTTACAGTTTTCTATAATCTGTACTATGTAACAACCCGAAAATAGGACTATAAATATTTTTCTGCAAATGAGGATGGGATAATAGTTCACCTTTCAGACACTGCATTTCTCCAGGGGCCTTAGTCAACATACCCCATCCACAGAGCTGCTTTGTAACACTCAAAAACAATGCTGAAGAATTGAATTGGGTTGGACAGTGGGAAGAAAGGACAGGACTGGAAGGCCATTGCATTTTATATGCTTTGAAAGAGCATCTAACCAATGTGTTATTGCCTATAACTACTGGAAGCAACAATCAGTTCCTATGAAGAACATCATGTGTGAAGGACTAACATGCAACATGGAGTCCTAACCTCCTGAATGTTTATTTACTGTTATAAGACTAGTACTTACCTGCTCGGGATAACCGTCCATACTTCTCTGCCCTTTCGTTTGAATTAAGCACCGTCCAGGCTGAGGTCCCCGGGTGGCTTGTGATGAGGGGATCTGGATGGGCAGTGGCGACTGGAACTGCTGAATGGTCACTTTGTTGATGTTCCCTTCATATGGCTGCTGCTCCCGGCTGCGGTGCTGAAGGCTCTGTGACCCCATCAGGGTCTGAATGTGGCTGCCTGCCTGTGGAGAGCAGAACCGTCAGGCCAAGTTCCCTGTGTGCAAACAGAAGGCAGCAGTGCCACCCATGGGCAAGAGGCTGAAAGAAGATACCCATGGGTGATAGGGTATCAAGTGGCCTTCCAGCCCAGGCTGGGAAGGATAACAAGAGAAAGGTAAAGGGGTGTGCATGGGGCTGGTGGAGATGTTTGTACTGGGACAGATGCCTGGTAGTTTACCAAATATTACTTTATTCCTTATTTTAAGGAAGCAAAATTCACCTGAAGAGAGTATACAAAAAGTGAGAGTTCACAATAAATATAAAGGGGAGTGCTAGCTGACATTTATATTGAGAAATAACTCAGAGATATGTAAGCACCAGGGGACAATGATCCTGCTTCCTAAAATAAAACAGAGGATCTGCCTATGTTCTATGACACAGGTGCACAGCAAGCTTGTTCTGAAGAGAATAATCAATGTTTATTAATTTATTAGCTTGAGATCACCAAAAACTAATCATCTGATAAATGTTTGTAAGATTCTGCTGCCTATGGGAAGTGAAGGGTGTTTAGAATGAGCTGTGCACTCTTCTTTGTTTTAGAGCTCTTAAGGAAAATGGTAAATAAAGAAACCCATAGTGAAGATGGAACATCATCTAGAGGAAAATATTTTGCTGGTCCAAACGAGGAAATTTAAAAATAAAATACTTGAATTTACTAATTGGCAATATGCAACGCAAAATAAACAACCCTTGGGTTATATTTTATATGTCCAATTAGCTGTCTTAGCATGATGAACCATTTTATAATTTCATAAACATTAAAAATGTTTGAGTCATGGAGAATTGGAGAGAAAGTTGGGTCTTTACCCTGTACCTGTGCAAGGTGCAAACAGTTACTCACGTGACAGTGACCACAATGTCATAATCTCATGGACCCAGTTTGTGTAACCTCAAAGGTAAATGCTTAATCCTCAGACTCATCTGTCTCTTTAGGAACCTTCCAGAATCTTTGTCACTTTCCTGGCAGTCTAGAAGACTGGAAGTCCTTATGGGAAGTTCGGCTATTGTCGACTGCCATAAGTTTTTCTATTCTCTTGATTGGTAGATGGATGCCATGTTAAACTCAGGATTATATTCCTCACTTGACATGACCAGCTACATGCCAGAGAGAATGATCTAAGGTTCGAGGAGGCAAGCTGACAGGGGTTGATTTCTCCATTCCTACTTGGTTCCCTGGTAAAATATTTGGCAGCTTCTGCACCTTAATATATAATCTGCATGAAAAAATCAATAATGTCTGCTTGAAAGCTACTCTGCTGATTAATTTCGAAGTGACTCTGTCCAAAGGTGAATCAGGCTTCTCTGTTCTGCCAGTTCTTAACTTTAGACATGTTTTTCTGGTGTAATTTTTCTTCTGACAGGCCAATTTGAACTCAGGATTACATAGATGTTTGAATTGTTTTTATGTGGTGTATGTATGTGTTCGTGTGTGTGTGTGTGTGTGTGTGTGTGTGTGCATGTGCACACATGTGCACTTGTGTACATCCAGGTGGAGGCCAGATGTTGACACTAGTGTCTTCCTTAATTGTTCTCTCATTAAACCTGAAGCATGTTGATTTGGCTAGGCTAGCTGACCAATGAGTTCCAGGAACCATCAGCCTCTGTCCACCCCTGCCCCTCCAATTCTGGGCTTACAATTATTCCTCATGGATTTTTTTGTGGGTACTGGAGATCTGAACTCAGGCCATCCTGTCTATGTGGGCACTTTCCCAACTGAGCCATCCCCTTGCTCCTATTTTTGAATTGTTGAGGACATGCAGCTTATCCCACTTATTCTTCTCAGCGAGTGGGCACAGTAAATGCAATTAACAACCACTAGTTATCACCAAACATGTGAAGAATGTCCCAAGACATCTCACATGAGTTACCTCCTTGAGTTCTCACAACAGCATTAAGAGGTGATTAGTATTATTATCCAATTTTACTGAAACTAAGGTTGTGCAACAGCATACAATGTTTCTAAGTAATTCATATAACTGGGAACCGTCAAACCAGCCCTTGACAAAGCTGTCTATCAAAGGTCTACCTCTCGACTATGGCATTACACTGCATCCTGGTCCCCATCCCCAGTTCAACTGGGAAAAGAAAGGAGATCATGCAGAAGAGCCTTTGGGCCTGGCTGGTATTCACAGCCAGTTCCTTAGCAGCTATTGTAGTATTTCCCACTCAGCAGATTAGGCCTGTGAGTCTTGATGCTCTGTTTGGGACTTCATGCTTACAGGTATGCAAACAGGACAATGCTGTTGTGGTTATTAATCTTTCCGTTACTGTGAGTTAATAAAGCTTATGTTCTCAGATCGTGAGTGTGGAAGGGGTACACTGGCACTCTGCAAGTCACTTTGCCTGTCCACTCTCTCTCCTGGGATACGGGCAGGGGATGGCAATGATGGTTGCAGAAAGCAACTAACAAACACCTACTTGTATAAACTAAACAAGCGAAAATGACAGGACACTTAGAGGAATTCGACGCAAGGACAGGAGGTGGCACAAATGCTTCTTAAAGGCAATAAGAACATTGATAACGAAGCACAACACAGCAATGGGAACACAAATGTCAGAGGCCATGTTTATTCAAGCTGGGGCTTCCGGGCAGTCAGCCATGTACACTTGGCCTTTCTCTGTATGGGAAATGCCAACCCGAAGCTTTCTGCAAAGACAGCGTGATATGTTGAGAATGACAAAAAGAATCGGAGGATTTGGTAATTTTGGAGCTTTCAAGGGGAGGCTGGAGAAAATGTGCATATTTCATCACAGAGTTGGAGTATGGCATTTTCAGGTTGACCCCCCCCCAAACAAACTTTACAGGGGAAAAAATCATCATTGGAAGTCAGGAAAATATTTACAACAAAAAAACCCCCAAAAACCAAAACCAAAAAAAAACAAACCAAAACCAAAAACAAACAAACAAACAAACAAACAAACAAAAAACCAAGGAAAAGAATGGTGATTTGATACCAAATGCTATAACTCATCCCAAATTCAGCCTGAAACTAGTAGGGCTTATTATGGAGAGTTGCTCATTGTTGAGAAGGTTCATACAAGATCACTACTGAGTTGGTTTGCTCACAGTGTTCTTTCAGACACAAGTATGTGGGCACACTGGGATATCTAGTTGTGCCTGTGCCTTACTATATCCATCTTGACTCTTGAACAACCGGAAAATGCCCTGGTACACTTGCCTCACTATTCTGGGGTCAGATGAAAGTCTGACCCTATTAGGCCATCTCCCACATCCCATTGGGAAGGCAGTAGTCTTATTGTGGCTGGATGGGAGGGGCTGGGAAAATCAAACATAGCTTCAAGGGATGACAGCTCATGGCACTTAGGATGTTCAAAAGTGTATGATTTATGTTATAATCTTAAATGGCTGCTGAAGTACAATACCATACTCCTTAATACCCAGAGGCTACATAGGGATCCAGGGCACTCAGATGACCAGCACTCAATGCCTCCTCCCACTGGATGCTGGGAACTGGGCCCTCTGGAAGGACATTTAGTGCTCTTAACCACAGAGCCATCTCTCCATTCCCAACACCTATCTTATCTCCTCTTGATTACAAGTCACACTCAATCCTTCTCAACTGAAACAGAATCAGAGAAATCTAGTTAAAACAGAAAGACCAAATTGAAATGGAGAGATAGCTTAGTCAAGAAAGTGCTTGTCTTGAAAACAGGAGGACCTGAGTTAATCCCTAGAATTCGTGTTTGAAAGGCAGGGCATGATGGGATATATTTGTGGTTCTGTATGCTTTCAATTTGAGCACTAAAGAGAGGGAAGCATGGCATTCTTGGATTTCCAGGTGAGTGCAGGATAGTAAAGATCCTGTCTCAGAAACATAGATAAAAAGACAGTATCCTCTGGCTTCACATGCATACACACCCATGAACAAGTGTAGGCCCTTCACAACACACATGCACATCTCCCCCCGACTACACACCATACACACACACTACATACACATCACACACCACACACACAATACACTATGCATACAAACACCACACACATACACAACACCCATACACCATATCCCCCCACATGTTGTGTGTCAAAATAAGACATAGAATTTTATAAATATAAAAGTGTTCACATCTCAATGGGAAAATCACTCCTCATACCAAGAGTCAGGAAAATCTCAGATGCAATGAAGGTAAACAATCAATAGATGTCTATAGTGAGAAGATTAAGGTGTCAGAATTACCTTCTTTTAAGGCAGTCATCAAGAAAAAAACACCAATGACTGACTATACACACCCATTATACTTGGAATTATAAAAGCCCTCAGCAAAGAAATATTATACGTCAGTGAACACAGAGAAGCAAAAGAAAATACATGGTGATTTTAGATTTTCTATTTCAACACAGTGGTTGACATAGAAAGCCCAGTTGCTGGAGAATCTTAGCGAGATACCACAGAGAGCTGGGAGTTAGGACAACAGAAATCATCTAGTCTGAGTAACAGAGAAAGAACACACTGGAAAAAGTCTCAAAACCCCATGGGACTACACACTGTTTTAGGAATCACATTGTCAGAAGGATAAGGGAAAGAAGGAAGAGCTAAAAATGCTACTAGAAGAAATAATGCCCTGGGGTTTTCAGCAGCTAAAACCATGTTTGTCCTTGCAATGCCCAGTATCCACATCCTGGAGCTCACAACCTCCTGTGACTCTAGCTACAGAGGATATGATACCCTCTTCATCTCAGCCCTGCGTACACACATAATTAAAAATAAAATAAATCTTAAAAAGTAATCCCTCACCTCCCAAACCTGGAAATTTGGTGATTGAAAAGACATAACAGGTTCAGGAAGCAGAGAAAAACAAGGTACATGTGCAGACACAGTCTAATCTGATGACTAAAAGCTAAGGTCAAACAGAACCTTCAAAGCAACTAGAGGAAAAGATGACACCTTCTCTACAAGGGAAAAACAATTTGAATGCCAGCAGATGTCTCACCAAAAGCCAGTAATGACAGAAGGAAATTACATAATTTTCAAGCACTGGAAAGAATTAACTGCCAGCCCAAATCCTCTTAACTGTTCAAGTATTCTTCAGCAATGAACAGGAAATCAGAACAGTTTTAAATGAGGGAAATGAGGGGAATTGTCCCAAGAACTCTCTTAAAATAGAGTTGTAAGGCAGCTCACCAGCAGGAAGGCAGTTCACCAGTGGGAAGGAAATGGGAAAAGAAAAAGCTTGTATTGGCATTGCCAAAAGAGCTGCTAGTGGATAAACTGACTTTCCTTTTCTTAAGTTTGCACACTTTCTTTGATGTTCAAAACAAAATTACGACACTATCTGATGTGGCTATATGCAGATCCACACAGGTCAGGTGCAAGAGGAGTCTGCATCCTATAAAGTAGCTGAGACCAGGAAGATGGGGGATATCAGTTCTGTGCTCTGTGCTTCAGCCTCTAAATCATGACACCAGTAGATTTGCAAATGCTCTCTCTCTCTCCCCACTCTCCTCTCTCTCCCACTGAGTGTGTATGTGTGTGTGTGTGTGTGTGTGTGTGTGTGTACATGCACTATAAAAGATATATAGAGGGTCCCACTAAAAACATAATAAATGAAAATGAAATTCTAAGAGATGTTCAAATAATTCATAGGAAACAGGAATAAAACTTCAGAAGCAACAAAATTCATAATCAAATGTAAAAGAAAAAATAAGTGGAATTAAAATTCTGATACATTTTATTACTGTTTTGTATGTGTATGTGTGTGGTGAATGTGTGTATCTGTATTAACATGTTTGTGGGTGTGCACATGGGCATGTGTGTATACGTGCATGTGAAGACTAGAAGTTAACATTGGGAGTGTTTCTCAGTTGTTCTCCACTTTGATCTTGAAACATTCTCTTACTGAACCTGAATTTCCTGACTCAGCATGGCTGACCAGCAAAACCCAGGGATCTGCATCCACCTTCTCAGCACCAGGACTGCACGTGTGTAACTACTGCTTCTAGCTTTTCACTCGGGTTCTGGAGATTCGAATTCTGGTCCTCAGACTTGTATGTGGCAAGACCCATTTTTCTCAACCTCTCAGTTCTTACTTTAAACACAATGATCTATTTAAAGGCTAAACAGGTTTATGATGTGACATTGTGTGAATATTGATGAAAGGAAAAGAAAAAGTGATGGTGTGAGACTAAATAATAAAGATTTCAGAACAAAAACTTTGCCAGAGACAGATTGGATTTTTTTTAATTATGAAAGAAGTTTAGCTCATCAAAAATCTGTCTTACATATAGTCAGATAATGAAGGTGTAGATATGGCAAACAAAAATTATTGAACTACAAGAGGACTAGATGATGGTAATATTAATTTCTAAATAACTCATAGAAAAACTATATTGATAATTATCAAGAATATAAAAATACAGAGAAAGCCAACACCACCACCCACCAAACACATCTTATTGTTATGTCTAGAATTCTCCCCAATTTACTATAGGAATCTGTCTAGGCCATGACCTAAACTGAAAAATCAACTCTCAACAAGTTGTCTGAAGTCACACCAAAGGTGGTCTCCAACAATAATTTATGCAGTGGCAGAAGGATGGATGGATACTCCTACAAATAATATATTTCTAAGTAGTCCAGGCTCAAAGAGGAAGCCCAGGGAAAGTAAGACAGTGCACTGAAACAGTGTACCTGAAAATATAAAATCTTAAGGTCTGTGAGACACAGCTAAACACAACTAGGAGGGAGAGTCACAACACCAAATTCACCTGCTGGACAAAGACATGGACAACCCCCCCCTCAGTGACAGCAGAGAAAATCAGTAAAGCAAAGAGCTTGAGACTCTGAGATGCTGGGCATAAGCAGGGTCTTTCTGAAAATGACTGCAGTAGCTCAGGAAATAACACTAACAATTGATAAATGAGATTTAATGAATGAAATTAAATGAATTCTACACTGCAAAGGAAGCACTTAAATAAATAAAGAGACAGGCTAGAGAATGAGAAATTTTTTAACCAGGTATATATATGATAGTATATTTAGAATACTTAAGATCTAAATAACAAGAAATCAACCATGTCAATGAAGAACACTGATGAAATGAGCTGACGGTTCTCAGAATATGAAACGGCCAATAAACAGATGAGATTATTCATCTTCTCCACCCTCCAGGGATGTGCAAATTAAGACTATATTGGTAGTTCACATAACTCTAGTCAGAATGACAACTGTTAAGACTAACAATAAGGGCTGGAGAGATGGCTTAGTCATTAAGAGCACCAGCTGCTTTTTCAGAGGTCCTAAGTTCAATTCCTAGCAACACATGGAAGCTTACAACACCCTATAATGAGTTCTGATGCCCTCTTTCAGCCTGCAGGTGCACATGCAGACAGAGCACCCATACATAAACAAATAAATCTAAAAAAAAAAAGAATAACAATATATGCCAATGAGGATGTAAACAAAGCCATCCCATATATATCCTGGTGGGAATCTAAACTAGTTCAGCCACTGTGAAATCAGTGTGGAGGTTTTAGAGAAAACTGAAACAGACCTGTCATATGACCCAGCTCTACTACTCTTGAGTGCTAACAAAGAATTTCAAGCAGACATGTTATAGAGATTTTAGAACATCAAAGCTTCTGGCAGCACCATTTACAGAAGCTAAGTTATAAAACCAACTCAGGTGTCCAGTAATGGGGGAATGGGCAAAGAAAATGTATTTTATATACAAAGATTCCTTTGTCATCCACAAGGAACAATCATATGCTTTTTGTAGGAATGTTTTCTCTCACTTTTGGTTTCTAGATTTTATACAGATGCATGGAATCATGGATGTATATATGGCATGAAAATGGAAACATAACTGTGTAGGGTCCATGGGCTTGTGGGAAAGGGAGGGAACTTGGGGTGGGTATGCTCAAAGTACATGTCCTCATTTAAGCCATCATGAAGCACAATGAATATACACCAATGAGGAAAGTGGATCACACTGTATGCTCAGACAACACTCGGTTCTAATTCCTTGTTTATCTGTCCATCTCTGGGAAGTCTCCAACTTGTGAGGCTGTGAAGAAGACATGAAACTTTCTGTCGAGCACTTTACTACAGCTCCTACTCTGCACTGCACACATGATTATGATAACTCTGCAAGAACTACTGGTAAGAAGAATGTGTCTTCTCTTTAATTTGTATTTGGTACCCCAACCTATCCTCACACTTGGGTTCTAGAGTAGTCTCTGAGAGCTCGGTGGTGTGTCTGCAGTGAGGGACATTCGCAGTTCTTGCTGACCTCTCAGGTTTTAGTTAGAGGCAGGTGACACACCATTCTGTCTCTAATGGCACATGAGATATGAGGTAAGCCTTCTCCTTTGGTGTCCAATGCCACAGGGTTGCAGCTGGATGACATGAAATCAATCATGTGTTTTATTGAATATGCATCAGTATACTGTTCTATGATTAAACATCAACATACAAAACACAGCAAATGGAACTGGGCTTAATAACCTAAGTCCCTGAAAGTGGAATGTCTGTTCATTTTAGCCTGTTTCCTAATATCAGTCACATATTTCCCCAATAGCGAGATGAGACAAGAGAGATTAGTCACAGTGATAAAAACTACAAGTTAGTTTTCCATCTTAATATTTTTAAGAACCAATACATAATAAGGTTAGAGGACTAATAACCATGTGACTAGAAATTGAATCTTCTCTTTGGCAATAACCCTCAGTTAATGATCCCCCAGTTACTATGATATCTAGGTCTTCTAGCTACACAGTAAGTCATGGACATTTTTGTGGTGTTGGGTTAATTTTGTATTTTTGCTTCTAGATTTTTCTCAAAGCAAAGATAACTAACATGAATGGAAGTGATTATCTCAAATTTCTGAAGGAGAGGTATTATGCATCACCTGTGCCAAAGATTGATATACAAAATGTTTTTTTTCTTCGTTTTTTCAAGACAGGGTTTCTCTGTATAGCCCTGGCTGTCCTGGAACTCACTCTGTAGACCAGGCTGGCCTCCAACTCAAAAATCCACCTGCCTCTGCCTCCCAAGTGCTGGGATTAAAGGCGTGTGCCACCACTGCCCGGCTACAAAATGTTTTAATCCAATACTCTTTTTAGTACTTTAATATATGATAAGTTTATTCTCTGCCATGACTTGATAGCTATATAATAGATAATTTTTGGGCTTAGACTTTTATTAAATGCACAATTCAGAGTCAGTGGGGACAAGAGGAGTTCCCTGACTTTGTGGCTACTGCAAGGCTACACTGGCATCAGGAAATAAAGGGATGTGCTCTGCTAATAGGAACCCAGGACAATGATTATCACATGAAAGACCAGCTACTCACCTGTCACTTTGCCTTTAGAACAATTTTTGATATATATTTTCACAAGCTCCTATTCATGTTACTTTTTGCAAATAATTGTAATTACATACTAGAAAGAGTAAGCTTTAAAAATTTTACACAGTCCAGTTAACATTAAAAGCAATTGGTAGGACTATATCATCTTGGTCTTTTGAGTCATCAAAGCAAATATTTGAAATGGATCAGTTGAAAGGAAAATTATTACTTCTTCAAAACTATCTTCCTGACTTGCTATTACCATGGTGCTGCCTCTGTAGAATCTTATTTTTATAGAATTTGGGGCTTTATTTCTCATTTAGCAAGTAGATCAATCCCTTTCTCCCTCCTTTCCTTCTCTCCCATATCTGTCTAGTACAAGCTCATTTCTCTTCTCTAGCATCTCTCCATCTCATGTTAATTACATAGTAAATCTCAGTAACATGTTCTTTTAAAGATGTTTATTTAATTATTTTAATCATATCTACAGGCACGTGTGTCTTTGTGTGGGCTTGTGCATGTATGTGCAGTAGCCCGTAGGGGGTCAGAGGTATAGATCTTCCTGGAGCTAGAGTTAAAGGCAGTTTCTGGGAACAAAACCTAGGTCCTCTACAGGAATAATACATGCTCTTAACTGCTGACCCATCTCTCCAGCACTAACATTCATTCTTATTTCCACAGTATAGAAAAAATTTGCTGGTTTGGTTTTCTAGAAAATGTAACATAACTGACTCTTCTAAAAGAGTTCATTTAATTTGCCTCAGTCTCAGTTTGCTTACTCAATACATGAAAGGCATTTTTTTTCTTATCACAAGATACTCCTGGCTCTGCCTGTCGGGCTTTTAATGCATCCAATCCCTCTCTACATACTATGTTTCCATCTTTTCTCCTCTGAATAGTCAGAGAAGCTTCTTGGCTTATTCTTTGGTTCTAAGCTCTCTCTCCTTGGCAGTGTGTTCTCTGAAAATCCATTAGAGAGAACTGTTTAAACATTGGATCATGCCATTTCCCTTTGACAATACTTCCATGTTCCCCTTTCCATTTCCTGCAGGACACAGCCCATATGATTTGACTTCCAGTTATTTTCCACTTATTTGGACATTATGCCCCGTCCTTAGGTCCTGTTAATTTCTCTGCAAATGGTGTCTTTCTTGGAATTGTCACAGTCTGCATACCTTCACAGCACAGATCACATTCGTGCTGCCCAAGTGCATTTGAGGAGTCTGCAAGGCAATGACTCACCAGAAATTCTGGAAAAAAATGTATATCTTTAAGACTGACTAAACTCATCAGAGGCAAAATCCCCAAGGTTACACTTTAGGTAAATTATGAGTGTAGTTCCAGTGTGCTATCAGTGGACCCTCAGCATTCTAGTGTAAGAACCATAGCTAGCAGAAGGGTCTTACCCAGTGTTCTCCCTAGAAGTATGTGGAACTCTAAATATAGTGCTTATCATGTCCTCAAAAAAACAGTTTCCCTTCTCATGTTTTAGACCAGATCTACTTCTGCTCTGTATATCTCTGGCTGTTTTTAGGGCTTATAACCACAACCATAACCAGATTTACTCATTGTTCAATTCTGTAAAAAATTCCTTTGTGAAGACAGCAGAATTTACACACTTTTTTGCTGACAGGCAATTGAATCTGCTCAGTTTTTTGGTAAATGTCCCATGACCTTGAATGACACCTAAAGTTTAGTTTAATGATTTTAGAGACTTCGGAGCAGGTCTGTGCTTACTCAGCTGCACAGCATCATGGGTCACCATAGTCGCCATGCCCTGTGTTCTTAAAGGCATATGAAGAGTCTTGTATGTCCCATCACTTTCTGCTTAGCCTATGTACCAGATGAGAAATGGACTGTGCTCATTTCCTTGACTGCTAAGAATGTTTAGTTTCATTGTAATGTTTACTGATTTAGTCTCTCAGGACAGCTCGTGTTTTACTAATTTAAAAGTTAGGCCAGTGTCTCTTTTACTGTTTTGTAAGAACTTAAGATCACAGTAAGGGGCACAGATCACAACTTGTTCACATGTTATGGCTTTCCTTTCCTTTGCTATGGTGAGCTATCATGTCTGGCCCTCTCACTCACTACACCCATTTGGTTAAAAGATTCTTGAGGCTTGTATTTATCTTTGCTTCTCTAGCACCAAGCAAGTGCTTAGCATGTAGTGTGTATATCCTACTGCATACTGCTCAGTGAGTACTTCCTAGCAACACTTTAAGCAATTGTTATTGTATTTATTTACAGATTGACTTATATGTGTACCTGTGTGTGGCCATTATGTGTGCCCACAAAGCATGTGTACTTTGTCAAAGTACTTTTTCCCTTTATCATACAGTGTACTTGTAGGAATTGGTTCTTTCTTTATTGTGTGGACCTGGGGACTAAAATCTGGTAGTCAGACTTGAAGGGAAGCACCTTTACATGCTGAGGCATCCTGTTGACCCTGTTACAACTTTAGATGTGACAAATCAACCTTTTAATGATAATTTTAGTTTTATGGAAGTTGGTTATGTGCACTATTGAAGCCAAGGTTAGATGAAGTATATACAACACATCTTTCTGTCCTTGCACTTCAAAGCACATCTTAAGGCACTCCTAGAAATGGTAAATCTGCAGAGGTGCATGCTACTGAAATACAGCTATTACTAATCGAGCACCAGGCTGTGTTTATTTCCTTTCTCTTCAATGCATTGACAGTTGACCAGAAGCCCTTGAATGTCAGGATAGTTAGCCTGTATTTACCATGAGGTTAGAAATGATGTTAAGACACAAGATATGGACTACAAATTACGATGGATGTGTGAGGTTCATGGTTTGTGTCAACTTGAAATTGATTACCTTTTTAGTAATGGTGTCCGGAGGTACATCCCGCCTCCCAAGTGGGTAAGGATTCCATTGGCCACTAGGAGAGACATCTTCTTGTCCATTGTCTAAAATGTTGCTTTGCTGGGACGGGGTCTATTGCGAAAATGGTATGGCATTCTTTAGTGATGTTTACGATAGTTTTCTGAAAAGAGTCCCTAACAATTATGGTAAAATTAATTTTGTTTGATTATATAAAACAAATAACCTAACTGGAAACACGATTGTATGCTATTTACTGAGTAAGAATTCTAAACTGACAGCTATTTTGGAAGCAATGAGAAATATGATTAAAGTAACCATCTCAGAGTTATTTACTGAATTTTAAAGTTTATATTCTCTATAATACCTGAATAAAGATAATCAGAATGAAATTAAGGCTTTAAAAACACCCACAACACTTTAAAGATGGCTTAGTTTGTCTCTTTAGTTTAATCTTACCATTTATAATATAAATTAAAACCATGGAATTCATAGACTGGAATGTGAAATATTCCAAGCCATAGGCCTAACATGAATTTTTGGACTTTGATGTGATTTTGTAAGGATGTATTTTCCAATAATCCTTGGCAGGATCAGCACTGGCAGATGAAGATGCTTGGCACTGTGCATTATCAACAGACAGCTGACCAAGTAAGTCATTACTGTTCTAATTACTAAATTCATTTATGCATTACTTATACATTAAATTTAAATTAATACTTTTTTTAAAAAAAGAAATTGATTTCTTAGTGTGGCTTTTTAGCAAATAGGAAAATCCTGTCTTTATTAATATTGATCTTAGATATTTTGAGATGATCCATACTTTAAATAGATTAATGTTAAACAATCATATATCATTAGAAAGGTGGGACCTATAGCTTCTGCTGGAGAGACAACTGGTGGTATGTATAGTGTGGGGGCATGTATACAAATTCTCTTCCCCTCTGACCTCCAGGATGCTTGGGTCTTGCCTGTGTTTTTGGGAATCCGTGTGAGTCTGTTGCTGCTCACTCCAGCCCTTGCTCACATTCTAAAGTAACGGTGGTAGCAGAGCCTGGCTAGTGCTTGCTGGTACTCTGTGAGGTGGGTCCTTCAGTCTTGGTGAGCTGGGCCATTGCCTTCACAACCATCATAGACAGCTGCTTTTCAGGCATCATCTGCCTACACTGAGTAGTCCTACCACTATAAAAAGCAGCCCCATAACCCTTATCTGTATTATGACCACATAAATGTTTTTAAAGAACTGCTGGAAAATATAGTAAAATTAACAAGGCTCACAGTAAAACTGTCTCACTGCCCTTCCAATGTACATAATAAAAAGAACATAGCTCAAATTTCACCTTTTACTTTGACTATGTAAATTGTGTTTCTATAAGCCCATCAGAAAGGGAAAAAAATCAGCAAAAAAGGATTTTGAATGTAAACTCTCATGTTAAGAGTGAATTTGTGTTTAAAAAAATCAAATGAAGAGTAACACATATGGCAAACATGTTTTTGAAAGCAGTGAGATAGTTATCTCATGTATGTTTGAAATGGATTTCTATTCTTTACTATTTCCAGACCAATATGCTCACATGTGCCCACATACAATTTTTCTAGACATTAAAATATAGTAAATCGTAATACAAATATTAAGTAGCTAAAAGGTATTCATATACGCAAGAACCACTCATTATTGGATTTTCGTGTCTCTGTGGCTTGAGTCCTTTGCCTTGAGGGATGATACAACCTGCCATCTGGCTGTCACAGTGTCAGACACATTCTTGAGAGGTGGCAGAATTCAACACAGGGTTCCTTTTCCTGTTCAAGTTCCTCTTCTTTTTATATGTATTTCCTCATATGCATTTTCTTACCTGCCTAGGAATGAATAGTTTTATTTTGAATAGTCACTGAGAACTATTCAAATTGGCACAATTCTTCTTGGCCTAATGCAAAGGTACAGCTTCATTCATGACCCAGGTTCTTCATAAGTTTATAAATTAATTTGTCTCTTTTTAAAAATTAGAGTTAATTGTCACACTAATTCTTTCATTTTACAGGAACAAAGGGACAGAAACATACAGGACTATTCAAGAGATTCTTTTTCAGTACACAGTAAAATCAGTGGAACTTTCTGAAAGCATTCTCCTTATTTCAAGAGTGAGCTGTGACTCGATTTTTCTGAGGCACTAAAACCTGAAGAAACAGAAAAGCCATGGAAACAACGTATTGATGTTGGGTAATGATAGGAGATGACTGAAAAGTGAAATATTTAAAGTGCTCACATTGTTTCTTAAAGGATAAATGCTGTAAATAAATTAGTCATCTAGCTGTTAAAAGTTTTCCAGAAGACAAAGAAGCACAGTGCTCAGGACCTTAGCTGTTGGATTCTGCTGATTTGCTTTTTGGAATAACAGAAGGAATTGCCAGTGTGATTTAGTGGAAAAGCAAACATTTTGATAAGGACTATAGCTTAAAAAAATTGACTCCAAAGTCTGCTTTGCTTATTGGTAGACTTAGTGTAGAGAATTCTGTGAACTAGGAATGAGAGTGTCTAGTGAAAGAAGTAATTTCTAAGCTGGTTGAGCCTTCAGTGTGCATCTGTGTGAGTATATTTGTACATGTATTTGTGTACATACATAATATTCATGTATGATGAATATTTATGTATGTAAGCATATATACATAAATAGCATTAGCATGAGTAAATGAGCATAGCTGAACCAGTAAGTAGCCTTGTTCATCTGGTAATTAATGGTGCAAAGCATGATTGTGAAATTACATGTAATGCCATCTTATGAATGGCGTTAGATTTTGACACTGCCAAGTTCTTGTGACATCTTTGATGAATGCAAGATTCTATTTTGTTAGGTAATTAATATATGTTTTGCAAAGGACATTTCCATAGATTTAGGAAGATGTTAAAGATAATTAGTCTCAAGAAGCATGGTGTCAGATGCCTATAATTTCAGCACTTAGGAGGGAGGCTGAAGGTGGGGAATCATAAGTTTGAGGCCTGCATGAACTTTGTACTGAGACCTTCAACAAAACAAACAAAACAAAACAAAACAAAACAAAACAAAACAAAACAAAACAAAATGCCCAAACTGGAGCAAACACACAAGTCAGTAAATAAAAGCTGACAACAAAAACAAAAACAGGAAAATCTAGAAAAATAATCTGCCAGAGTATTTTTAGTGAAATTATTTCTGTATTCTAGCAAGCTTTTGAGAAGAGATATTTATGATAAAGGCAAATATATTGCAAGGGAGAATCTCTGAGGTAATTGTTTTAAAAGACCGAAACAGAGATGAGGCATCATCCACCCTGATACTAGCTTTGTTTGCTCATTTTAGCTTCTGTCTGTGAGGAACTGTGTGCACTTGCAGGCTGGTGGCTTTTTTCATAATTATAATGGTAGATGGCTCTTTCTGGAGGGATTAAGAGCCATTAATAAGCATTACAGAATTGATAGCAATTACAGGCAAAGCTGGCTAAGGTACACATAGATTTTGCTTTGCTTTCAACAGGGAAAAATGGCATTTAATAAGTGATTATTGGCTTTAGGGTAAATAAATGGACAGTAGTGATGGAGCCATCCTGTCCTGAGTCATCTGCATTGGTCCAGTGAAAAAGGACTCCAGAAGCTTAAAATTAGTCAGGGCAAACATTGCTATATAATTTTCTGTAACCCAGGAGTTTCTTAGACAACAATAAAGCGATTTAGTAACTAATAAAACAGATGCCGAGGACAATTTCTCCCAGATAACTTCAAAGAAACAATTATTTAATATAAGTATATATACATACATATGTATATATATATATGTACATTGACCTTCATTCTCTAAAATTATAATTTATATTACTGCCTGAAACTATAAAGAATAAGCAAAAGATTCTAAGGTATAACATTATGGTAATAAACACTAAAAGAAGAGGTGGCAAATGTAACTCTAGCTCTGTGGAAACTACTGTACTCATTTTGGAAGCCACACCCTGGGCTGACAGTAGCAAAGGCCAGGGTTTCTTCACTAGTTCTGATGCTCTTTGGTGATGCAGCTGTCAGCAGGGTCAGCATGTGAGGCTTGGAGTTCTGGTGAGACCGAATAGTCAGGAAGTGCAGGTGGATCTGCTGAAGTACTGGGTAACTACTGACTTTCACTTAGATCAGATAACCTGAGACCTGGAGTGACCACAGAATCATGTGTCATCAGGTCAGTTAAGTTATTCCATTTATTTTTCTTTTTAATTTTTTCCTATCCCATATCATCAACTTTCATGGTTGTTTGGATAAATAAGGTGTGTGAAAGAATTGTATTGACTGCTGAGAGTCATGAATAAAAATGTCAGGAGTTACAAATTGTGAAAGGCATCAACCTTTGGTAGAAAGGGTATACTCTAGGTACCAGGCAGAGTCAGATTTAAATTTTTCTATTACTATGCTGGGTATTAGGGGCATGACAGCACATGATATGTTTGTGTGATTTATGATCACCAGTCTGTCTCATAACCTCCTAAATATGTCCACTTAGGTTTGTGAGTTGCAAGAAAAACCATCCTTAAAGTACCTTGTGGTACCAGACAGACAGAGTTCTCAGTGTTTCTCAGCCTCCAGTGTTTCCCAATGGAAATATTTATCATTCTATCATTAATCTAGGCAATAAAAACAGGGTTTGAACTGACTTCCCTTATAATGTTATCCTTTTTCAGTAACATAACATTTCAAGACAATAGCTCACCTCGTTACAATAGTACACATCCAAAAAAAGCACATGAACCATTAAAAACATCATAGAAAGTTGACTCAAATGCTTTTTGGAAAGGCAGCAAATAAAGGATGAATGAATGAGTAAATGAATGAATAAATAAATAGGAAGTATCAGTATCCTATAATTTAAGTCTGACTTGCATGTCAACATTCTAGTTCATAAGCACTCTTAAAATTTTAAGTTTAGCAGAAATGTTAACAAATTATTGAATAATCTTAACCCTTTATATTTATTTTGTTGTATCTGGTGGCATTTTCAAAAGTATCTTAAAGATCTTCATGGAATTATTTGTTGTTTATATAATAGAAAGGCCATAGTTAGCTGTTAATCCATGAGAAATGTATGATTGACGGGGCATGCAATAAAGAGAGATGAGTTAGCAATGTTCGAAATACTCAAGAAGATCAGCATGTCTTCCCTCCCCATGCCCTTGATCTGCATACCTTCCCCCAATGCTCTTAACCAACATGTCTTCCCTTCCTGTGGCCTTGGTCATATGCTGTGCAAGCACTGCCAAATGCCAGGGCTCTTCATTACAAGCAATTGTGTCATTTAATTAGATTATCATGAATATGCTTAAGGACAGTGTCAGTGCTTTGGAAGGAATCCTCGAAGAGGATTGCTACAAGGTGTGATTTGGGAAGGGCACCATTCCCACAAACATGTGCTTTACTTTCCATTACATTCTTTAGGAGGCATCATGCTTTTTTCCCCTAGATGCCTGAGAGTAATTTTTTTGCACAGAGGAAAACAGATGTTGAATGTGATCTTATCTGGCAAGAAGGATTGAGAGGAAGCGTGCCATATCATAAAAACAGTTATCCATGGCTCCTGAAGTTATGGCAGTTGGTCAGAAACTGCAAATGGACTGACTGAAGTGGTGAAGTAGATGTAGACAAGCCCTGCACATTTTCTGTCATGTACAGATTTTAATATATGTGTATATACATTTGTGCACGTGTATGAGATCATGAGAGAGCTTGAGGAAATCTTAAGGGAGTGGAGAAAACAGAAAGCAGGCATAATAGAGCCCATGTGATATGGAAGCAGAAGGGGGCTCTGAGATAGGAAGGAGGCCAGTGGGGAAGGGAGAGGGGAGGACAGGTCAGAGTGTAGTATAGTTGAAAGTGACATATAACACCCATTTCCTTGTATGCTAATTTAAAAGTATATAAAAATAGATTAGCTCTCATTTGGCTGAAAACCTCCCCAAATTTTCAAACCCAAGCTCCTCAGAGATGAATCTGGCAGAATAGATTGAAGCTTAGGGTGTAACCTATGGAGTGAAACACAGGCTGAACTGCCATAGTCACAGCTTTGGATATGTTCTGAATGCTTGTGTGTAAATGTTTTCAAACTCATTACATGCCAGGTATGTAATGTATGTTTTTCATAGGTCTGCACTGGTAATTTTAGAAATGGCTTTTTTATTCTTCTTCCTTCTCCTTTCCCTCCCTCTCTTTCATGCAGGAGATAATATATTGATAGTAATTTAGTTTGAAATCTTTCATTGTATTAATTGCTGGGTTGCAATTTATTGTGCTTTCCAGAAGGACTTCCCTTCCAAACGAAAGTCCATTTTGTGTAAGTCCTATTTGTGTCTGAGAGAGGATAGCTGAGGTCCTCAAATGGAGCTCTGCCTTATTGCTGTTAACGAAGTGTGGTGTAATTCCAGTGAGATGTACTGAATCTATTCTCCAGGGCCACCATACTATAAGGCTAACACAACAGGGCAGCTGTCCCTAACTCATATCTTAGTTACCAGAGACACATTTAAGTACACTGCTGCTGTCCAGTAACTGCATGAGTCCACTGTATAGCTCAAATCGAAATTGGGCCCCAAATGAGTTAAAATTGGCTTGTTGCTATGAGATATTTTCATAGGGTTCCAGCAGTGGCTTTCTTCCTTTAATCTGCTCGTGATTTTTTTTTTGAAATTTTATTATTTAGTTTCAAAGTCTGATTTGCATTACTTCCCAAGTCCTCTTGTGTGTGTGGGGCTAGCATTGTGACAGCTCATCCATACTCGAGTGTGGGTAGGATAAGAAAGTTGGTTTTAGGTGGAGAGAGGATGAGGCTTTGGGCATATAAGAGGTGTCAAGAAAATGGCTGATGACATACTAGAGCCAACTTGTGCTGGCTCAAATAAATTAACTGCATACAAGCTCAGTTCTAAGTTTAGGGACTGCGGGCTGGGTCATGGGCATGGTTATGATGGGAGATACTGCTGACTGCAGGACAAACCAGCAGAGAACATTATCAAGCACCACTGGTCATCCACTGGAGTCTGAGGAAGTTTCTGGCTTAGTTAGGCTTTGATTTCTCTCTCTCTCTCTCTCTCTCTCTCTCTCTCTCTCTCTCTCTCTCTCTCTGTGTGTGTGTGTGTGTGTGTGTGTGTGTGCATATGCACGTGTTTAAATTGTGGATATAAAATATCTATGTCATGCTGCTCAAAGCATGGATTTAATGATTTAGAGTTAGAGAATGTCACCAGACATTTAACAGTGAGTGTGAGGCATAAAGCCAAGGGAATTTCTTCCACATTTAATCTTCTTCAGAAAGCAGAAATGTTTGGAGGCTGCTATCACTCTGTTTTTCTATTTTGTATTGCTTCCTCCACAAAATGACCACATTAACATACAGTCATGGTGACAGTGTATGAAAATGACTCATTAGTCTCCACTGACATGTAACAGAAAAGCATTAATCAGTCTAAGCAGGTGAAATGGGCATTCCCAGTGCTGAACAAGAAAAATGTTTCCTTAACAACGGGAATTTTTCCTCTCATTAATATGCCTAAATTTTTATTTAAAATATATGAACTCATTATTACTTACATCTCTCCCTCCTGTGCTCTATTTCCACAAGGAAAGTGGACTTAAAAAAGCATTTACAGTGCTAAACACTTAACTTCTATGCTCAGTCATAATATTATGCCTTCTAAAGGAACCACCCAGGTCCAAAACCAGTTTTCAGCATTGTTCTCAGTGCTTTACCATGGGAGGGCAGCAGTCACTTCCAAAACATAAATGATAAATGTATAAACACAAAAGAAAGAAAACCATGGAAGAATAGAAAATAAGTAGAAAGATGATGCTTAAAGCTATCTCAAAAGCTGTGTGCCTGCTCAGTCCAAAAAGCAAGAGTCTGGTAATCAGTCTGGCTACGATAAACACCGAGCAGCTGTGGACTCAGGCTCTACATCCTTTGTCCCCGTGCTTTTGGACCATGGGGAGTCCGTAACAAGCAGGGCTGGATGCATAGCCTAAATACATCAGGTGAACAAACATCAAGTGGCTTTGGGATGCTGACACATGTAGGGCAGTCCATACTTACTTTCTGAAGAGGTAGGTCTTGAAGGTCAAATTTAGACTTAGTCTGCAAGTTTAAAGTCATGCTTCTGCCTGCATGCATTGCTGAAATACCTCCATAGGGCAGCATGCCAAGGTTAACTGTGTTGTGTTTGTAAGCAGCGTTCTGAGTAGAGGAGATAACCATGTGACAGGATGTAAACACGGGCTCCACAAACGGATCATTACATGAACACATCTAAATTCATAACATTGAACTGTAAGCGGGCAAACAGTAACTCTTTATAAACATGCGCTCGATCAGACAAAAGCATACAGTAACAGGGTTAGTTGTGCACAAAATGAGTACCGTCCAGAGCTACAGAAATGACAAGAGCAAAAATACACTGTGTACACCTGCTCTCACATAAAGGCTAAGGTCTGTCTCTTAGATACCATGATCTGGCTTAAGACAAATATTGCTCATCTGCAGAAGTCTATTAGTTTTGCAAATTCAAACAGTGAGGTTTTGATAAGATTCTCTGTGCTATAATCCCAATGTCTCACATTGTCAGATCTACATATGTAAAAGACAGATGTTAACCTTTAACTCTGCCTAAGCTAATGTGTGGCAGCCTTAAGGGCAGTTATAATTTAAAAATGGTTAATACTATTCCATTTTTTAGTATGCATCAAATATCTGCACAGCACTCACGATATTTATATTGTGAATATCCTTTGCCAGGTACTAATGACCAGTAATTTAAAAAATTTCTCTCTTCAGTAATTAAGATATTTTAAAATGGCCTGGCATCAATTTGCGATCTACAATGGAAACACAATTATTGGCAATGTTTGCTTCTGTCTGTAATTCTCTTATTTTTTGCAGTAGACTTTTTCTTAGGTATCATTAAGAACTAATGAGTAGATTCTAATTCCAAAGTAATGTTTTTTTTTACCATCAGTGTTTGATGAGCTATGGAGAGAGATGACTAAAGATACACTTGTCGGCCAATTCAGTTTGTTAAGGACTAGGGACTAAATTCACTGTCACCATGCCCAAAATGAAAAACACTCTTGATTTCTCCTTCTTGTTCAGGGTTAATTCCTTAATGTCATATAGAGGACAAACAATCTCAGACACTTGGATTCCTGTTTTACTCTTGGTCACAAAGGGGTTCTGTCATGGAAGCCTTTGTGATTAAGGGAGAAAGTGGTATCCTTTTCCTAGTGTAGTACTTGAAGCTGTCTGTCTCTCCAAGGCCAACACTGAAATCTTTTGCCAACTCCATGTTGGATTGTTAAGCCTATAACAGGAGCAGTTCTGTAGGCAGTTGGCTTTTATGTGAAATCACAAAGATCTTGTAGCTGCTGGAATTATTGTTTGCTCAAGATTGGACAACTTTCAGATGAAAGAGGTACCCCGAATTTCTGGTGCCAGCTGATCATGGGCAGAATGTTAATAGCTCAGGTCTGTCAAAACTATTTGACATCATAATATGCGCTCTGGCACCCTGAATTCATTTGGGAGAATAGCTGAAAGATTTCAAAGGAGATGCAGCTTGAGTTATTGCTAAGTAACTCAGCTGACTGGGGAAGGAAATGTCACTTGGAGACGAAAGTAGGAGAAAGGTTCTAGAAAACCATGGCTTGGATCAGTGGTCTAAAGTAACTCAACTTCTTGAATCAAAGGAGAAACTATTTAATATACATCAAAATGGCTCTGAAAAGTTAGAACTAGAACCATAGAATTATAAACAGAGCTCAATGGAAAAGGGAGGCATCATCACAACGATGAAAAGAATACAGATAAATTCACGTTAGCCATTTGGGATCAGTCAGGGCCTTTAGACCTACCTATCCAAACCCACTCCTATACTCTCTCCAGCTACAGGAGTCACCTAGTTCTTAACGTCTCATTTCAAAGTGTGTGGGACACATCTATCCAGGACACCAGCAAATCGATGACACCAAATGCTTCACATCTGTTGTTCCATTTTTATGCTTTGTTTCCATTCATTTGTTTGTCTCCAATTACTAGTCATCTTACATATACTCCTCACACCTTCTTAGAACCTCTCTTAGTTCATATTACCCCATTATAAATGGTCATGTCTACATAAGGCCAGAGTTCCTGACTATTATTTTATTAGACCCTAAATTTTCACCCTTAAGGTATCTGTCTACATGAGGTATAATTTGAGGTAAAGCATGTACCATCTGGCTAGGAGTCTCCTATGATATCAGCCATGAAACTCTAACAAAGCTTCCTTCAAGGAGATGGAGTATATACTTATTTGAAACATTTTGATGAAATACTTTGCAAGGCAGAGATAATTTTCATGCTGAGAAATTAATGCTCACAGCCACACTTATGAGTTCATTCTTTCTCTAGGAAAACGGTTTCCTTGTCATGTAGACACAACCTACAAATCAGATTTAAAATGAAAGAAATACTTAACGCAGTGAACTTGCTCTCTAAAAGCAGAACATTAAGTAAAACTAAAATGACTGTGTGAAGCACCCTGGTGGATAATATCACTCAGAACACCCAACTTAAAGACATGAGAGGGAAAAGCCCCATTTTGCAAATAATCCTTAATTTTGACATGAGTTTGGGGCACACACAGTCTTCTGACCTAGAGCCATAGGCTCAGCGAATGATGATGCGGATGGCCAAAGCTCTAGAGAGTGAAATTCATGGTTTCTTTTAGAGAGACTCAAGCAGGCAACAGGAACTAATTCTAAGCTTTGTACTGTTTTTCTGTTTTTGTTTTTAATTCTCCAATCACTGTTCACTCCACACAGTATTATGACTCAATTTTTAACTGAATTAAGATTAATTTGGGATTTATTTCCTTGTTTTGCTACATTGTATATACTAATTTGTTTCATTTGTAGTCCTTCTTGAGACATCATCTGCATTTGTTATTTGTAGAGTGACTTGAATTTTAGAATTTCCTTCTCCATAAAAGCCAATATTCTAAATGGCAAGATTTTATAATCGAATAAAATAGTGTGTAGGAGGGCATTTAATCTCTGCTTATTTTATTTTTCTGTTACTTGCTGGGAAGATTATTGCTCATTAGAAATAATAACTTCAGTTGTCCCTTAGCTGTAGCAATGTGAAAATTTTATAAACAAATTAAGCCTGAGTTTAATATAAGTGAGTCCGTGTGGAAAAGGGTAAAATACTCACTTTTTATAGACTCAATAAAAATAACACTCTTTAGGTCACCAGGGAACAGTTTTGGTTCCTGGGAGAGGTGGCTTTGCTTCCATGGCTAGAAAAACATCGAAGCCCCATCCCAGATAATAGAGTCAAATTCGTTCTTACCAACATTATTTAGGCTATCTTTGCTAAGTAATTCACCTGCTGGTTATGACTTCTCAGAAAGCATTAACAATACTGACAATAAACTGTTGCAATCCATCTCCCCCGCAAAATAAAAATAAAATTCTGGGAGCTATCATTCCTGTAACTCATGTGCCACCACATGTGCTAAAAGACGCAGGAAAGGAAAACCCAAGGCAGGAGGGAATTCTTACAAAGAAACGCCAGACATACCCTGTCTAACCTTCTAGCTTCTATATGTCTAAGCAGCTGCTGTCTCCAGTCTGCCGGCATTTTGCCACAGCTCTCCTCTCCCTTCACAGGGGTGGGCCTTGTCTTTATATCACTGTTATCTGATGTCTTGTCACCATAGTTACCCAAGTTATAGTCAGATGGTATTTTTTCCAGTAGGGCTGCCATGGTAGGCCTAGCTGAAACTGGCCTGGTTTGGGAGGCCCCATAACTCTCTGTGCTGTAGCTCCTGGCAGACAGCGGCCTCCTCTGGGTAAGGTTTTTAGCAGGAAAACTTCCCGCCTGCGCTTTCACTTCTTGATATGAAGGGTGCTCATCTTCGTACCTGCCATTCCTCTTGAGGAATTGGGGATCAGTCATTGAAACGCTGCTCTGGCCTTCCAGCCCTCCCCTATAGGCTGCTCGGCCATACCTGTCACCAGGGGGCAGCTCGTGGGGCTCACTGACCCTTCGGAACATGGCCATCTCGGTGGAGCTGGCCAGGGAGTCAGCCCTCCTTAGGAAGCCTGCCCTGGGCCCCTGGCTGGCAAACTGAGCATTCACCATGGCATCCTCATTTACAGATGGCTGGGAAAAGGAAAACATCTGCTCCATGGGTGGGTATCCTCTATAGGCTCTGGGACTGACCAGATCCTTGGCGATGTTTTTACTGGGCTGCTGTACATACTCAGAATTGTGTGCAAAAGGGGGTGGAATCCTCTTCTCTGCTTTTACTTCCACCGCTCCTTGTGGATTGAAGCTTTGGTCAAACTGATAGACCTTCTTAGTCATAGATGCTTTTTGTTGGGGTGGGCCTTTACTACTTCCATACATGAGCATCTCGTCATCCAGCATGGGTACCGACTGGCTCCTGGACATGCTGGACATGCCATGCTCTGGTCCCAAGAACTTGTCTGGCCGCTCGTGGCTTCCTAAGTGATCGCTCCCAGAGGCATAGTTTTCTAGTGGAATGTTATAGACCTTGTAGGTACCGACGTCAATCTCATCAATACTCTGGGACTTTTTGAACTTGTTGGACTTTATATCTTTCATGAGCGGGGAAAGCCTCTCCGTGCTTTTGCTAATTGCGATAACACCTTTAGACGAATCTGGGCGGCAGTGGATTTGAGAAAAGACATTACCGAGACTCCGGTTGGGGGTGGGGTCGTGGTACTCCCATGGTACTCCTGGAGAAAAGGGACCTGGTGTCTCGGTAGGTTCCTTCATGTGGTCTTTTCTTTCAGGCAAGGGGCTGGTAGTAGGGGTTGTTTCTAATTTGGAAGGAAAAGCAGTCCTGTCTTCAAATGGACTGGGGGTTCTGGTCCAATTCTGCCAGGGATTGGAAGGAGGCACTTCTGTTTCTGGTGTGTGTCTGTGTGTGGACTGCTCCAGTTCCAGGGGAACACCGACAATCCTTTCTTGCCTGATTAAAGGCCTGCGCCCATGAGCAGGTATGCTTCTAGCCTTGGAGCTTAAGAGAGGGTTATTGTTGGCATTCTCGCCTGTGGCTTCCTCGGAGACAAAACCTGTGTTGTCGTAATGGGAGCCATCGGTCCAGTTGTCAGGGAAAGCATCACTCATTGGCAGCCTATCAGGACGCTGGGGGAGGTTCCCTGGAGGGACAGCCTCCCGTTGGCTGAGTAATGGCTTTGCATCTAGAGGCTGTGGGAAAGGTGGTGCAATCCTGTGAACACAAGCGGGAGGAGAAAAATGACCAAGAGGAAGAGGTGACTTTTCCGGAAGAAGAATAAGTAACACAGAAGGCCACCAGCTTTTGTGTAGCTCATTTATCCCCACCTTGCTTATGGTTAAAGTCACATTATTTCATGTCCGTCATCAAAAAACAAACAAACAAACAAACAAACAAACAAAAACCCAGTTTAACCTGCTCTGACTTTCATATGTTCTGAGTAAACATAGGCTTAGTGTATAACACTAAGAAATGGACTGCCTAGTATATTATTGTATACCATCTTAGGTCCTCATGCAAACATGAGGAGGGAGGTCTTCTTTCTGGGCTCAGGATAGGTGCTGGCTAAATGGGTGACTGAATGAGGTGCTGTTTCAACCGTGGTCCTGAAGACTGACTGGCAAGGGGATTTCCCCTACTTACCCCTAGAATTTCTGACTCAGAACACTTTCAAGCCACCAGATGAAAGAACTTAAAAATGGTTAGTATTTCTAGTCAGTATAAGCAGTCTTCAGAGAAGAACAAATCTCCAGTTTTGTTTTATTTATTTCATTAATTTGTGGGGGCTGGGAGACCCTCTAGAAAGATACCTGGATGTGAGAGATTCCTGGGACTCAATGGGGTGTGTGTGTGGCCTTAGCCAAAATGCCCAACTGTTGGGAGAGGGAACCTGAAGAGGGTACCCCCAGTAGATAGTCAGAACCCCAAGTGGACCGATGGGGTTACCAACTCACTGTCACAGTTTCTGACTCAGAAATGTTTCTGTGTAAAAGAAAGACAGGGACAAAAATGGAACAGAGACTGAAGGAAAGACTGTTCAGTAACTGGCCTTACTTGGGATCCATCTCATGGGGAGGGACACCAAAGCCTGACACTATTACTGATGCTATGTTATACTTATAGACAGGAGCTTAGCATGGCTGTTCTGTGGGAGGTCCTACCAGCAGTTGACTAGACAGATGCAGACACTTACAGCCAACCATTAGACTGAGGTTGGAGACCCCTATGGAAGAGTTAGGGGAAGGATTGAAGGAGCCGAAGGGGAGGGCAACACCATAGGGAGACCAACAATTTCAACTAACCCGGACATCTGGAAGCCCCTCGAGACTAAGTCACCAAGCAAAGAACATACACAGGCTGGTCTGAGACCCCTGGCATATATGTAGCAGAAGACTGCTTTGTCTGGCCTTAGAGAGGTTATGCCTAATCCTGCAGAGACTTGATGCAACAGGGAAGGGGAATTCCTGGGGTGTAGAGAGTGGGCCACCTTCTCAGAGGCAAAGGGGAGGAGAAATGGGAAGAAGAGCCATGGGAGGGGGAACTAGGAGGGGGCAACATCTGGAATGTAAATAAATAAATAATTAAAATTAAAATTAATTAAAAATAGCATAAAAAGCATCTTCAGACTTGGGTGCCATTAGGCGTTGTTCTAATTTGGTCCTCTCCATTATTCCTCTTCCCCAAGTATTCCCGTTCACTTCTTGTCACATGTGTCTGTTGCCTTCTCTTTCCTCCTTCCTTAAAGGTCTCTTCCTTCTTCTCATGATTTCATAGTCTTCTATTGGCCTATAGATAGTCTATCGAGGGTTGGTCTATAATATTGACTGCACTATGGCATCAGGCTAGTAGCACATTTGAGCCAGTGGCCACTTCTAGCATATTCCTGTTTTCCTGAGAGTGTGTGAATTCATTTGCTAATAATGCTGAATTATAATACTTAAAATCCAACATATATTCATTATTAGGGGTGGTCAAACACAAATTTTCACTTTCAAGCTTTTAGTTCCCACTGTGACTTCCTATAGTCTCTTCCTACTGGCCTTGCATGGATGCCAGGCCCTGGAGGATGACTTTGTTGCCTTCCAAAGTTCCAGGTGAGCCCACATGCTTACCTGCATATTCTCTCTTCTGTGCCACTCAGATGCTAAACCCAAGTCTAACATAAAACAGATCCCACTTTGTCAAAGTTGCTGAAAATGAGCATTTGGGAACACAGAAGGGGGAATTCTCAACACACCTGTTACCCCACAAAGAGTTATGGACGGCATCTTTAGCTGTTGTCTGCAAGGACCCCACTTTCACCCGGGTGTTAGAAGATGCTGAAGAAGCTTGGGAGGGCGAGTAGTCTGAGTAGGTGCCTGAGGAGACACTGTTATTCAGACAGTGAGTTTTGTCAACTTCAGACTCATCAGTTGATTCTGAAATTTAAAGGGGAAACATGTTATAATGCTACGAACACTGACGGATACAAAAGAAGTATGAAAAGCAGATTCCATATGGATTAATGTCAGAAGCACACATGTGCGAGTACTTATAGACTATGGCATGTCATAATGTATAAGTGGCGATTTATCATGCACATGCATCGGGCACAGTTCCACATCGGCTTCACGATGTTACCTTTTTTGTCCTTCCCTAGCAGAACAAGTTTGGGTGGGTACAGAGGGGTCTCAGCTAATGAAGGGTGAAGTTCCCCAATCCTCATTTCATTAGCTGGATGAACAAAAGAATCCTGAGAGATATAATAATACAGGACAAGGAAAGTAAACATTTAAATAACGGTTAACCAAGATGGCAATATCTTATTTGGCTCAGACTCAAAGATTCGGCCCTAGACTTTAATTCACCACGGGGCATTGCAAAATAACCCTCTGTGTCTGTAATTGAGCACTAATTATTTTTTCTAATTTATATGAGCCCATTTATTCATTAGATGTGTTTTTGGATGCTATTTGTATGCCTGGCACTGTGCAAAGAACTGTGGAGGTTTCCCAGAACAACACAACATGGTCCTCTGGGAATTTCCAATCTAATTGAGATGGAACAGAACTCATTTCAACACAGCATTAAATTATGCTGCGCCCTCCACAGGCAGTGTGGCTCACAGTCATATATACTGGATGTGAGAATTCTAGAGGTCAAACTCCCATGAGTTCCAAGTGGGCAGGGCATTGCAGACCAGTGGGATCTTTGTTCTACCCCATTACAATATCCCAGTAGTCCTGCACCCCTGCACCCCTGGCCTCTGCACTTCAGTCCCTGCCCTGTCCTTGGTGGCTGTGTAGGCAGTCACTGTGGGTCTGCTGTTCTTCCTTCCTGGATTGTTAGCATTCTCATGGTCAGTTCCAACCTATTTAATCTTCGCTGCATATCGAATGTTGGATGTAATAAATGGCAGTGGTGCAAGAATATGACTTTATAAAAAATGAACAATATAAAAGTCCCACAAGCTTTGAAATCTCCCTTTTCGATTTATTTCATTTTATGTGTACATAAATGCACTATTTGTATACAATTCCTTTGGAGGTCAGAAGAGGGCATTAGATTTCCTGGAACTGGAGTTAATACTGTGGGTGCTGATGAACTTGAGGCCCCGTCAAAAGCAACCAGAGTTCTCAGCCATTGAGCTGTCTCACCAGTGCACAAATTCCGTGAGTTTTAATTTCTAGAATTCAGATAATTCCCAGTTAAACACAAGTAGGGATGTTTTGTTGAATTGGAGAAGGATATACTTAGGTAAAATAGGAATTTGGAAAGATTTGTCTAGTGTTTGGTTGGTGTAATAAATGGGCAGAAACACTCAAAAGGACAGGATATAGGTTTCTGGTATTTCAGAAAAACACATCCATTTCTTTAGGTCGTGACTGAAACTTTTCTTTTGAACTTATTTTTGGGGGTGTATGAGATTATTTGCTTATGAAAAACCAACATCTATCTGATACTTATCAATTTTTAAAAGAATTATATTCTAAGATGAAGATGGACCTATCAATTAGTTCAACTCTTGCCCTGGATCTGGGTCACAGAAAAAGACTTAACAAAGACTCAGCATTAAAATGTGATTCTTTTGGGTTCCCACACGGCTAGTTCCCCCCTCCAGAGCGAGGCTTTCAGTGAGACCCCTGTATCAGGGACCTAAAGCAAACGATCTGATTCAAAAGAGATCCTAAGAGAAAAAGGGTAGTGAAAAGACTGGAGTTGAAGAGAGAATCATGCATTTCCATGGAGTTTCTAAGTTCAGCACAAGAAATGCACAGTAATATTTTAAGTTGGTATAATAAAGAGTAAAAGCATATGTATGATTTGGGAGGAATTTATAAGAAGATGCAAGCTGGAGAAGCACTTCTGTGCAAGGAACACTACATGCTGACCTGTCAATCATAGGGCACCATCTCTCTGTCCTGTTTCTGCCTCACCACTTATTAATCAGGTACCTTGGACAAGGTGAAGCATTCTCAGACATGCATCCAACACATCCATCAGATGAAGGTGGTAGGTAATAGAATTAGTGCTAATTCATTTCTGTCTTGTTTGTGAAGGTAAAGGTAACTTGATTGTGTGAAACAACTTGGGAAGAAGGTATTTTTAGATGATACTTAATACAAATAAAAGAGTTTCTTTCTTTTTTTTTTTTTAAAGAAACAGCAAAGTGAAAAAAAATGAGATACAAAATCAAGCAGTTATATCAACACAGACTGTTAACATTACTTTTTACCTCATGTTCTACAATTTAGTACTTAGGATATTTTGTTCCTATGCATTAGCTTTTCAGGACTCTGTATGGTCCGACTAGGATATAGTTTCTGACCCTGTTCAAAACCGAGGAAAGAAAAGTTTTGAGGCTGCCTCCATGGTGGTAAAGCAATCAGCTTTGTTAAGTGGTTCATCAGAAATTCATCTAAATGTGTCTCTTGTTGAGAATGAAGTAGAGGGAGGAAAGGTGAAATGTCCTTTCGCTTTTAATCCCACCACCCTTCCTTTATTTAAATAGAATCTTAGCTCTCAGTAACACGTAGAAAGAGAGTCCTAAGGTAAGAGTCAAGAAGAATAAAAATTTATTTTTTGAGCATTTGAGAGTTAATAAAGGTGACAAGGGAAAAAACTTCAGGGACAGTAGAACACTTTTCATTATTAGGCAGACAATATGGCTTCTTTTCAGATGGAAAATATGCTGTCTCCTCACTATGAAAAAGACTTGTATCATTTTGACTACAGCAGACATGGTGAACAGGTGTCCAGATAGAGATATGCAGACCACTAAAGAGAATGGGAAAGGAATTGGAGTTTTATTTCCTTGAGGAATGGTCTGGGGTTATCATTTACTTTAGCCTTCTGAGCCAAGTGCTAGGCTTAGCTTTGCATATAAGAGCCTGTTGTCCCCCTATTCCATCCACAGGGTCTCTTAGCACTTAGATTTTTAAAGGTAAAGAAATTGTGGCCTGGATACACCTCCCTTGCTAAGGTCAGCAACAAGTTAGATCCAAAAAAGCAGTTCTTGCCTCCTAGACTTAAAAGCCCTCCCCCACAGTTCCCAAACTGTGTTCTGAGGCACCCAAGGAGGCCATTGCTAATTCTCAGAGATCTTATGGAGTTGTAGAGAGTGTTTCAGGGAAGCAATACTTGAGATCAACCAGATAGGTGTGAATCATTGGCTCAGTGTTGCACTTGGTTTCAACATTTGACTGAATTTTAACACTCTGCATTTTACAGCCCAGTCGCCCAGCACACTGTAGGGGGTGTAGTGTGTACTTGGGATGCTGCAGCTGCTGAAGGGCACGTGGCCTGCTGTTGAGTATGGAGAGCACATTGTTAGCCCAGCAAAAGGTCAGAATCCAAAACTGGAGCATGGTTTTTACTAAGAGCTGATAGCTTTGGCAGAAATGCAAAGTTGAAAAACTCCATCTTGAATCATCACACACTACATAAGACAGGCTCTTATTCTCCGAAGAGTAAACTGTCTGAAGGTAATATATAAAGTCATCGTAAATGTCATCATTGCATTCAATGCAAGCAAACAGTGATGCAGTAGAGAATGCAGGTAGGTTAGACTGATCAGGGGTGGCCCTTTGAGATTTGAAGGGTGAGGGCATACTAGCCATGCACAGAGCTGGGAATGAGCACACAAACTTCTGATGACATTATGAAGGAAATAGGCAGGAGGGGACACTTTCCTGTCACCAGTTCTCTTGGTTTCTATGGCTGTCCTGGCTCTGTTCTTTATCTAGTACAACTGTGTGAAAACTCTGGGATGTGGGAAAGGCCAGCTGGGGCTGACTTTCCTTTCTTATTCACTTGGCATCTTATCAAATACAATTACCTTTTTTTTTTTTTTTTTTTTTTTGCTTTGTCCTTTTGAGATAAGAACTTATGTATCCCAGGCTAGCCTTGAACTTACTATCTAGCCAAAGATGATTTTGAACTCCTAATCTCCTTTCCTCCACCTTCCAAGTGCACCATTACACTAGGTACTTTGTATTGCCTTCCAGATTTACTCTTTCAGTCTTGCTTACCTCAATTCTTCGTTTTTCTCCCTTGGTTAAGGTGTTTAATCACCTGGCTGATTCTATCATGAAGTGTGTAATTCTCTATTGCACAGTCTACACATACCACTGACAAGGTGATACAAACTTGCAGTCATGGTCCTCAGGAGGCAGAAGCAGGAAAGTTTTGAATTTGTAGCCGGCCTGGGCTAATATGAAAATATTGAAACCCTGAATAAAAAAATGCAAAATATATACAGATGCAAAATATATAATAAATGCAGTCTTCATAATTAATAGCATACTTGATTATCCACACCAACTAAATCAGGACTCTGAATAAAATGTAGTGTGGCCCTTAACTTGGCTATATTTGAGGGCGATGAATGCCTACAGCTGGCTCTATGGAAAAGGGAGATACAGTCTCGATTTCAGAAAAGTTTTGAGATCTTCGTTGGAATTTCTTTATACAGAGATCACTTTAGCAGATGGAGAAAGGGATGGGGCAGGTCACACAGGACCCACGAAGTTGGAAGTCAGCTTCTGTTGTAGCTTCCCTGGCTAATGAAGAACCTCAGACTTTTCTCCCAGCAGTAAGAAGCTATTGCCAAGGAAACAATTAGGTTGGCTCTCTTTTTAGGAAAAGTGTTGCCAAGGCAACAAGGAGACTGGGGACAAAAGTAAAGCAAAAAGACAATGGCTTTTCTAGCAATGCTGACAGAGCTGTAGACTTGAGGAAACACAACTGAAAATGTGAAGTTTGCATAACTATTTGAAAGGGATAAGGAGTGAAGAGAAAGAAGAAATTGTTTAGCCAATTTTACCCTCAAAGATAGATAATGGTAGATAATGTTGTGAAACCAGGTTAAGGTTGGGGCAGAAGATGTATTATTTTTGGCATGTTCATAGGAGACTTAAACTAATTTTATCTACCTTGGGTTATTATTAAGTTGATCATGACAGATATTTTTCTTGCTTTTTGCCTATCCAATCTGAAATTAAGCGATTATAAATGTTCTTATTTTGTAGTGAATTTGCTCAAGGTTAGGTTATCATAACCACAATGTTACAAAGGGTGTTGAGTGTGATTCCATGAAGTTTAAATACAAAGGGTGTGTGTGCGTGTGTGTATGTGTGTGTGTGTGTGTTTGTGTGTGTGCACTTGTTAAATACTGCTTTCTGTCCTACTTGTACTATTGTAATATCTTGGATGGAAGACTGTGACTTTGCTTTTATGTGTGTGGGTATCATGGGCAAAAGAGACCACAGTGGTGCTTGTCAGGGAAAAAAAAAACAAAACTAAGCTGAAGATTTATTTTTATCCTCTAAAACTCCAGGTTTTACTTCTGTAGGTGTGAAAGTGTGCTTCTCTTTCACATGGATCTGCATTTTATAACTGGTTTTTTTTTTCTTTTACAACAATAGGGTCTCACTCTGTATCCTAGGCTGGCCTTGAATTTCTAGCCATCTTCCTATTTCAGCCTCCCAAGTGGCTATGGCTGTATTTTGCTCAAGGTCTTCTCCTTGTCTGGAATGTCCTCCACTGGTTCCTATGTTAAGGAAATTATGTCATCTTTAATACATGTTTCAGCCCCAATTTAGAACAAGAAATCCTGGCATCACTTCATGTGTGTTTCTAGCTTAGCTTTGAAACAGTGGGGAGTCTGGGATACAGTTTGATTTATTTTATCCTCTCACAGTGTTTAGCACAGTGCTATATATACTGTTGGTGTTCAAATGCCACAAATTGATTATCTGAAATGCAGATTTGTAAAAGAGTTTTGTCAATTTAGATTTTAGAGAAGTAATATGGACCAGACATGCTCATTCCAATTGTGTTTCTAGCAAAAGTAAATGATGCAACTAATTAGTTGAAGAGTTGATGAGATAGCAGAGGTGGCAAAATGTAGTTGAATTCTTTTCAGACTACGCAAATCAATGACTGAAATTCTAGCTTATTTCCAAATGTAGGAAGCAAGCCTTGCATGATCAGATCCCACAAGCCTGGGTTTTACTTGTTCCTGATCCTGGTTAATGTTTATGGGTTTCTCTTTCTCTTTCTCTTTCTCTTTCTCTTTTTCTCTTTCTCGTTCTTTCTCCTTCTCTTTCTCTTTCTTTCTCTCAGGCTGAAACTCAAACACAAAAAACATTGACAAAATATTTATGCTAAATTTAGTAGGGATTTTACTATGATTATTTGAATAAGAATGTCCCATTAGTTTTCCCAGGAAATGATCAGATAAGTTTTGGGTAGCCAACATTTTCATGGTATAGCACATTATGTGCTAGCCTGGGTAGCTGATGAGCCACTGTATGTATTAAAGATATAGTAGTGATTTGGGCTATGGGGGGGGCAGTCATCTTTGATTTACTAGATGCGACCGTCCTATCTCAAAAAGGAGTCATTTTTATTTAAGAAACAATGTGTAATTTGCTTGTTAAAGCAACCTACTCAGAAGAAACATCATCACGCAGAAGTCTAAAAGTCAAACCACACTGGCAATTACCAATAACCTCTAAATACCTCCACTGTAATCTCCTTTGGGGCCACCGGCCACTTGTGTTCAAACTTTTCTTTCACAGTTTGCTCCGTGTTAGCTGTTGGATTTGAGTTCTCAACACGTACTCCATGGCTTGGCTTACCCACCAGATTTTGAACAGATTTTACCATATTCTTTAAATCCTCTGGGTAAGGAGTTGGATATCGTTTTAGGTTTATTTCAACCTAGAAGTTTATAAAAAGAAATTTAACATAAAAATGACTTCAGCAAGCACGTTCACCAAGCTACTCCACGGTACAAACATCACGAAAAACAAATGCAATACAGTGAGTGTTGAGCTTCCGAGGGAATTCTTGTTGATGTGAGGAGTTGGGCTTGATGCATACTGAACTCTGTGGTGCTGGCCCCAACTTCCTTACACTCTTATACATCATCAACAACTTTTTTTTAGATTATATCCTATCTTTAAGTGTGTGAAATAGCAGTCCATAAAACTCTTAAGTGACTGCTAATGTTAAAAAGTAGAAACAACATGTTATCAGCTGCATTACATCTTAGAAGTTTCCCACCTTTGGTATTAATAATTTTAAAATTTAATAACTTTAATAGTTGAAATGTCTTTGGAGTTCAGTGCAGGTATTGGGAGGAGACCTCAGAAGATTTACAAGTGGAGTTAGGCATTGAAAAAGCCAAACAGGTGTTAGCTTTATACACATTTATAACTAGCACACAATGTTAAAAAGTAAGGTGGCTTTTTAAAATACTTCCCCGAAATCTTTGGGGTAGCTTTCATACTTGTTTTATAAACCAATAAAACCATATGCTTCTTAAGTAGTAGCTTACATAAAGAGAAAGAAAAAAGTCTCTGTTTCCTAGTGTGTTTTAGGTAAATGTACACATTTAAGCTGATATTATCCATATTTTTTCCATCTTTAAACTCCTTTTCAGGTGTTAATCTAACTTTTAAGAACACATTTGAAGGCCTCTGCTTAGTACTGATTTTGTTCATGTAGAATATTCTACTAGGAGAGGACTCATTACAATGTATTTATTTGAAAGAGAGTCAAGTTGTTCATGCTGACATAAACACTTAGGTGTACCCAGTTTGACTTGTGTGCTAACACTATGTTATTTTGAATCTGAGCAGAATCAACTTTTTAAAATGGAATGGCTTACGTGGTTGTAGCATGTGTTTGTGGAAAGCATATGTGTGAGGCTGGAGGTTGGGAACAGAAGAGGTGGGAAAGAATGAAGGAGGAAGAGCGTGGGGACAGAGGAAGGCGGCCAGGAGGGACTCCCCACCTGGTCCATGGCATGAGGGAGAGGCTGGAGAATATGAAGGAGTCAAACACTTTTGCTAATCTGCTCTTTTAGCAAGTTCACCAACGGTGTTATCTTAGTATTCACTGTGGCTCGTTATCCTAATCAGATACAGGGATTGGATGTTACTATGTAATTTCTTTTGATAGTAAAAGCATAAAATTATTTTCCAGTACATTTGGATTATACAGAAAGACCATTTTTTTTTTTTGTTAAATAAGGTAGCTTATTTAGTTTTTTTTAATGTTCTAAAATAAATGAGAATAAATGAATAAATAGAATTAAGGCTGTAAGAACCAATGAAAAAATTAAGTTTCATAGGAAAAGGAGAGTAGTTAGAGTTTACTATTGATATGTTCCAGGAGGTTAACTTATGGTGTACTCTTCAGTAGTCATAAAACAATGATGCCCATGCTGGGCGGAACACACTAGGGTATATGTATTCAGCTGCACTGTGGCTGCTTCTGGTCATTTTAAAAGTGATTGGTGCAGTATTTTGCTCATATCATTAGAATGTTTGGTTGTTTTAGTGCTGTGGAAATATTTTCATGCAGTAGCCCTCTCACAAAGCTCACACTCTTCGGCTGTCACTGTCAAGGTTGTGGGAGGGTTGCTATTTAATTACTTATTTATATGAATCGTTTTATATTTTTTCCTTACAGTGTCTCTTTCCCAAATCTGGGACTCTTTAGGAATCCTCCAACCTGAATTTGCTTTATTTAGAAAATAAACACTTTGCCCCCATTCACTATTGTTCTCTCAGAATGTCGGACCTGGGGTCATGGAGTACAAATTCCAGCCATAGATCTATCTCTAAGTAGCCAATCACCTCGAATCCATCGTTTCTACTTATGAACAATAGAAATCTAACACCTTTCCCACGCACTTGCATTTACTTAGAACTAAAATGACTAAACATGAAGGTACTTGAAAAATGTATTACATCTATGCAGAGATCACAGTTTGTATTACAGGTTGGCACAGAATCTCAGTCCTTCTGCCTCAGCCTCCTGATTACTGGGATAATAGGTAAACATCACCATACCCAGCTTGATATTATCTTTAATATAATATTTTATTCATTTATTTAAAAAACTCTGGATTCCTTTGATAATTTAGATTATGATCCACATGTCTAGCTACATGTTGAGTCTTTCCTTTAGGCTGTATAAGAGGCAATTATTCTATATTCACTGTGTTCCAGGCATTATGATAAATGTTTTATAGGGATATTTTATTTAATATTGGTTAACTATATGATATGCAACAAGGTTTATAATTATTCCTATGGTTTAAGCACAAATTACTATATATTACTATACATCAACTTATAAATACTACACATTATAGGATGTTATTAATTTGTAATTGTACATTTAAATTTTATACAGTAGCTCTACAAAAGGTATATTGGGAATAAGAGAGCTTAACTTCTCTGAGATCATGTTAAAGCTTAACATGGATTCTCTAAGGTTTATATCACACCACTGTTGCTTAGTTTAGAGCTATTCTCTGCTATAGTATGACACAAAATTGTGTGACCCTGTAGAAAAGGTGTTATAAAACTAAGATGTATGAATACTTTACTGTTAAATAATATTTACAATTTAAAAAATAAAGCTAGGTAATTCTAATTTTACTTCTTTTAACATGAAACTGCATTTCATAATTCAATTCTATTTTAAGCTCTGTGCAGACATATTTATATCTTTTCTTCCTCTCAGTTCCTGCCTTCAGTAGTTCAGAAGTGGGGTAACATGGTCATAAAGTATTACTAATTCAGGTAATCCATATCTAAAAGTAGTTTACTTAAAAACATCTGGGCTAGAAACATTCCCCATCCTAATATGATATAAAAATAGTGATTTTCTGATACGCAGAGGTGGGCAAATCTCCAAAATTCATTCTCAGATAGTGTTAAATTTGTCACTCACTATAAAGTATTTGCTCATGTCACACATACATTGCATTAGAATGCAAGACATTTACTAAAATATATATATATATGTATATATTTTAATTTTTGGAGGTAAAATGCTTCACAAGACTCAGCATTTAAATACAGTACAGTAAATGTAAATAGGTGCTTCAAGGCATTAAGGACCTTGAAAATTCAGTAAAGAAAAATTACTTATAATAGTGTGGGCATTCAGAAATGGTGTATTGGATTCAGACAGAACTGTTTCTCATATATTATATTATATATTCATAATATAATATTCTTGATCATCGAATTTGAATTTGATTGTAAATTCCAGTAAGAGAAACAATAGAGTATTGCAGTGATTATTAAATATCATCTTATTCTAGAAATTAATGAAAATTAATTTTACAAAAAAGGAAACAGGGCAGTTTTAGTCAGGAAGGTGCATTCTCAGCTTGTCTTATATTGTGGAAAGAATATAAGACATAGAATGAGAATCTAGTCCATTACATGTGGGTGGTAACATTTACAAAAACACACTGTTTGTTTGTGTTTTCCCTCCTATCAATTACCCTCTTAACCCCCATCTCTGGGAAAGGCAACTCCTCCCTGCCATACCTCCCAACCCTATCTTCTCTTACAGGAATTCATATAATTTGCATCTTCAAATTGAGGGAAACTGCTGCCCGTGAACAGAAGTCTTTGCTCAGAGTCCATCCCCAGCAAATCTCAGTTTCGACTTCTGGCATTTTCGAGTCTGGTTTTAGCTAGTCTCCTCAAGCTAACCCTGAGAAGCGTGCATGTTCACGGGAGGACAAGTCTAATCCTTTACAAAGTCTGGTCAGCATTCTCACAGCTCGCAGTATTCCGCACGTTAAAAGAAAGAGCCAAGAAGAACAAATAAAAGCGAAGCCCCAACTTTAAAGCCATGCCAGATACCCCGCAAAAAGGCGCTTTAAATTGATGTCCCCGCCCTCTGACTCAGGCCTCCCCACCTTTTGCCAATGTCCAGAATCTAAAGATAAGTTGTATTCAGACACTGGCAATCTGAAGTGTGCTGTGCGATCAGCAGTTCTCACCCGTAACCATGCAGCACATACCCCATAAAGCACTGTTCCAGGGAGCCTCTACTGGGCTTCTCCTACCCCGCACACCTAGGCCTACCTGTCTG
Organism: Apodemus agrarius; assembly: GCA_964023405.1. NCBI lineage: Eukaryota > Metazoa > Chordata > Mammalia > Rodentia > Muridae > Apodemus > Apodemus agrarius. The sequence goes on along the minus strand of OZ030007.1, from coordinate 1,906,563 downwards.
CCACTTAGAGAGGGAAGAGTGGTGGACTGTGCTGCCACTGGCAATGGAGCACACATGCTCCTCTCCTGCTGGAGGCCACTTATACAACCCCATGCCAGCTGGGGGTCACTCTGGGGGACGGGCATATCTTGGATCTGCTGATCACACCTGGCCCATGGTGTGCAGCAATCGCCAGACAGCCTGGCAGGTTGGAGAGTAATCCCACGCTGGCCCCTGTCCCAGGGGGCTTGGCAGGAGAGAGCCTGTGGGAGAAGGAATCTCCATTTTCTGGGAGAAACAGGAGCACTGCAGCAACACGTTTGCTTGATCATTTCCTACTCTTGAATAGGTTTTCTTTTCTTTCATTCTGGGCAATGCATTTAGAACAATGAATTTTACTTCCATGTAATAAGACAGCAGAACATGAAGCCATGGGGGTCCCCTTCTCCCACAATGCAGCACTCACACGCACTGTACACACTGCAAGCAGGGCTTTTGTCCCATTGAAAGCTGATGGCATAGGCCCATGTTCCTTTTTAAATTTCAGGTTGATTGAAATTAAAATGTGCTAATTTTAATGTACATGTAATGAACCAGCAAAGCATGAGCTGTTAAGACTCCAGGGTGTTCCATTCATCATCTTTCCTTGATGATGTACCTATAAGTGTTTCTCCTCTAATTTGTCTGATAGCCAATGGCATCAGGAGCAGCCAAATTAGTCAACACCAAGTAGTTTGAGATTTTGGAAAAACATATCGTTTCACCAAAATGCAAATAAAGGTGAGTGTAAATAAATGTAGAGGAAAAAAACCAAAGCACTCTAAAGCACATGGAACTCACTATGAGCATAGAGAAACCAGTCACAGAGCACACAAACAGGGGCTCAGAATTATCGTCTCCAATTATTGTCTCTGTTTCTGCACCCCTTGTTTTGATCAACACGTCTATGGAGCATATTAAAGGTATTTTTTTGGATCCTTGATTATGTAGTTTTAAGAGGAAGCATGTAGTTATTTTAAGAATTCAGTGAAATATAAAAATTTAATAAAGAGTTCAACACAGAATGCATCACCCACTGGATCTTGATTTAACCAAAAATCATTGAAAGGGAGAACTGAATTGTTTTAAAGGTTCTTATCCAGTTTAGCATAATTATCTTCTAAGACTTCACAAGTTTTAAAACATGTCTCTTTGGTTGAAAGTGAGGAAATAACTAATCATACATAAATGTCTTTTCAACCGAAAATTTTAATTTGTGACTCCATTTTGAGTTTCCCATGATGACTCAGTCATCTAGAATAATGGTTTAAAAAAACAAAATGTCGTAATGTGGGAACACGGAACACACCACACAATCTTGACTTATTAATAAGATGCATACATAGTTACTTAGCTCATTAGTCACTACGAGTGAAAGCTGTTAGTATTTATGATGGTTTTTAAAGAGTGCAAACAATTAACGAGAGATTCAAGATGCCATCATGACAGAACATGAACATTAGTGTTAAGGAAATCTCAGCCAATTCTGATATTTGAAAATTTAAATAATGGGGAAAATAGGTTAAAAGTTTAACCTTTTTTCTTCATTCAGGATAGTCACAATGAAAGATTTCTTTTAAATATAATTTTAAAGAAAAGAAGTTCTTCTCAAATACCCTAGCCATGTAGAAGGATTTAGGGATGCAGCTTTAGCATGTTGAGTGGCCTGTCTGCCAATAGTACAAACACAAATGTGTATTTTGGCTGGTACTATCTGCAGGAAGCATGGCCTGGCGAAGGGAAGAATCACTGCACAGTGTTACAACTGTATGAGGACTTTCAGCTTGAATCTCTCTCATGTTATTATACGGGAGGGTGTGTGGAGGGGAAGTGCAAATCAGTCTTGCTCAGTCAGAACCGGGACATTCGTATCATTCTGAATCACACCAATGTTGCCCAAACACTGGCCCTCTACACTGGGCATGTTCATGAAAACAGACATGACTGAGACCTTCCAGAGAGGTCACTCAGTGTATCCTTCCTCTATCTGAGTAGTAACAGTGGACAGATAAGAACAATAACAGAGAAACAAAGGCCAAAAGTTCACCTTAACTTTCCCAGCACTTTCGTCATCTTCTTTTTTATCCTCAAATTCAAAGGCAACAGTCATGCGCTGTTGTCTCTGCTCCTCCCACAGGGTGGGGTTGAAGCTGTCGCTGTCTGACTGGAAATCTATGGAGTCCAAAGTATTAATGCTTTTCTTTTATAGACACAATGTATTTAATAAATTTAATATATTATGAAAAAAGAGACAGCAAGCAGCACCAATGATTACAATAAATACATTTAAAAGGACACGGGAGAGAAATATTGAGAAAGGAGAAGAGAATGGAGAGACAGGAAGGGGAAAGTAGAAAATTCTTTTTCATGTTTCTTATGTGGTCTTGTGCATTTCATTGTTAGTCATGAGGGGTTGGGAAGTTTCCTAGCATAAGAGTGGACTTCCCTAGGCTAAAAGTAACAGCATGGAGATTGGTTGGAGCATTCCAGTCTCTGGATTCCTCACAGCAGTGGAGGAGTAACACTAACATCATCCTTGGTATGGAAAAGATGGCTGAGTTTTCAGATTCTGATCTAGGACTCTCAGGTCTCACGAGGGTTCTACTCTTGTTGATGGTGGCTACAGAACCAGAGCCACATTATAACCAAAACAAAGCAAGAAACTACACAGCAACGAGTTTTCAGTAAAGTGCCCAATAATCTAACTTTCTTGGTTCTTTGTGTGTAAGAAGTGTAGGTGACTGGAGTAACCTCCTTTTTAAGGTACGGATCAATTCAGTTTTAACACTATGGTTTCATTTGATTTGAATGTGTCTCAAATAAGCAGGGAAGATTTATAAATCCCTAATTTACATCAAAATGTTGTCTAATGCTAAAATATGCTTTGTAACACAGTAGTGAAAACCCAGGGACAAATGATAAATCCTTTAGTTGAGGCTAAACCCTTTTCCAAAGAATTTCTCTGTCATATCTTTCTTTGTTTTACAGGATTCTTAAAATTCATTTACTGTTTTCTTTTTCAACAGACAAAAGTTGACTGACTGGGTTGAAATTCAAATATTATTTTTTAATTATTACACCAAACTTTGTCCTTTAGTAGAAGAACAAACAGAAAATCCAAGACAGCAAAGGTGAATGCTTTCATATCTCAGGTCACTACTGCTGACCTCACAGCCCAGAAGTAACCAGGAGGGTAGGCAACTCACTGGTTCTCAGGGATGACTTATGGATCTGGGTTGCTTTTGATCTTTTCTTTGCATTATTTTGAAACCCAGGGAGGGATATTGCAAAGGAGCAGGTTAATATAACAGTCCTCTTTTGGGTCTTTATGGGTACAAAACTTTGAGGCTTTTCTTTTATAAAATCAAAAGATTAGTTTATGCAGATGTGCAAATTATATTTCAAAACAACCTTTCTTTTTCATATTTCTATAACTCAGAAGTATCCTTACATATTCTCCAATGATTCATTCACATCTGGATGTCAGAGACTAAAACCATTTATTATCATTATTCTTGAAAATGAGAACACACAGACAAATAGTTCATTGTAAAGGTTAATTTCAGACAGGTGTAATACCCTGAAGCTTAATTTTTAAAGAAGAAGTTGCTGAAGAGTGCTGGCATTTCTTTCACATTTCTCTTTGGAGTGTGTGTGTGTGTGTGTGTGTGTGTGTGTGTGTGTGTGTATGTTTATGTGCATTTGGGTACATGTGTGTGCACATATGAGTGGAATCCAGAGATCAACAGTAAGTGTCTTCCTCATTTCTCTTTATGTTAATTTTTAAGAAGGCATTTCTCACTTGGGACATAGGGCTCACCAATCAGGCTGTGCTGGCTGGTCACCAAGTACAAGGTATCCTTCAGTCTCTGCTCCCCAGCTTTGGGATTACACAGGCTATGGGTCACCATGCTGGGATTTTTACACTGATAGTATGGCCTGAACTCAGGTAGGTTCTGATGTTTGCTTAGCAAGCACTTTACTGAGCTATCTTCCGAAAGAGTCATGTCTTTGGAATCTTACTTAAAATATTACAGCATGGAGACCCAAACTCCCAGATGGCATACTATGGAGTTTTCTTTTGTTGTCTGTGAACCAGAGATTAAAATTAAACATTCTTTTTTTTTGTCCACAACATCATAAACATTAAAGAATGTATCTGTTGACAGCCTACCTTCATCGCCACGGGGCTGCTGGGGAAACATGTAGTTGGTCAGTACCCTTTGCTTGGTTTCTGGATGGGCTTCTGTTTGCAGAGGGATAAGGGCCTTGGACTGGAAGCAATGAGCACCAATTAGATGAAGAAATCAGCCAAGATTTTACACAAGGAAATGGCCAATAGTCTGATCTCTCAGAGATGATTAGGTAAGATGAAACACCATAGATATTGCTGAGACTCCAGATTTTAAGGTTTTCATGTTTTGTCTTCTTTAGTATATTCTTACAAAGCTTACCAAAACCTGTTCAGCTATGCACTTCAGTTCTAAGCTTAAGGAGACCAGAGAGTGCTAAACTGTTCAGCAGAGTGAGTGTTTGGTGGGGTCCTGAGCATTCATTACTTTTCAGGGTTGTGTTCTAGACAGATAAGTGGTACCAGTGCTTGCTACTGAGCAAGACACACCCTGTCTATGGATAAAAGCTGTGAAAGTATCTGATGTTTATGCTGAATTTTATTCTCCATCACTAATTTGATATCAGAAATACATTTTTAAAGAACTCAGGTATTATTTCATAAGAGTAACATAAAGACTACTTAATAGGAAAGACAGAAGGCCTTCTGAGGTACTATTACACCTCATGAAGCTGTCTAGAGACATTAACTCACAATTTTAGTTAAATGGAGCAGTAACTTTCTGGTTGTTCTCCCACCAAAAGAATACTTTGATAAAGACATTTTCACAATGTAAGACTACTGCCCCAGCAGCACAGTTCACAGACCCTGGAGATGACCACTTGGAAGGACAGACCAGTGCAGAGGAGGCCAGAAGAGTTTGGATGACAATCTGACCTTTGACCAGCAAATGGAGGCAAGGTCTGTGATTAGCTGAAGAAATAACAACATTCTTATTATCCTTACACTATAAATTTTGTAGGAGTCATTTTTAATTTTTTAATAAAAGTACCCAAATAATTGAAATATATACTTGATGTCCAGTGAATATTGATATATCAAACCAAAGATGTATTGTTTTTATTTGGGCATTCATTTTATTTTTCAAAGCTTTAGGAACATGAAAAATGATTAGTAGTAAACTCTGTTTAAATGACCCACAGCTTTTGAGGCTCTGTTTTCTGTTATTTTTCAGTTAATAAAATTATTCATTAACATGCCACCCCTGATTCCATTATAATCTATTTTCATGAGTATATAAAAATATTAAGATAACCACAAAATACTGAAGATATCTATCAATGCATCAGCAAAGGTCTTGAATAAAGTTTTAGAATTAAGTTGATTATAATTAAAAACAGGGAGGTAAAAGGAAGATAGTGGCTAGCAATTCCCTCTTGTGGGGATTATGGTAATAATTTTTCATTTTTTACCTTCAGAGCTATAATTAAAGTGTATCCTCTAAGGACACATGTACCACCAGGATCTGAAAAGCCATACAAACCATCCATTGTGTATTGTATCTCTGAAAATTAAGTAGATATAAAACAGGGGTATTTGAGGAGCATGGAGATCATGACATTGTTTCACCTACAGCAGTATGTTATGGAGCCTTTGCATGAATCTCTCCTCCAGGCATAAAGAATCTATACTCTATAATAGTTGTCAAGTGTATCTACTGGGACTCAGTAATCCAGAGTTTCAATCACACACACATTTAAGAGACATGATAAATCAGGGCATACAAGTTTATTTTATTTTATTTTATTATTATTTTTATTTTACCTGATTGTCAGAAAGCCACAACGCTGCAAGCTCTTTGAGTTTGGTGAAGGAGAATGGCAAATTCTTCAACCTGTAGAAACAAGAGACATCTTATAGCACAAGTACAGACAGCAAGGCTCATTTCTAGGAACTTTAAACATGCTAGTGTGTTGGTTAATTGCTCTCTTTAATCCTTTCTCCTGAGTGCTCAAACAATCTTAAAGGAATGAATATCTTCCTTCCTTATATATTAGTATGTGTAAGTTTGTGCATGTATATGTGTGTGTACACATTGTGCATGTGCTTGTGTGTGCATGTGTGTATGCGTGCGTGTGTTTGTGTGCACATGAGCATGTGGAAGCCAGAAGACAAGCTGGAGTTTTTGCTTTCCTACCACCATGTTGGTTCTCAAGAACAAACACAGGTCATCAGGATTGGAGGCAAGTGTCTTTACCTTCTGAACCATCTCCCAGAATCAAGACAACAAAAACCTTTCTAATCCTTCAGATGCTTCCCATAAGTCTCTAAATAACATAAAAATCCTCTTAGCCCTCATGGTCAGGCTCTCCAGTGTACACCCTGGTGCTAGAGAGATGGCTCAGCAGTTAAGAGAACTTGCTGCTCCTTCTAGGACATGAGTTCAGTTCACAGTCCTTACATCATGCAGCTCACAACTGCTTTTAATTCCAACTTCAGGAGCTCTTCATACACGTGGCACTCACCCCCCCAACACATACACACACACACTACACACACACAAACCACAAACACACCACACACACATACCACACACACATGTATATACACATACATACACTAAACACACATATACATACCCACCACAAACACACCACACATACCACATACACATATACATACACACATACACACACACTACACACACTACACACACCACACACACATGTATATACACATACAAACACTACACACACATATACATACCTACCACAAACACACCACACACACCACATACACATATACATACACATACACACATACACACACACTACGCACACACATACGCACACCCACCACAAACACACCACATTCACATATATATATATATACACATACACACACATACCACACACACACACACACACACACACACACACACACATATATATATATATATACATATATATATACATATATATGTATATATATATATAAAAATCCAATATGTACACCCAAGGTGGCTTCCACTGGCATACATAAACATACATATAAATAAAAAATAAAACTAAAATCTTAAAGCCCTAAAGCCATCTTTACGCCCCAGCATTGATCGTCTTTTTCTCATGGCTGAAGTACACAATGATGCTCTACCAACCCAGGAGAAACTTCTGCATAGCCCCTTCTGTCATGCTTCTCTTTACTAAATCCCACAGTTCTTCAGTGCTTAAGTGCCATTTTCTCATGGGAAAGGTTTTTTTGCATCTCACCTGAGTTACTTAACTTAGTCTAGTCTTAGGGTGCCTTGCACTTTGCTTGTATAGAACATTTCACGGGTTTTACATGTCACTATTTTTGTGGTTATTTGTTTGCTCTTTAATATCCTCACAAAACTGTAGTTTCCAAAGGTTCAAGGGTCATGATGTCTTACATCTAAACCACTTCAGAGTTTCCAAAGTGATGGTGATATCCAGGAAGTGTGTGGCTATCTTCTTTCTTCCTCTGTACATTGCACAGTAGACATTATAAGAGCGAATCTTTAAAAATAGTATTTTGGAGATAGGTTTGGCCTCAGCTGTAGCATTTCAGTTTGAATGTGCCTTCAAACCAGTGTGTGATCAGCCCCTCTGGTTACCTGAGGGACCATCACCTCTGAGCTGTAGAGCTAGCAACACAAACACACTCACAATAACACCCACAGCAGGCTCATCTCCAGATATGCAAGCATTCTACACATATCATGCACTGAAATTTCCATAAGTCTCTTATATACTGGTTTCCTATTCACCAACTGACAAATTCACTTTTAGAAAAGAAGTACAAAATGTCACAATGATTAATAAGGAATTAATTTGTGTCTAAAAGTAATCAAGCACTTTAAAATAATTTAGTAAACATGAAAAGTGGTTGGCCACCAGTGCAAATGTTACCAGAATGTGTAGTAGGCAGAGATCTTAGGGAGGGTACCTAAATCTTATAAACTAATGAACATCTGTAAAACATAAATAAGAACACAAACAAAGGAGGTCTTGACTTATATCATGATCATTTCCTAGCAGAATTACAACTTTAATTTCAAACTCAGTTACCCACACAAAATTCACTTAAACTGGAAACTAGAAAATAAGATTTGTGGGGTGGGGTAGTGCTTTTGATATTAAACACAGTTAAATAAAAAGGTGCCACCAAGTGCTACATGAGTAAAACTCATCTAATGTTCACATCATGTTCATACATGTCCCTGAGGAGTCATCCCTGTGCATCCTAAAGTGTAGTACAGAAAGAAGGATGTGACAGAGAGCAGGGATCTTGTTGCTTAATACTCCCCCAGTGGTCTTTGATGAATGAGCAGGGCATTGGCCAAGGCCTTGTAGCTGACAGAACAAAACAGTCACTGTTTCTAGCTATGGTGGCAAACTCTGAAAGTCGATTACATTTTAAACACAAAATTATAATAGTTCACTACCTATAGCACTTCCCAGTTAAGGTTTCTCTAACCACCTCATTTTCTGTGGCAACATTAACTTTGGCTTCATATTTCACTATGCACTGACTGTCCTCAACCCCAGATTGATTCCTTGATGGAATAATTAACTGAAAATATTAATATGGTTGTGTTGCAGCTACCATTCTACAGAATAAGTATGACTAATATCATTTTTTCTGATAAGGTATTTTTAACTTCTGGCTTTGTGAATCTCTGATGTCTTATATATATATATTTCTTAAGCATGCACAAATGTGTCTTACCTATGGCAAGTGCTCAAGTCTACTAGATTTGCTAGTTTAGGATAGTCAAAATACCAATATTTATATCAGGTATGTGGAGAGACCGAAGAGAGATGGAGAGGGCCAGGAGAATGAATGGAAATCTGCAGCTGCTGGGGGTTCTGAGTAGGATATAGGAGGTAGGGGCTAGGAGATAGAGAGTAGGGGGAATCTTTAGGAAGTCCCAGAGACTTGGCACAAGGGAGGCTGCTAGGAGTCAATGAGGGTGACCTTAGACAATATGCCTAACAGTGGGGACATGGAAACTTAAGAGGCCATCTCCTGTAGCCAAGTAGGACCAACAATAGAGGGATAAGGAAACTGACCCACTCACAAAACTTTCAACCCCAAATTTGTCCTGTCTCAAAGAAATGCAGAGACAAAGATGGAGCAGAGATTGAAGGAGTGGCCAACAAATAACCAGCCCAATTTGAAACAAATCCCATGGGCAAAAGCCAATCCCTGACACTACTAATGATACTCTTATGCTTACAGACAAGAGCCTAGCATAACTGTCTTCTAAAAGCTCCACCCATCAGCTGATGGAAACAGATGCAGATACCCATAGCTTAATATTGGATGGAGGTTGGGCATTTATGGAAGAGTTGGGGGGAAGTATTGAAAATCCTGAAGGGGAAGGGAACCCCACAGAAGGACCAAGAGTCAACTATCCTGGACCCCTGGGAGCTTGTAAAGACTGAGTCAACAACCAAAGAACACACATGGGCTTGAACAAGACACCTGACACATATGTAGCAGATGTGTAGCTCGTCTCTATGTGGGCCCCCCAATATCTGGAGTGGAGGATCTCCCTAAAGCTGTAGCCTGTCTATGCTTTGTGTTCCCCAATGGGACTGCCTTATCTGGCCTTAGTGACAGAGGATGTGCCTACCCTGGCAGAGACATGATGTGCCAAGCTTGGGAGAACACCTGGCAAGGCACCCTTTCAGAGGAGAAGGGGAGGGTCTCGGTGAGGGCCTATGAATTGTGGTTTCATTTTTGTTTCTTCATAAGAAGAGGGTTCACCTTAATTTTTTTGTCCCTCTTACTCTGAATGTGATTAAATACTATCCATCCTTGCGATGGGCTGTACTGTGGCTTTGGATCAGAGTTGACTAGATATTCTTACCTGTCACTATGTAGACCAGGTTGGCCTACAACTCACAGAGATCCACCTGTCTCTGCCTCCTGGGAATTGGGATTAAAGGGCTGTACTGCCACATATAGCTTCATAATTTACTTTTATCAAATAATACATACCTATTATCACTTAGATTTAAGACCCGCAGTCTCTGCATCTGCCCAATTTCTTCAGGAAGAAATTCTAGCTTATTAGAGCGTAGAGACATAACGGTAACATTCTTACAGCTTCCAATCTGCAGGTGGCAAAAGAAAGTGGTTTTTTATACTGTTGTACTGTCTCTTGTACAGAATTCTCAAACAAATAAAAGTATGTTTCATACAGAAAAAGTATAGAAAAGAATCACAAAGTACTGTTACTACATATTAGTTTCTCTAGTGTTCAAAACAAGTTAGTGCTCTCTCTCTCTCTCTCTCTCTCTCTCTCTCTCTCTCTCTCTCTCTCACTGTAGTCCATGCTAACATAAGATTCACAATATTTGTCACGCTGGCTTGAACTCCAGGTAATCCTCCTGCATCTGTCCCCTGAGCTCTGGGATAGTAGGAGTGTGCCATCACAGTTAGCCTAGAGATTCCTTTACCATTTAATGTCTCTTAACATATGTAACATGGAGTACTTACTGCCTTATGCTTTTATAATATTGCTCTTTACAGTGGTATGTGCCTTTAAATATGACAGTAACACATTTTTATATTCTTTCACATATTAAAAATAATATTCTTAATAATGTAAATGTTCAAATATTTGGTAGCCTTGTGGTTTTCATGAATCATGCTATTTTTCCACATGATTATAAATCTACCTGTGTTTAAAACCAGACAGCACACATATTCACTGATACTCTTGATTATTCCTCAGAAAATCTAATTTTATGTCACATTATGTGGTACTTGCTATTTTTACTAATAATGTTTGATTCTAAAATAATGGTGTAGTTATTATTATATCATTGTGGACATAGCATTTGTAGTAGAAAGTTTTAGATTGAAAATATACTTTGCAGTTTTTTCTCTGGACATTAATAAATAAAATCCAGTTTAGAGATAAAATTAAAAGAATCTCTTCATATACCCAGAAACTAAAATAGTTACAAGAAGCATCAAGCCTCACAGACATAATAGAAACATTCTCTTTTACTTCAGAAGTAGAAATGCAATTATCCTGACTGCTGTGTATAACTATTCTTAAAAGCAAAGTAAATAAAAGATCCAAAATTGCATCCCTTAGCATTGATTAACATATTTTACTATTCTTTACTTGCAAAATTTAGTCAATACATCATATGGAGTTCATCACTCAAAAAAGCAATTAACATACATCTACATAAACAGGCAATGCCTACATATTTTCACAGTTCAACTCATAAATCTATCCTTCGATTGCACCTGTTAGGATCTCATTTCAAAACAGATTCATTGACAGTTAATTGATAGAAACAAGCTTGCTTCTCACTTCTCTGGGCAACTCTGGGAGGAAATTCTCATCGACCGCTAAGGTTCGCAGGCTGTGCAGGTAACCGATAGTGGGAGGGAGGGACTCCAGTTCATTGCAGCTGCAGTCAAATTCTTCTAATAAAGATAAGCTGAGAAGTTAAAGCACAGTGTTAGGCATCCTAAAGGGTTACACGGTAAGGGAATAAAAGAAAGGTTTGAAAAAGCCACATGTCCAAATTCACCAAATATTACACTATGGCACAATAGTGTATAAGTCAATCTAGTTAGTGACTACAGGGGGAAGGATTAAAAACCATCACATACATGGCTGTTTATCTGCAGCCCTCTGGATGCCACAAAAGATAGTTTACAACTTAGTTGTTGTTGACAAGAGGAGGCTTGGAATGAGCACCTGCAATTAGAGGGGCAGAAGGTGAAGGGGCAGAGAACAAGATAGAAACAAGGGTGAAGTGCTCCAGACTTTACTAAGTGCCTTAGAGACTAGACCCTTTTAATAGCTCCCCTTTTAATAACAGAATCAAATATCTACCTTTAAAAGCCATTTTACAGATGGGAAAATCAAGGCTTACAGAGACCAAGAGATATGCTCCCAGCCACACAAAGCAATAAATCTGAGGTAGAAGCATTGGCACACAGCTTGCTTGCCTCCATTATCTCACCTGTCAGGCAGGACATGTTCAGCATAGATATGCTATTTGAGTAGCACAGTATTTAAAATATATCAAGTTCTACACAATGGCTCAGATTTTGGTGCCTCTTGAAGTAATTGACTTTTCCCTGTTCATGACTGGCATTTGAAAAAGAGTAAAAGGCAATGTCTTCAAATGGGCATAACTCTTCATTTTGTCCCAGTCCCCAGAACTGTACGCTTAGTCATGTGGTGCACAGCTTCTGATGAAAGACACCCATAACTGGCTGGTCTTCACATGGATACATGTGCTTGCACTACCCCACAAATGTACTGACATATGCACGAGCATATACGATCTCCCAAATTTGAGTGTAGTACAACAGAAATTTCTAGCATTGTGGAAATAACTGCAAGTTTTGAACAGATCTACAGGAGGAATAATTAACCAGAGGAATGTTGACACCATTTTAGAACCCTCTAAAGGCTGTTCGAGGCTCTTCATGAGGGCAGTGTAACCTAATTACAGAGGGAGTGACCGGAAGAAGTGCTGGTGAGGGAGGATCTGTCTGAGATAGAGCATGACAACGAGACCACAGAGAATCAAGGTTTGGAAATGGATCCAAATAGCAGCAGCAACTGCTTCTTCCCCTCTTTCTCCTTTTTTTTGGAGAGGGTTTCTCTGTATAGTTCTAGCTGTCCTGGAACTAGCTCTGTAGACCAGGCTGGACTGAACTCATTGAGATCCACCTGCCTCTGACTCTCTGTGCTGGGATTGAAAGTGTACACCATTACACCTGGTGGACCCAAACTTCTTAAGGATGATGGTAATCCACCAAGGAAAGGAAATACGTTGGCGTGTTTATCATGTGTATCAAAACTTGCTGGTCAAGGTCTTCCTGGTAGATTTTCACAAACAAAATGAATCTTTAATTTTCAATGTTCTTAGCAACCATGTACTAAGTAAATATCAGTCTTACTATTTTCCCCATTTTGTTATACATTTATGGTTTTCTGTTAGAGTATTTAATTTCACAACAGACAGATGGAAAAAAAAAGAGTTTTTGTTGAAAAGTCATGCACAGTGTCAAAATGCATGATCATTCCTATAGGCCCAGTTATAATGTAATTTATGCTGAGAAATATGTATCTAATATTCTGATATCCAACCAGATCCAGGCACAGAACTCCTGAAACTCTTGGTATGGTCAAAGGCAAGGTGTACTAATGAGAAGACTTATGACTGAGAACTCTTGCATAGCTTCAGGAGAGGTGTGTATCATGTAAGGTAACTGTGTGATTTTAAGGTTGGAATGTCCAGCCACTCCTGACCTCCAGGGAGGGGGAAAAAGCTGAAGTTGATCTGGTCACCAAAGGCCAATGTCATAATCAATTATGTTTACAAAATAAAGTCTCAGTAAAATGCCAAAAGGACAAGGTTTATAGAGCTTCTAACTGCTAACCTCATGAAACTGCTGGAAGGAGGTGTAACAAAGAGGTACTAGAGTCTGTGTCCCTTTGAAAATGCTTTTCCCTGCACACCTTCTCATGTGGCTGCTCATCTGTGCCCTTGCAATATAACTTACACCATTTTCTAATTTCTCTGAGCCATTCTATAAAAAACAAAACAAAAAACAGTGGACCTGAGAAGGGCATTCCCAGAATTTCCGATTTACAAGTGGTTAGGTGATTGATTCCTGGTTGGAAGCAAGTCTGTGTGACTGAGACCTTATCTACGTCTTCTGATTTTAACTAAAGAAAAATGGGAAAAAACTAAAGAAAAATGTGCGTGAATTCATTTAAATTGTAGTACCTCTAGGGTAACATTTAGTTGGTGGTTTGGGGAGATGTACCTTCCACCGTAGACCAAGTTCATCCATAACTTCGAGGAGAATGCACCGTTGATGGTGGCCACTACCATGACTTACTCAAAACCTCCATTGGCCACGTTTTGGCACTATGCCAAGGTTGAGCTGGTTCCCCCAAACCCTGGGGAAATCCCTACAGCTATTCAGAGTGTGAAAAAATTGAAGTTCTAAAACTGGTAGCTTCAAATACCTTACAGTTAAGGAAGCTGTGCTGAATGGTTTGGTGGTCACTGAGGTGAGGATGTGGTTTTCTATCAGAGAGATCGTAGGCAAATGTGGCATTGTTGGCTATGATGTTTGAAGACCAATCTTTAGCTTCCAATTTGAGTTCTTATTTGAATGTTCTTGGACCATGTGTAACAGGACTGCTATCTGAATAAAATACTAGGTGCCGAATAAAGAAAATGTAGCACCTCAATTTGGGTCTACTGACAACTGAAGAACTATTTTGTGTGGTATAAGACCACAGATTTCAGTTATGAGTCTTGTTCTCTGTTCAAAATACCATAGCAAAAGCACTTAAAATAATAGTACCATGTTACTGTAAAATTGGAGAGTTTGTTTATTAAAATGCTTTCAGTCTTTTCCCTATGCAATAGACAGAATGAATTAAGAGCCTGACAGTTATTTGAGATCTTTGGATTATGAAGTAGAACTGATAGGCACAAATACTCATTTCTCAATGACATCTAAAATCCCTAAGATTTAAACCCATAACATATAATGCCAGCTTATTTTATTAATGATTTTTCTGGTTAAAGTCATGAAAGGTGTTCCTTTTTTAAATTTTATTTATTTATTTATTTATTTATTTATTTATTATTGAATATATTCTTTTTTTGGATTTTTCTTTTTTTCTTTTTTTTTTCTTCTTTTTTTTTTATTGGACATATTCTATATTTACAATTCATTTCCCTTTTACTGGTTCCCCACCCCCAAAGGTCCCACATGCCCTTTTCCCTCCCCCTGCTCCCTCATCCACCCCCTTCCACCTCCCTGTTCTTGTATTCCCCCACAATGATGCTTTGGTCTATTCTAGCACCAGTGTCCACTCCTTTCTTCTTGTCAGACATCACTTGGTTTGTGATTTATGTCTTTGGTGTTCCAAGATTCTAGGCTAATATCCATTTATCAGTGACTGCATACCATGGGTATTCTTTTGAGACTGGGTCACCTCACTTAGTATTATATTCTCCAGCTCTATCCATTTCTCTAAGAATTTCATGAATTCATTGTTTCTAATGGCTGAGTAGTACTCCATTGTGTATATATACCACATTTTTTTAAAATTTTTATTTTCTATATTCTATGTTTACATTCCAAAGCCTTTCCCCTTTCCCAGTTACCCCCACCATATGTCCCATAATTCCTCTCCCCCCCTGCTATTCCCCACTCATCCGCCCCCCCACGATTTCTCTGTTCTGGGTCTACAATACTGGATCCAATCTTTACTGGCCCAGGGTTCTCTCCTTTCTTCTTCTTGGCAGTCATTTGACTTGCTAATTGTGCCTTGAGTAATTAGGGCTTCTGGGCTCATTAATATCCACTTATCTGTGATTGCATTTCATGTGTATTCTTTTGTGATTGGGTTAGCTCACTTAGGATGATATTTTCCAGATCTAACCATTTACCTACAAATTGCATGAGTTCATTATTTTTAATTGCTGAGTAGTACTCCATTGTATAAACATACCACATTTTCTGTATCCATTCCTCTTTTGAGGGATATCTGGGCTCCTTCCAATTTCTGGCTATTATAAACAAGGTTGCTATAAACATAGTGGAGCATGTATCCTTATTGCATGCTGGGGAATCTTCTGGGTATATTCCCAGGAGTGGTATGGCTGGGTCCTCCGGAAGTATCATGTCCAGTTTTCTGAGGAACCGCCAGACTGATTTCCAGAGTGGTTGTACCAGCTTGCATTCCCACCAGCAATGGAGGAGTGTTCCTCTTTCTCCACATCCTTGCCAACACCTGATGTCTTCTGAGTTTTTAATCTTAGCGATTCTGACTGGTATGAGGTGAAATCTCAGGGTTGTTTTGATTTGCATTTCCCTAATGACTAATGATGTTGAACATTTTTTAAGGTGTTTCTCAGCCATCCGAATTTCTTCAGGTGAAAAGTCTCTGTTTAGCTCTGTACCCCATTTTTGGATAGGGTTATTTGGTTTTCTTGGGTCTAACCTCTTGAGTTCTTTGTATACATTGGATATTAGCCCTCTGTCGGATGTGGGGTTGGTGAAGATCTTTTCCCAATTTGTTGGTTGCCGATTTATCCTTTTGGTAGTGTCTTTTGCCTTACAGAAACTTTGTAAGTTTATGAGGTCCCATTTGTCTATTCTTGCTCTTAGAGCATAAGCAATTGGTGTTCTGTTCAGGAATTTCCCCCCTGAGCCATTGTCCTCAAGGGTCTTCCCCAGTTTCTTTTCTATTAGTTTTAGTGTGTCTGGTTTTATGTGGAGGTCCTTGATCCACTTGGAGTTGAGCTTAGTGCAAGGAGATAAGAGTGGATCAATTCTCATTCTTCTGCATGTTGACCTCCAGTTGAGCCAGCACCATTTGTTGAAAAGGCTATCTTTTTTCCACTGGATGTTTTCAGCTCCTTTGTCGAAGATCAATTGGCCATAGATGTGTGGGTTCAATTCTGGGTCTTCGATCCTATTCCATTGATCCGCCTCCCTGTCACTGAACCAATACCATGCAGTTTTTAACACTACTGCTCTGTAGTATTGCTTGAGGTCCGGGATATTGATTCCCCCAGAAGTTCTTTTGCTGTTGATGATAGTTTTAGCTATCCTGGGTTTTTTGTTATTCCAGATGAATTTGAGAATTGCTCTTTCTAACTCTATGAAGAACTGAGTTAGGATATTGATGGGGATTGCGTTGAATCTGTATATGGCTTTTTGGCAAGATTGCCATTTTAACAATATTAATCCTGCCAACCCACGAGCATGGAAGATTTTTCCATTTTCTGATGTCTTCTTCAATTTCCCTCTTCAGAGACCTGAAGTTTTTGTCATATAAATCTTTCACATGTTTGGTTCTTTTTTTTTTTAATTTTCTATATTCTTTGTTTACATTCCAAAGACTTTCCCCTTTCCCAGTTCCCCCCTCACCATATGTCCTCTTCCCCCCGCCCCCTCCTATTTCCCAATCACCACCCCACCATTTCTCTGTTCTGTTCTGGTACTCTCCTACAAAACTGGATCCAGTCCTTTCAGGACCAGGGTCCTCTCCTTCCTTCTTCTTGGGAATCTTTTGACTTGCTAATTGTGCCTTGAGTATTCAGAGCTTCTGGGCTCATTAATATCCACTTATCAGTGATTGCATTTCATGTGTATTCTTTTGCCATCAACAAATTGGGAAAAGATCTTCACCAACCCTACATCTGACAGGGGGCTAATAGACAATATATACAAAGAACTCAAGAAGTTAGACCCCAAAGAACCAAATAACCCTATCAAAAAATGGGGTACAGAGCTAAACAAAGAATTTTCACCAGAAGAAATTTGGATGGCTGAGAAACACCTTAAGAGATGTTCAACATCATTAGTCATCAGGGAAATGCAAATCAAAACAACCCTGAGATTCCACCTCGCACCAGTCAGAATGGCTAAGATTAAAAACTCAAGAGACAACAGGTGCTGGCGAGGATGTGGAGAAAGAGGAACACTCCTACACTGTTGGTGGGACTGCAAGATGGTACAACCACTCTGGAAATCAGTCTGGCGGTTCCTCAGAAAATTGGGCATGACACTTCCAGAGGACCCTGTCATACCACTCCTGGGCATATACCCAGAGGATTCCCCTGCATACAATAAAGACACATGCTCCACTATGCTCATAGGAGCCTTATTTATAATAGCCAGAAGCTGGAAAGAACCCAGATGTCCCTCAACGGAGGAATGGATACAGAAAATGTGGTATATTATACAATGGATACTACTCAGCAATTAAAAATAATGAATTCATGCAATTTGTAGGCAAATGGTTAGATCTGGAAAATATCATCCTAAGTGAGTTAACCTAATCACGAAAGGTATTCTAATACAGGCTCTTGTATAAAAGCAGTCATCACATTTTATCAGGTTACCACTGATATTAATATAAATGAAGTATAAAGAACAGACCAAATAGACAGTATTTATATAGAAATCTATGTTTATAACTTTACAAGTTAAAAGTGTAAACAAGTATTAGGTATTTTTTAAATAGCTTCCTAAATTTAAGTATCATCCATATCCCCAGGACAACCTGATAAGGTGTAGAACTGATGCTGTGTTTATGAATGGGACCACACTGCACATATAACAGCTCCTGGGATACACATGTGCTGTGGGGCCAGGAAGGTATAAAATAAAGCTCTTGCAAATATTTCAAAAGCAAGATGTAACACACATATCATAGACATACCAATAACAGTTGGGGTCATGTGTGGGCCTCAGCTCTCTCAGCACCAGTGCCCAGAATGGCAGTGAATTCCTTCATCCCATTTCTGAAGATGTGCTCTGAGCACATCCTCCTGTTCTCTAGTTTAGTTAGGAGTCTTCGGGAGATTCCTGGCTGGAAAGATAATTCTGTAATCCTGGTTCTCAGTTACAGAATGAATAGAGGAAGGAATGTGGACATGTCACATAGAGAATCTATAAAACACTTCAATGTTATTTATGACATAATGAATATAATGAATGCAGGTACTAATAAACAGGAACAAATGATTTTGAGCCTCATCTTAATGTATCTTTAACTCTTAACAGAGTAATGTGGTTCTTGAGAGCTGAGTGAATTGAAATGGGAAACACCCAATCTGTACAGGTTCAATAAGGGATAAGTGTACATTGACTCTTGGTATAGAGGTCAGACTCCATTAACACTACACAGCAGAAGCTAGAAAGCACACTGAGGAATCAAAGCCTGAACA
The DNA here is from genome assembly GCA_964023405.1 of Apodemus agrarius. Lineage (NCBI taxonomy): Eukaryota > Metazoa > Chordata > Mammalia > Rodentia > Muridae > Apodemus > Apodemus agrarius. The sequence goes on along the minus strand of OZ030007.1, from coordinate 1,887,693 downwards.
ATCTCCTTCTCAAGCATGCAGATGTTAAGGAAAATTGACTTAAATTTGGTTATGCCATGAAATAAAACTGCTAATAAATTATCAACAATTGATTAGTAGTTTGTGGGAAGCACATGAACTAAGTCTATCTCTGAAGAATTTAATGTATCTGCAGATATTTTGGATAGAGGGAAGAAGGGGAGGGAGTGGAGAGAGAAGAGAAGAGGAGAGAGAGAGAGAGAGAGATGTTAAACTAATAAGACTCAGACTTGGTGTGAATGTCTCAGTTGAGCACAGGGCAGAGACCAAGGTTGAGACTGAGTTAAGCTGGAGTCCTCACTGACGACCAGCAGAGGGAGTATCTATCTGGTCAACTGTCAATTTTTTTTAACTGGGTAGTAGAGGTGCCAGGAGAGCTTAGCCATGTCTATAAGGTTGAAGTGAACAGGAATGAAGTAAAACCTATCAAGCTCTTCTACGGCAAGAGAGACACTGAGTTAATTTTGTTCTACTCTTTTAAATGTGTTTCTCTTACTGTACAGAGAAATAATGGGTTCATCATAACATGTTCATACATGTATGTAAAACATACCCCTTTTTGCTCTCTCCACCTTCCCTTTCTCAGATAGCCCTTCTATCTTCCCACTTATTCTTTCTTAAATCCCAATTCTACATATAAGAAAAAAATGTAATTTCCATTATTCTTGTTTCAGGTTTTGTAAATCAATTCACTTAATTTAGACTGGCGATTAAGTCTTAGATCCTATCCTTCATGTTCCCACTAAGCTTAGGAAAGTTATGAGGTTGATTCTAAATAATGACAAGACATTAACAGACTTCAGTCAGATCAATTCTCTATTGTAAATGGAAGAAGCCTATTCATTTTCAGGTCTAAATTCCCATCTGAGTTGGGTTTGGCCAAACTGAGGCGGAGGCTGTGTCTTTTAGAAGTACTGTCCAGATCCTAGCAGTTCCTATCATTACACAGACAACACACAACATTGTCACCCATCCACAGGAGTTACAAGCTTTCACTTTCTTTGTTCTCTAGGGAGCCAATTAGATTGATTGGAAAGAAAGACTGTGAAAACGTATTTTAGATTGCATGAGAAAATTATCAACAGAATGCAAACTACTGCCCTCACCACTTTTTAGTGGAAAACAGAGAAAATAACTCTACCTACTGACCTTTTTTAAAAAAAATTAAATCCCACATGCTCCAAATGATACTAAACAATACTAAAGCATTGTCTGACCAGTTAAAGCTACAAAATGTTTCATGAATATGGGAGGAGTATGCACAATTTCAGTTTAGCTATAGCAAGATGCTGTGGCCTGGTGGGGGCAGTAGGAGAGATAGATGTGCCTCATAGGTATCATAATAACCTTTGTACTTTAAATTTTTTATGTGTTTTAATATCACCAGTGAATTCCATGTGATTACTTCTTTGTTTTTCTCAATAACCTGTGAATGCATGTGAAGGCATCTATCATTGGGGCAATATGCTTAATTTGTGCATTTCAAATTTCTCTAATAACTTCGACCTGTAATCAAGCACAGCAGTGTAGTACACCCATCTTTCAGTGAGTGTCAGATGGAATTATGTCAGTGCTTTAGAAAGAGGATAGTGGGGCTGAAGGATTTTTACTGCTAAACTTGGGAGAGTGGCTCCATTGCAGAGCTCTTTTCTGCCATCTGTGAAGTCATGTGACTGGTCCTTAGCACACAAAACAAATGAAACATCAAAACAAAAACAACAAAATGAAGCAGAACCCTGGCTGATTGGTGACACCCTAACACACAGTATGACTGTAGTTGGATGTATGGTAATGCTGGTATAGGCAGACCTACTGTGCTGCTAGTCACACAGAATGCAAAATTGTACAGCAGACACTCCTGATAAGGAGAGTAAACAGTCTACTGTGTAAAATATTTACTAGGTTATGCTTTTTTTAAAAATGAGTATTTTGGAGGGTATTCCTTCAACTTTTTCAAAAGTTCAGTGTTGCACTTGTGGAAGAAAGTGCCTCTATGATGTTCACATAGTGATAAAATGCATGTCCTTGTTAAAGTGATTCTTGGTTGCTCCATGATTTTGAACAGTTTATTCCTGAGGACTCTATAAAAAACTAGATGACTGAGTTGATAGCTCAGTGGGTAAAGTTTACTATTCAAATATGAGGAGCTGAATGTGTCCTCCAACACCCAAATAAAAAGGCTGAGCATGATGGCTTGAATCCCAGCGGAAGGGGCATGAAGACAGGAGGATCCTAGGGTTTTCTCTCAGCTAGCTCAGTCTATTCAGTAAACTCCACACCAAAGGAAAACTGTGTGTTAGACAGACAGAAAGGCAGACAGAGACTATCTAAGGTATAACACCTGAGCTTATCTTGTGGCTTCCACATGCTGGTGCACATACAAGCATGTGCACCCTCACACATTTTCATTCATGCACATATACATATACACATACACATACCTATATACATAAAAGTCTGTGAAATACTACATATCTCATTCATTAACACTACACTTTAAATGTTTCAAATGTGTATTTTATAGATTGAATAGTTATTTTCTTCCAAAACTTGTGTGCTGATGTTCTGTCCTCTTCAATGTCATGGGATTGGGACATGGAGCTTTTGGGAGGTAATGGAATTAGATACAGACAAAAGACTGATGAGAGAGCATCTTCACACTCCCATGGGAAAAGGAAAGGTCACATGACAGCAGCTGCTAGCCAGTCCTGAGAACACTCCGGTAAAGACTGCATTGCTAGGTACAGACTCTTCAACCATCAAAATGCATGTGTGTTGTTTCAGACCTCAGTGGAGCTATTGTTCCAAGAAGATGAAGAGACACATCATCACTACATTCCCAAGAGAAAGCAGAGCATTTTTCTTGGGAATGATGAGGTCAGATCTTCATGCTTGGCTGGCAGTCTCTTTACTGACTGAGTCATTTTTCCAGCCCTGAATTACACTTACGTGCAAGGTAAGTACATTTTCCTGAACCAAACCAAACCAAACCAGACCAGACCAAACCTGACCTGACCAGACCAGACCTGACCAGACCAGACCAGACCAGACCAGACTTGACCTGACCAGACCAGACCAGACCAGACCAGACCAGACCAGACCAGACCAGACCAAACCAAACCAAACCAAGTAAAATAAATACCCCCAACAAAACTAAAACCAAAACCCTGGAAGAAGTGCCATTGTTTTATTCCTGTTATAGTCAGTACTGATTTTCAAGTTAGTTTTAGAGGAGTTAGTCCAATCTCCTGACACTTTTCTTATTTCTTCCCTGAACCAATAATCAAACGAATACAATAACACTAAAAATCTCTGAAAAATGAGTTATTGTGATGGAATTCTCAACCTCTGCCCTTGTAAACCCAGCCATCGACCTTTGAATTAAGTGTTCACATTTATCTTTGGTAAGTATCTTTCACACTTTTAGGAGAGTTACCAATTTTAGCGAAAAGAAAATTAAGTATGTGTTAACCTGGCACCCACTTCACTTGCATAATTTCCCCATTTTTCATTTTGTATTTTCATTCTGAGTCAAGGCAATTAGCAAAAAGTCAGAACATTAGAGTTCTAAATAGAAAGACACATCCATTACCCACCCTTTCTGCTTGATACTCTCTACCTCTTAACAACAAGCACAGATCCACAGAGAACTCCAGAGAAACAATTTACCAAAAGCAAATTAGGCAACATCATTTGTAGAAGCTTTATACAATTTCAGAGTTGGGATTTAAAAACTACCTTAATTGAGATTCATTATACAATTTATGAGTTGTAACTCAAGAGTAAGATAATCTATAAAATAAGCTGTATTAAACCATGAGGAATGGAATGTAAAAGCCATGCTTGTTAGCACTTCCATGAAGGAACCACAGAGAGAGAGAGAACATTTTATGGTAGACATTTTGGTAAGGAGTGTTAGGGAATCACAAGCAAGTAGTGTTTAAACTAATGTCTACAGCCTTGATGCTCAGGGCTGTCTGTGTATCAGATGTCTCCTGGACAACTGGGATAGGTATAGAACTCTAAGCCCTGTTAGACCAGAGTTTTTTTTTTTTTTTTATTAAACAGGATTCCCAGGAGCCTGTGATGGTTGCAGTTTCAAGGCACAGACTTACAAGATGTAAAGTAGTAAGTCTTAGAAAGAGGAGTACAGATTATTCCAGGTAACATGTAAGACAAGACCATGGAGTCAGACAAAATTTGTCTCAATGGATGTTGAGAACAAGGGAAACCAAGAAACAGGAAGAGCAGTGGGATGCTGATGTGTGTCAGTTGTCATAATCAGGCCAGTATAACCTGTGTTTATGTATTTTATCAAGAGCGTTCTTAATTTTATAACATTAACTGGTAGTTTCTCCAGTAATTGGTATAAAATCTGTATTGACAAAGCCTGTACTTTTTCATTCTCTCCCTCTATTCTCTTTGTGAACTATGGGGTTTAATTAGGCATGTCTACAGAAGCATAGGTAACTCTGTTGTTACAGAAGTATAGACAACTTATCAGAAGCTGACACTGAAAATAATATCTCTACCTTCCCCAGCAACCACTAACTGCCTATAGCTATTCAGGAAGTTTGGGGCAAAGCCTACATTTTGCATCCTAGGGAGGCAAGGAGGATGGCATTTATGGTTGGATGTGCAATGTTCCTCCAAATTGCTGAAGACTGCACCCCTCATGTAGTGTATTAGTGGCAGAGCTCTGGGAAGCAGCTGAATCATGGGGGGTTCTAACCCTGTAAATGAACTTATACATGAATGGATCCATAGCCTAATGGGTGACTGAGGTGGAAGAAGCTTTAGGAGGTGGGTCCATGTTGGGGAGTATTCAAGAGTGTGTTGTCCCCATTCCCATCCTCTCACTACCGTGAGTTAAGCAGCTTTGCTTTTCTGACATTCACCGTGTTCTACTGCATTAAAGGATCAGAGCAACAGAGCCATGTCATGTGAACATTCATTGAACCCACTGATGCCATTGGCCAAAACAAACTTCCTCTTTTAAGTTGATTTTCTCATAATGATGGACCAGCACAAGTGGCTACTGTACACAGTACTCTGACACCAGAAAGAGAGTCTAGGACTAGAGAGGGTGATGGTGGGTGATAGTGTCTTTTGGTTCTTGAGGTATGCAGTAGGGAGAGTGTCGTGTGACAGCAAAGCTGAAAATGGCACTGGGAACATACACTAGAGGGCAAAAGCCCATGACCATGGACTTCTAGGTACCCTTGCTTTCTTAGTGAACTGTGAATCTTCACATACGCTTGAGAACACATTTCTTTAGGACAGCACCTTTATCCTTTCATCATAAATTAGACTTCTTCATGGTCACTGTCTTAGGAGTCGCATTAGAGGTGATGCCTGGGCCTAAGAACACTTCACCAACTAGTTACAGTAGCCTGAGAGTGGATCTCTGTGTCTACACAGTCCATGGTGATCAAAAGCAATGCTGGTAACAGTCAGTTCAAGTACCAGGTTTCCTTTCAGGAGACACCTGCCCTGCTCAACTCTTAGATATTGCTTCTTTCATCCAGCACAAGTGTTTCTTCTGGCTTTGTGGCTTCTGAGAATTTTGTAAGAGCCTTCAGTTTCAACTTGGAGACTCAGTGCTCTATCTTGCTGGTACTTGTAGATGTTGTGTTGCTCTGTTTACTACCTATCAATCAACTTGAGAACTGATGGGTGACTGGTGATCATGAAGTCTGGTCCTTTTGAACACAGTAGTAAGTGCCTGCATTGAATTGCCATTTGACCAGCACCAGCTTCTCCTTATTTGTAAGTCAAGGAACCTAAGTAAATGCTGATGATGACTAAGCTCAAAAGTCAACTCTAGTTGAGTTTGTGCAATCCTACCTGACTGCTGGGAAGGAGGTAGAGAGGTATAGTCCTACACCAACTAGCATGAGACAAATCTTGCACTGGGCAAATGCAGACACTTAGGGTGTGGACTGCCAGCTTGGGTAGGAACTGGTCCTAAGTATGTCTGGGATTAAACCAGACTCCAGAACCTAGTTTATACCTCAGGTGATAAAAGGCCAATAGAGTCTGAGAACCACACCTAAGGGCAGGAGCTACTTCTCTGGGAATCCAAAGCCAGGTGTCCTTTCCTGCTGAGAAAGCAGTTCTCCTGTACCCATTGGATTGTCTTATCTAATCTCTTGATTTTGTTTTCAAAAAAAAAAAATCAAGCAATTAGTTTGTATAAAAAAAATGCAAAGTTGTCAACAAAATGCCAATCACAGCCTTTGTGGTGATAAATGACTTTGAATTCAGCTTCCTTTTGTTTGACCCAGTGAAGAAAGATCAGTGTCTAAGCATATAATTGGGAAGTGAATTTTGAAGAAAATCAGACTGATAAGAAAAATTGCTTTTATTCAAACCTCAAAGAACCACATTTCTCTCTGGTAGGAGAAATGGAAATAGCTACAGAAGCATACTGGATGGTCTGGATATTTTGTCAGTATTTGAGGCATTTATGATCTCCAAAATAGAATGTGTACATTTACATTTTTGAATTATTCACTCTTTAGAGGTAAAACTTTCCAGACACATGACTGCTTATCCACTTGACAGAGGACAGACGGGACAAGAAAAGGCAGGGATAAATTCACCATCTATCCTGTAGTGGTGGTGGCTCAGTCAAGTATACTTAATAGTAATAAACATAACTTTTTATTTTATTTTATTCGATATATTCTTTATTTACATTTCAAATAATTTCCCCTTTCCTGGATCCTCCCTGCCCAAAAGTCCAATAAGCCCACTTCCCTTGCCCTGTTCCCCAATCAACCACTTCCCACTTCCCTGTCCTGGTATTCCCCTACACTGCTGTACTGAGCCTTTCTAGGACCAGGGCCCTCTCCTTCCTTCTTCTTAGGCATCATTTGATATGTGACTTGTTTCTTGGATATTCCAAGCTTCTGGATTAATATCTGCTTATCAGCGAGTGCATAATGTGTGTTCTTTTGTGACTGGGTCACCTCACTCAGGATGACATTCTCCAGTTCCACCCACTTGCTTAAGAATTTCGTGAATTCATTTTTAATTACTGAGTAGTATTCCATAGGGTAAATATACCGCATTTTCTGTATATATTCCTCCATTGAGGGACATCTGGGTTCTTTCCAGCTTCTGGCTATTATAAATAGGGCTGCTATGAACATTGTGGAACATGTATCCTTATTACATGCTGGGGAATCCTCTGGGTATATGCCCAGGAGTAGTATAGCAGGGTCCTCTGGTAGTATTATGCCCAGTTTTCTGCAGAACTGCCAGACTGATTTCCAGAGTGGTTGTACCAGCTTGCAACCCCACCAGCAGTGGAGGAGTGTTCCTCTTTCTTCACTTCCTCACTGGCACCTGTTTTCTCCTGAGTTTTTGATCTTAGCCATTCTGACTGGTGAAAATCTCAGGATTGTTTTGATTTGCATTTCCCTGATGACTAAGGATGTTGAACATTTCTTTAGTTGCTTCTCAGACATTCAATATTCCTCAAGTGAAAATTCTTTGTTTAGCTTTGTACTCCATTTTAATAGGGTTATTTGGCTCTCTGGAGTCTACCTTCTTATGTTCTTTGTATATCTTGGATATTAGCCCTCTGTTGGATGTAGGATTGGTAAAGATCTTTTCCCAATTTGTTGGTTGCCGTTTTGTCCTATTGACAGTGTCCTTTGCCTTACAGAAACTTTGTAATTTTATGAGGTCCCATTTGTCAATTCTTGATCTTAGAGCCTAACCTATTGGTGTTCTGTTCAGGAAAATTTCCCCTGTGCCCATGTGCTCTAGGCTCTTCCCAAGTTTCTTTTCTATTAGTTTCAGTGTTTGGTTTTATGTGGAGGTCCTTGATCCACTTGGACTTGAGCTTAGTACAAGGAGATCAGAATGGATCAATTTGCATTCTTCTGTATGCTGACCTCCAGTTGAATCAGCTCCTTTGTCAAAGATCAAGTGACCATAGGTGTGTGGGTTCATTTCTGGGCCTTCAATTCTATTCTATTGATCTACTTGCCTGTCACTGTACCAATACCATGCAGTGTTTAACACTATTGCTCTGTAGTACTTCTTGAGGTCAGGGATACTGATTCCCCCAGAAGTTCTTTTACTGTTAAGAATAGTTTTAGCTGTCCTGGGTTTTTTTTTTTTTTTTTTTTTTTTTTTTTTTTTTTGGTTATTCCACATGAATTTGAGAATTGCTTTTTCTAATTCTATGAGGAATTGAGTTGGGATTTTGATGGGGATTGCTTTGAATCTGTATATTGCTTTTGGAAAGATGGCCATTTTTACCGTATTAATCATGCCAATCCAAGAGCATGGAAGATTTTTTCATCTTCTGAGGTCATCCTCGATTTCTTTCCTCAAAGACTTAAAGTTCCTGTTATACAGATCTTTGACTTGTTTGGTTAGAGTCACACCAAGATACTTTATATTTTTTGTGGCTATTGAGAGGATGTCATTTCCCTAATTTCTTTCTCAGCCTGTTTATCCTTTGAGTATAGGAAGGCTACTAATTTGCTTTGAGTTAATTTTATATCCAGTCACTTTGCTGTAGGAGTTCTCTGGTAGAGTTTTTTGGGTCGCTTAAGTATACTATCATATCATCTGCAAATAGTGATAATTTGACTTCTTCCTTTCCAATTTGTATCCCTTTGACCTCCTTTTGTTGTCTAATTGCTCTTGCTAGAACTTCAAGTACTGTACTGAATAAACATGGAGAGAGAGGGCAGCCTTGTCTAGCCCTGACTTTAGTGGGATTGCTTCAAGTTTCTCTCCATTTAGTTTGATGTTGGCTACTGGTTTGCTGTATTTTATTATGTTTAGGTATGGGCCTTGAATTCCTGTTCTTTCCAAGACCTTTAACATGAAAGAATTTTGTCAAATGCTTTTTCAGCATCTAATGAAATGACCATGTAGTTTTTTCTTTGAGTTTTTTTATGTAGTGGATTACATTGATAAATTTCCATATATTGAACCATCCCTGCATCCCTGGGATGAAGCCTACTTGATCATGGTGAATGGTCATTTTGATGTGTTCTTGGATTCAGTTGGCAAGAATTTTTTTGAATATTTTTGCATTTATATTCATAAGGGAAACTGGTCTATAGTTCTTTTTTTTGTTGGATCTTTGTGTGGTTTTGGTATCAGCAAAATTGTGGCTTCATAGAACCAGTTGGGTAGTGTTCCTTCTGTTTCTATTTTGTGGAATAGTTTGAAGTGTATTGGTGTTGGGTCTTCTTTGAAGGTGTGATAGAATTCTGCACTAAAACCATCTGGTCCTGTGCCTTTTTTGGTTGGAAGACTTTCAATGACCACTTCTATTTCTTTAGGGGTTATGGGACTGTTTAGATGATATATTTGATCCTGATTTAATTTTGGTATTTGGTATCTGTCTAGGAAATTGTCCATTTCCTCCAGATTCTCCAGTTGTGTTGAGTATAGGCTTTTTGTACTAGGATCTGATGATTTTTTTTAATTTCCTTGGTTTCTGTTGTTATATCTCCCTTTTCATTTCCAATTTTGTTGATTTGGATACTGTTTTTGTGCCCTTGATTAGTCTGGCTAATGGTTTATCTATCTTTTTGATTTTCTCAAAGAACCAGCTCCTGATTTTGTTGATTCTTTGTATATAGTTCTTTTTGTTTCAACTTGGTTGATTTCAGTCCTGAGTTTGATGATTTCCTGCTTTCTACTCCTCTTGGGTGTACTAGCTCCTTTCTGTTCTAAAGCTTTCAGGTGTGCTATTAAGCTGCTAGTATATGCTCCCTGCAGCTTCTTTTTGGAGGCACCCAGAGCTACGAGTTTTCCTCTTAGCACTGCTTTCATTGTGTCCCATAAATTTGGGCATATTGTGCCTTCATTATCATTAAATTCTAAAAAGCAAGAAATTAATCTTCTTTCAATAAACCTAAAAGAAGATAACCACACAAACATAAGAATTACATCAAAAATAGCAGGAAGCAACAATCACTATTCCTTAATATCTCTTAACATCAATGGACTCAATTCCCCAGTAAAAAGACACAGACAAACTGGATACATCTTTTTGATTTATTTCCTTATTTCTTCCTTGACCAAGGTATCATTGAGTAGAGTATTGTTCAGCCTCAATGTGTATGTGGGCTTTCTGTTGTTTTTGTTGCTATTGAAGACCACCCTTATTCCTAAGTGATCTGATAGGAGGCATGGGATTAGTTTGATCTTCTTATATCTGTTGAGGTCTGTTTTGTTACCAATTATATGGTCAGTTTTAGAGAAGGTACCATGATGTGCTGAGAAGAAGGTATAGTCTTTTGACTTAGAATGAAATGTTCTATAGATATCTATTAAATCCATGTGGTCCAAAACTTCTGTTAGTTTCATCGTGTCTCTGTTTAGTTTGAGGAGAGTAGGCTGTTGGAGTCACCCACAATTATTGTGTTGGGTGCGATGTGTGCTTTAAGCTTTAGTAGTTTCCTTTACAAATGAGGGTCCCCTTGTATTTGGAGTATAGATGTTCAGAATTGAGACTTCTTCCTGGTAGATTTTTCCTTTGAACAGCATAAAGTGTCCTTCTGTGCCTTTTTGATGACTTTTGGTTGAAAGTCTATTTTATTGGATATTAAAATGGCTACTCCAGCTTGTTTCCTGGGACCATTTGCTTGGAAAACTGTTTTCCAGCCTTTTACTCTGAGGTAGAGTTTGTATTTGACACTGAGATGTTTTTCTTGTATGCAGCAAAATGTTGGGTCTTGTTTATGTATCCAGTTTGTCTGTGTCTTTTTACTGGGGAATTGAGTCCATTGATGCTAAGAGATATTAAGGAATAGTGATTGTTGCTTCCTGCTATTTTTGATGTAATTCTTATGTTTGCGTGGTTATCTTCTTTTAGGTTTATTGAAAGGAGATTAATTTCTTGCTTTTTCTAGTGTGTAGTTTGCCTCCCTTTGTTGGTGTTTTGCATTCATTAGCCTTTGAAGGGCTGGATTTGTGGAAAGATACTGTGTACATTTGTTTTTGTCATGAAATACCTTGGTGACTGCATCAATGGTAATTGAGAGATTTGCTGGATATAGCAGTCTGGGTTGGCATTTGTGTTCCCTTAGGGTCTGCATGACATCTGCCCAGTCTCTCCTGGCTTTCATCATCGTCTCTGATGAGAAGTCTGGTGTAATTCTGATAGGTCTGACTTTATATGTTACTTGACCTTTTCCCCTTACTGCTTTTCATATTCTTTCTTTGTTTAGTACATTTGGTGTTTTAATTGTTATGTGACAGGAGGAATTTCTTTTCTGGTCAAATCTATTTGGAGTTCTGTAGGCTTCTTGTATGTTCATGGACATGTCTTTCTTTAGGTTAGGGAAGTTTTCTTCTATAATTTTGTTGAAGACATTTACTGGCCCTTTAAGTTGGAAATCTTCACTCTCTTCTATACCTATAATCCTTAGGTTTGTTCTTCTCATTTTGTCCTGGATTTCCTGGATGTTTTGGGTCAGGAGCTTTTGCATTTTCATTTTCTTTGACAGTTGTATCGATGCTTTCTATGGTATCTTCTGCATCTGACATTCTCTCTTCTATCTCTTGTATGCTGTTGTTGATGCTTGGATCCATGAGTCCTGACTTTTTTCCTAGGTTTTTTAGGTCTTGAGTCATTTCCCTTTGTGATTTCATTATTTTTTCTACCTCCATCTTTAGATCCTGGATCTTCAAGGGCTTCTCCCAGTTTACTTGTGTTCTCCTGTATCTCTTTAAGGGAGTTATTTATGTCCTTCTTGAAGCCCTCCATGAAGCCCTCCATCAGCATTATGAGCTGTGATTTTAAATCCAAATCTTGCTTGCCTGCTGTGTTGGGGTATCCAGGACTTGCTGTTGTGGGAGAATTGAGTTCGGATCATGCCACATTGCCTTGATTTCTGTTAGCAATGTTCCTATGTTTGCCTTTTGCCATCTGGTTATCTCTGGTGTTAGTTGGTCCTGCTGTTACTGGCCGGTGCTTGTCCCTCCTGTGTGCCTGCAAGCCTATCTCAGCAACCCTGGGTGACCTGCTTTCCCCTGGCACAAATTGCTGTGGTGCTGCTGAGTTCCTGGGTGCAGGTGGATTCCTGTTGGGGTGTGTCCCAAGGGATCCTCTACTCTGGTGACACCTGCCTACTACTCTGCCCCTCTACACAGTCACAGGAGCAAAGATGGCAGTATTTCACCTCTGAGGATGGGACTCCTTCCAACCACCTCCCTGCAGGGCAGATGTCTTGTAGCAGGGTAGGTGCCCAGCTGGCTGGCCGTGCGTGGCACTGCTGAGTTCCTGGGTGCCCGTGGAGTCCTGGCGGGGTGTGTCCCAAGAGATCCTTTACTCTGGTGATTCCTGCCTACCAGTCTGCTACACAGTCACAGGAACAAAGATGGCAGCATCTCACCTCTAAGCATGGGACTTCCTCCAACCACCTCCCTGCAGGGCAGAGGACTCCTGGCAGGGTAGGTGCCTAGCTGACTGGCTGTGGTGCTGCAGAGTTCCTGGGTGCAGGTGGATTCCTGGCGGGGTGTTTCCCAAGTGATCCTCTACTCTGGTGATTCCTGCCTACTAGTCTGCTCTCTACACAGTTCCTGGAGCACAGATGGTAGCACTTCACCTCCAAGTGGGACTCCCTCTACCCACCTCCCTGCAGGGCAGATAAGTCCCATCAGGTAGGTGCCCAACTGGCTGGCTGTGTTGCTTCTGAGCTCTTGGATGCAGGCAGAATCCTGACAGGGTGTGTCTCAAGTGATCTGGTGATGCCTGCCTACCAGTCTGCTACACATTTACAGGAGCAAAACTGGTGGCCAGCTTTTTTTAATTGAATTTTTTCCCTTGAGTATACTGAACTCTGTCATGTGAAAGGGCTTAGTTACTCCACACCAAGAAGAGGTTGCCAAAACCTGATGGAATGTCTTTGCAGGGATGATCCCACATGACTTCAGGTGGAGATGTCTTGTTCTGATATCTCATTTCATACATTGTCAATAAAATCACTTCAGTGAAACATAGGACATACATAGTCTATAACATATTATAAACTAAATGCTATTAGCAATTTAAGTTCAAATCAGTTAATAAAAAATATGGAGTATGTTTTATCCTTTAAGAAAATGTTGAGATTTTATCTTTGATTTTTTTTAAGATTTATTTATTTATTATATATGAATACACTGTTGCTGTCTTCAGACATATCAGATGAGGGCATCAGATTCCATTACAGATGGTTATGAGTCATTGCTGGGAATTGAACTCGGGACCTTTGGAAGAATAGTCAGTGCTCTTAACTGCTAAACCATCTATCCAGCCCAAATTTTTTGTTTTTTGTTTTTTTAAATGTTGAATAAGCAAATGCTTTTCTCTTTGAGATCAAAAAATATATATCAAGCTTATATATATGTATATGTATATATATATATATACAAAATTATTATTAGAGTATAATTTTAATATATACATATTAACAGGACTTAAAAACTTGATTCCCCAGGCGGTGGTGGCGCACGCCTTTAATCCCAGCACTTGGGAGGCAGAGGCAGGTGGATCTCTGAGTTCGAGGCCAGCCTGCTCTACAGAGTGAGTTCTAGGACAGCCAGGGCTATACAGAGAAATCCTGTCTCAAAAAAAAAAAACCCTTGATTCCCTTTTACAAGAAATAGTTAACTGAATTTATATCTGCTGCTCAGTAAAAAAAAAAAATCAGATTGATACTTTCTGGAAAATACTATTAACAGTGTAATTGCAGATCTTATCATTACTTGCTTGAGAAAGGTTCATGATTGGCTACTTTTCATTACACTTTAGGGCAGTATCTGATTCAGTGGTCAGATAAAAATTATGCATAAAGATGTATACAAACATCAACTGAATGAAATACAGTCTAAATGATGAATCTGCAGCTATGTTTTGATATTTCTTGTCACACCCAGGCTGACAGGCTGGTTTGGGTACTTACTTTCCGATTGTGTTTGGTAGCATTGTAAGTTGATTGTCATCTACTTTTAGAGTTGTTAACTTTTTCAGCAATCCTGAAACAGAGAAGAAAAATTTAATAATACTTTGGAGCAAGAAATGGCATAGAAGGAAATCAGTGGATCAATATGATGAATACATGGTGTTCTGACTTACATATTACAACACACAAGCAGAAACAGACTAGCTTTGGGTTTTCATTGTAGAAATTCACATATTGATGGAAGTAAATAACATCAGAGCAGACAAGGTCACACAGGTGTCAAGAGATACACTCACATCTCCTTTTCCTGTTCTTCTGCAAATGGACTAGTATAAATATTTCAAGTAAGCTGAGATTTAATATTGAATTAATTTCCAAGCGCTAATAACTAATTTTCTTGTTGTGTTATAGACTGGAAACAGATTTAAATGGAGTATAACAGTCAACAAGAGGTAAGGAAGGTCCTGCAATGAAGTTCTTATGATTATAGACTTGGAAAATAACCACACATGAGTCATGCTCTATGAGATTCCAGAAATGTTGAACTTGATCAGTGTTGGGACAAAAAATAGTGTGATTTTTAATGCATCACATAGAGGTGACCAGGGATTAATGTTAATCTTTTTCATGTATATGTGTAAGAGGTATATATGCTTTTGTGTATGTATTTCTGCATGTGCACATGTGTGTGGAGGCCAAAATTAATGTCTGGAGTCTTCTAGGATTGCTCTTATACCTTCTTTCTTTGTTGAGACCAGTTATCTCTGTCTTACCTAGACTGGCTGACTTTTATTTATCTGGCTTTCAGGCTTAATCTAGGATCTTCTTTCTCCACCTTCTGAAGCTCAGATTACAAGGGACTACCATTTATCTGGGTGCTTTGGATCTAAAGTCTAGTCCTCACTTGTCTGGCAAGTACTTTAACCCTAAACCATCTCCTTAGCTCCATAACTCCTTATTTTTTCACTGTCTAATCTATGCCCTTCACACTTTTTATGGCTTGCTCTGCTATCACCTTAATTTTCAATACCACACAGTAATGGGAGAACAACCACTTTTGGCAAAATCACCCCTCTTACCCAGCCATTACACAGCCTGTAAATGAATGTGGCTTAAATAGCCAAACCCAAGGACAGAATATTAATATTGGGCTAGCTTTTGCTTTATATGGGAACTACGTATGTATGCTGTAGATTATTGTGTCTTACAGAAAGTTTTTTATAAAAATGTTAAATTCATGATCAAATGTCTTTTTGAGGAATGCCAACTTTAAGAAAATTAACCCATTTTCTTTAATAAAGTTCTTCTAGGATTTTTGATGTAGTAATATGAAAATGTGATCCTCTGAAACTACCATGAAATCGTGCATGCACATGTTTGTGTGTGGTGTGTATGTATGTTTTCTGTGCATGTCTTTTTCTGTGTTTATGTCACCACATGCATATTGGTGTTGACACTAATGCTTTGTGGACATAGTGTCAGGTCATGTCACCCCTTTTAGTATTTTGATAGTTTTTTTTTAAAAAGGCCTAGGAAGTCACATGAAGTATGTAAAGCTGTGGGTGACTTGAGATTTCAGTACAGTTACATTTTCTTTAGAAGTGAAAAGGAGTGTCTTTGCTGCAACATGGTAGCTTAATTCATCAGTTTGAAAGCAATAGCATGTGGGAAACATGACATTCACACTGTGCAAATTTATCATACCAGTCTGAACACCTACTGTCCCATTCATCTCTATTTAAAAGGTATCTGAATCTTTTTAGCTCCCCCAGCATATGTTTTGAAGCATCAGATCTAGGAAATAAAAGGACATTCAAGCTTGTTTATGAGTCGAGCCATGAATCACAGTAGAATATTTTGTAGCTCATAGCCCTAATCAGACTGCTGTTTTGCAGCTGACTCGTGGAGCTATAAGAGTGTTGTTGAACTTCTTTACCTCTGTGCTAGGTCACAAAAAGCTGAGGGTAGATGGCAGAAGGGTGAGCAGAAACCAGGAAACCAGATCACCACATGTTTTTCCAGAAGATCTGAGGTCTCTGGTATGAAGCAATTGTGAGGTAAATTTGAGGCAGGTTTGGATTCAGACAAATGTTTTCCGTGCAGATTGGAGGTTTGGCTCCCATATGGATCTTTACAGGAGAGGCAATCCAGTCCTTTTGGCTTTGCTGGAGTTTGTGGATTTATGTTCACAGGACCCTCGTAGTACCCAAGCATTTAATCTGGACCAATTTAGAGCCTTGGTGGGACTCTGATTATGGACCAACCACCATCTTAACCAAGGCTTGTGTCTTTTTGTTCCTCCCCAGTGTTTGCTCTCCCTGTGTTCTCTATCTTTTTATATGCTCCTTTGAAATACTGGCAAAAAGGATGAAGAGAACAATTATTATGATTGTAGATATTCTTGAATAGAGACATAATTAATGTGAATGCACCAAATGTTAAAACAGCTTTTTTATTAAAGTAGATATTTATTTCGCATTTGTATACATTGTAATAGTGCTTTGAAAGCAAATGTCTGTGTACTCTCCAAGTCTTAGTTTTTACAGGAGCTGCCATTGATTGAATACTTGGTATGTCAGAGCCTTTCTAATAAGATTGTATTAACTAGTGAGCTCCTCAAAATGAGTACGTGGTGTTACTCCCACACAGTGATGAGCAAATGGAGCACAGAGATACATGTCTTTTTGAAGGGCACACAGTTGGCAAACAACTTGAACTCAGGTATCTTGACTATGAAACCTGTGCTCTAATTACTAAGTGATCATAGTTTGAAAAACAAAACATTAGGTGTCCCCCTTTACTGATTTTCCTTGCCATTTAAAGACTTTTTAAAAATTAAAAAAGTCAGAAAGAGGAATGAATAGAGGACATCACACTCTTTGTGGAAGGAGCACATGGAGGAACCACACACAAGTAAGAGTGCTTACTGGGTGTGCCTCTCTGTCAACTGACTCTCAGTTGTAGGACTTATAACAAATGGAAATTTTGTTTCAGTTGTATTTTATTTTATTAATTTTGTGGAAATTCTTATCTATTATTTTTAAAATTTGTGGTGGCTCAATAGATATCCATGTACCAATAAAAAAGAAGAGGTACCATTTCTCACCCAGTTGGTGTCTGTGGTGTTTGTTGTCACCTACAATGGGTCGTAGAACAAAGGTTTAATGTCTGTTGGTCAGTAGGGGAACTCTCCAAGGGAGGCTGGTCTGTGTCTATAACCAGGCTCTGAACAGATACACAGATACAGTTTCCTCTAAAATTTTACTGAGATACAAAGGACAGTTCACTGAGTAACTAGTGTTTCTGAGCTGATTTTTCTGTGATTTATGACACTTGATCCCATTGTTTTATATTCTATGATTACTTTAACTTCTTTTATTTTGTCTTCTGTGTGGATTATTTTCAATTTCCCATCCTCTGGTTCTTTACAAGGTATAAATTTTTATCTATTTTTAAGTGGTCAAATTTTCATTTTTAACATGCTTATTTAACTTCATTTTTCTTGCACACCTGTGGGACTTTTTAAAAATTATCAGAGAAATGTTCATTCTTAGAGGCCAGATTCACATTCTCAGCACTGAGTATGCAGCTATGGGTAAACTCTGAATCAATTTTTTTGCCAATGCATTTTCAGTTATATGGAGTGGTGCTGAAGCCACTCTGCTGTGTGTTCAGACAATGCTTTGTAGCTGACAAGCTACAATATTTCCACACACTCACACACACACACACACACACACACCAGCTTTCCCTGTAGCCATCTGCTCACAAGTTTTATCTAAGGTGACTAACATTCAGATCAGAGCCCAATATCCTCACTGCACAAGAGATGCAGCTGGGAAATGAGAGGTTTAATGATGGTTGGAGAAACACTGTTGGAAATGTGTTGATTATGTAAATAAAAAGGCAGCCAATTTATGAGCAAAACTAGTGTGATTTTGTTAAAACCAGTGTTCTCGAAATCAGCCTGAAGGAATGGTTGGAGTGGTGATAAAATACAGAATGCAACAGAAAAACTGCTCTGTCATCAAGTTTCCCCACCATTGGGCTACTTAGTCTGTGATTTCACTTCCAGAAACATTAACAAGTTGCTGAATGCATGACACACCTATTGCAAATAAGTTAAAATCCCCATTTCAAACTTAAGTGAATTGATGTTTATTCTCCTACCTGAGACATCTCAAAAACATTAGGAAGAATATAAAAGAATTTCTTATTTCTCAGTCCTTTATACCTTTACTCATAAAATTCATAAAAATCCCTAGTGTGCATACTATACTTACAGTTATTTCTACTGACAAGCATCTTACAACATATTAAGGACAATGCATCCTTTAAAAATAATGGAATTAAAAATCTAATTTATATTCACACATTTTGTGTTATTTACATGTTATTCCAATGTTAAAATACACCCACTATCACCAAATAACTCTAAATCTAAACTCTTACTTTTCATGACAACACTGTGCAATTCAGGAAATTTGACAATTTAAAGATATACCAATTTACTAGGAAGAGAGTTGGATTTGGCAGATAAAGTTAACTGTTCATTTTAAGGTATTTGTAATACACCGTTTTATGATCTTGCATGGTAAATTTGCTAATTCATTAATGTCATACTAGTTAGTATATTATCTACATGTGTAAACAAGTTATACTGCCAAAAAAGAAAAGTGTACACTTGACATAATTATTCATGACAAAATGTTACATCCTCACCTATTGAGTCAGGCAGCTGTTGCAACATATTGGATGATAGTAAGAGGTCCTCGAGGGCTTCACATCCAGAAATATCCATGTCAACCGTTTCTATCCTGTTTTTTGACATATCCAGGTATACCAACATCTTTAACTTCCCTATAGACTTGAAGACAGTGCATAAACTCAGGGTTAGTTGAGGGAACTTTCATAAGGCTCTTGAAGCTGTAAAAACCACAATGTTGTGAAATTAATTTTAACATCACCACAGCAATAGGAAGGGTATGGAAGCACTGGTCAAGTGTACACTGATTGGAAGTTGATACAAGTGTATACATTTGGAGACAGAATTCCTACATGACCTACACAACTCTAGACGTATTCTGCAGAATAAAACCACACGTGAATCCAAATGGTCATGGCTACATTATTCACAGTAGCTAATCCTGCCTCAATGACTGCATAGGACAGCAAAAATGGCCTGCCCACATAATGGATGTTATTTGGCAGTAGCAGGGAGTGAGTGTGGTAATGTGCTTCAAAATAGATGAACTTTGAAAGGTGCAAGTTACAAAATCCCACACATCATAGATTATACCCATATACAATCTCCAAAACTGGTAAATTTATAGACAGAAAGTAGAGAAGATTGCCAAAGATTTCGGATTTCTTTTATGGGTTATGGGAATGTTCTAAAGTTAGGTTATGATGATGTTTATAGAACATTGTGAGTCTGCTAAAAATCTGCTGAGTTGTAAATGCCTGAGAATTATATCTCACTGCAGTGGTTATAGATAAATACTGAGTCAATGCAGCAGTCACAGCACAACAGTTCTCAAAGTTGCCAATGAAACACTGAACATTGTACATTATCCTTGCAGTTTAGATGCCTCAGAAATAATTAGAATTATCATCTGGACTTGATTCCATTAATTAGAGCATGGGAGGCAAGGAGGTTTTTGTACTCATAGATAAGGACTAGCGGAGCCTGGAATGTTAAATACACAGGGTTGTTCATTCAAAGAAAGGAATACATAGCCTGTCATCCTCCCAGAAGTCTGGGAGAAGATATTAATTGCCTGCTTACCTTTGTGAGATCTTTGTGGGTAAGACTACACTGGACCCTCCCTCAGATCCTAATCATAAACTTGTTTTTCTCACTCAATCTACAGATCCCATTTGTATGGAAGGTGTCAACTTTACAAAGAGTTTTGATGTAGTATATCTGATCTTCATTTAACTTACTTTGTTCTTCAAAGAGATTTATGTTTGCTTTATTGTGCACATGGGACTGAGTTAATTATCACCTGGGAAGTTGTCACCAAATTGTGCATTGCTTAAATATACCTAAAATAAGCTACTCAGGGTCAGATTCCCAAAGTTTGAATCAACATTAGGTACTTACTCATGGTTATCTGAACTGCTTTTTGCTTCCCACAGATCATTACTCTGATGGCCATGGTGGTCACAGAGACCCCTGTATTAGAGTTTCAACATTCTGCCCATTCATTATCCATTTCTGAGACTCCCTATTATATGCTACTATTTGTTATTTATTGCAGACAACATCATGAGCCAGGCAGCTATGTCTGGGAAGGCATAGATAAAGACAAAGGCATTTTAAATTTTTGAAACAAACTGTCATTGTGAAAGACAGGCTGGTCTTCAACTCACAACATTTCTGGTTCCTTCTTCCAAGGACTTTAATCATAACTATTCAACATCATAATTGATAAAACAAGGGTTTTATCTTTAGGGAAGTTTTTACATTAGTGAGGGCAACATCCAAGGAAACAATTAAAAACACTCTTTATAGTTACATGAAAATTCATGTGGAAATATCACAGAAGAAAGGAGAAAAATACAAAGACTGTCCAACAGTTGTTATTTGTCAAGAAAGAAGAAACTCAAATGTATCAAGATAGTTCAGTAAGTAAAGTGCCTACTACAAAAGCCTGAAGACCCCAGTTCAATCCCTGGTGCTCATACTGAATCCAGGAATACTGACAGATGTTCACACTCCTAGTGCTAGGGAAGCAGAGACAGACCTGCTATACAGATAGCTGGTCTACATGAGCCAGTGAACTCCAGGTATAGCAAAAGATGCTGTCTCAAAAAATAAGAGGAAGACTAATTGAGAAAGGCACCTAACATTTGCCTCAGGACTCTGCATGTGTGCACACAGATGTACACACACACACACACACACACACACACACACTAGCACACAAAGAAAGAAAAGGAGGGAAGCTGGAAGAGAGAAATGCTTTCACATTCACAGAGAAGCTTGGAAAAAGTAACTCAGAGAAACTGAAATGTGTGCTAAGGCTAGGTTTTCAGGAAGAGGACTACTGCAGAAAGATATCACATGTTACAGGGCCACAAAAACCCTGTCTTGTAGGTGAGAAGAGGCTAAATGGTATGTAAGACTGAAAATGACTCGATCAGATCTGTGCTTGAAAAAAAAATTCGGGGAATGTTCAAAAAGGCAGATTCATGATTAGAATCAAGAAAGCCCACTAGATGCTGCACTGTGGGCTTGTGTCATCAGCAACCAATCGTACATCAGAAATATACAAAGTAATAGAAAGTTCTAGGCAAACTCAAGACATGTGGGGAGACTGTCCCAAAACAAACAAACAAACGAATGGACAAACATAACTCATTAAAAGAAATAGTTGAGAGTTTCCCCTTGCTACTAAATAGCATGGCTGTTTAGCATTTGTACTGTAGTGGCTATTATCCAGAACCTAGAGAGGATTTAAACCATTTGGAAGGTCCAGGTGGTTAGATGCAAACATTGCACCTTTTCTTATAAGGAACCTCAGCATTTGTGGATTTTGGTCTGTATACAGGATCTTGGAAGAATCCCCTAGACACCAAGGACTGACTACTGGACAGAGTATTTTGTGTGTGTAGTAGCCAGGTACCCAAGGCAGTGGACATGAGGAGAAAGAAGGATGGGCACAAGAAAAGGTGAAGTCAAAGAAAGAATTTCTGACTGACTGCGTAGGGTGGGAGGGTCAGCTTCTACCTGTGGTCACTCAACTTGTAGGTGGATAAAAGGAAACAGTTGGTAAAAGCAATGATCTTCCTTTGTTTCAGGATGTTTGCAGGTAAGTGCCTCGTGAATTTTTGTTGCTTGGCAATTCACTCATTTGATCCACCTATGGGCACCTTACCATTTATTTATACTTATTTGACAGAGTATAAATAAGCCAGCAAAAATTAATCAACTTGGTTGGCACTGAGCTAAGGGTTTTATATATTTTTAAACTTAATATTCTATATTCATATAATGCAATTTTCAATCAGACCAGCTACAGAGACCCCCCCCCCCCATTCCTGCTTTTCCCTGGGCCTGCCAGGAAAGCAGATTCTCCAGCCCTTCTTAGGGCCACTTTCCACTGCAGCCTTCTAACAGGCACTAAGGCTTGGAGCTTAAGGTTGTGGATGAAGTTCCCTAGGAAGCAAAGGCAATGACTGGAATTCAGGATGGAGTCCTCTGAGAATCAGCAAAAGAGGACAGGAGAGATAGGGAAGGAAGGAAGCAGACCCGGACATCTTAGCCTGTGAGGGAGTTGTGAGAAAATCCACAGCAAATCTTAACAGTTCCGTTCCTGCAAACCACAAGTGTCTGAGCAGGGGCTGAAGGGTAGGCCTTTGAATCCTCTAGAGGAACAGGTTGCTCAGAATGGGGTTTTGATATTGAGTGAGGGCTTTGATCATAAAAGGGAATCTGAAGAGGCCAGGGAAGATGCATGCAGTGTTTCTAGACGCTGGGGAATAGAGAAAGTTCTTCATTCTTGAAGAACACACACAAGCACATCCTTTTTTTTTTTCTTTAAAATTTTTATTTATTCAAAAGGGAAAGGGAAGAGAAGTAAAGGGAATAAAAACACTTTATGATAAAATCAAAGATTTACATGGAAAATATTTCAGATAAACACATTAAAATTGACAATTTTCATGGAAAATTAAGGAGTAAAGTGGTAGACATATAAAACAGTGCTAAATTAATTGAAATATGGGATAGAAACATTTTATGATAGAATCGAAGATTTACGTGGAAAATACTTCTGATAAAATTGTAGAAAAATGTAGAAAAACTTGTTAGAATTGAACATTATCATGGAAATTTTTATATAGATATAATAATGGTAGGCATAAAAGTATTCCTAAGTTGATTAAAAGTGGAATTATAAACATTTTCTGATAAACTTGAATATTTTCATGGAAAATAGTTCTGATAAAATTGTAGAAATATATAGAAAAGCATGTTAAAATTAAAGATTATCATGGAAATTATATAGATAAAATGATAGGCATAAAGATAATTCTAAGTTGATTGAAGGTGGAATTATAAACATTTCCAGATAACATTGAAGATTTACATGGAAAATATTTCTGGTAAAATTCAAGAAATCAACAGGCAAACACGTTAAATTGACTATTTCATGGAAAATTTTACATAAAAAATGGTTGATGTAAAAACTCTTTTTAAATTAATTGAAGGTGGAATTAGAAACATTTGTGATAAAATCAAAGATTTACATTGGAAACATTTTTGATAAAATAGAGGAAGTATATAGAAAGACATTAATATTGAAGATTATCATGAAAAAATAATGCAGATAAAATGGTGGACAAAAAAGAAATTACTAAATTAATTAAAAGGGGAATTACAAACATTTTCTGATAAAATGGAAGATTTACATGAGAAATATTTCATTAGTCTCTGTCTTTTTATTGGTGAATTGACTCCATTGTTGTTAAGAGATATTAAGGAATAGTGATTGTTGCTTCTGAAAGATTCTGCCTCAAAATTTTATTTACCCCCAGAAAATCCTGCTTTAAAAGGCCAAAGCGCTACCATTTTGTAACTCTGTAATTCCTACCCTTTCTGACCCCTATTCCAGGAACTAGCTAACCACAAAGGTTATTCTGCATTCTATAGATAGTTGATGTTTGCCCAACCTATTGCAGAATGCAGTTAATCCATTTTGCGGAATGTAGTTAATCCACCTTGCAGAATGCAGTTTCTCCATTTTGTGGAATGCAGCTACACCTGGCCCTCAGGGATGAATTGCCTCATGATCTATGTGTAACTTCCTTATCTAACTTCCCCCAACCCCTCCCCCTTCTGTGATTTTTTTGGTTTCAAATACTCTTTGCGCCAGATACGCGGGATCGATCTCTGACCCTGCGCGGTTATGAATCGATCCCAGTATACTGGAACCCCAATAAAGACCTCATGTGATTGCAGCGAGACGGTCTTTGGCTGATTCTTTGGGCGTCGCTTTATCCCGAGACATGAGTACGGGGGTCTCCCTATCTCGTGGGGTTCTCCCCATTTTAGAGATCTAACACTTCCTCTTATTTTTGATGTTATTATTATGTTTGTGTGGGTATCTTTTTTTGGGTTTGTTGGAAGAAGATTACTTTCTTGCTTTTTCTAGGGTGTAGTTTCCCTGCTTGTATTGGCATTTTCCCCCAATTATCCTTTGTAGGGCTGGATTTGTGGACAGATATTGTGCAAATTTGGTTTTACCATGGAATATCTTGGTTTCTCCATCTATGGTGATTGAGTGTTTTGCTGGGCTGGCATTTGTGTAATCTTAGGGTCTGTATGAGATCTGCCCACAATCCTCTAGCTTTCATCGTCTCTGGTGAGAAGTCTGGTGTGATTCTGATAGGTCTGCCTTTATAAGTTACTTGCCCTTTTCCCCTTACTGCTTTTAATATTCTTTCTTTGTTTAGTGAAATTGGTATTTTGATTATTATGTGCTGGGAGGATCTCTTGTTCTGGTCCAGTCTGTTTGGAATTCTGAAGGTTTCTTGTATGTTCATGGGCATCTCTTTCTCTGGGTTAGGGAAGTTTTCTTCTACAATTTTTTGAAGATATTCACTGGCCCTTTAAGTTGGAAATCTTTGCTCTCATTTGTATATATAATCATTAGGTTTGGTCTTCTCATTGTGTCCTGGAGTTCCTGGATGTTTTGGCTCACCAACTTTATGCATTTTGCATTTTCTTTGACTGTTGAGTCAATGTTTTCTATGGTATCTTCAACACCAGAGGTTCTTTCTTCTATCGCTTGTATTCTGTTGTTGATCCTTGCATCTATGACTCCTGAATTCTTTCCAAGATTTTCTATCTCCAGAGATGACTCACTTTGTGATCTCTTTATTGTTTCTACTCCCACTTTTAGTTCCTGGATGGTTTTGTTCAGTTCCTTCACTTTATTGTTTAATGTTTTCCTGTAATTCTTTAAGGTATTTTTTGTTTCTTCTTTAAGGGCTTCTGCCTGTTGACCCATGATCTCCTGTATTTCTTTAAGGGATTTTTGTGTTTCCTCTTTAAGGGCTTTTACCTGTTGACTGATGTTCTCCTGTGTTTCTTTAAGGGAGTTATTTAAGTCTTTCTTGAAGCCCTCTATCAGCATCATGAGATATGATTTTAAATCCAACTCTTGCTTTTCTGGTGTGTTGGGGTATCCAGGACTTGCCTTAGTGGGAGAACTGGGTTCTGATGTTGCGATGTGACCTTGGTTTCTGTTGGTAGGGTTCTTGTGCTTGCCTTTGGCCACCTGGTGCTAGTTGGTATTGTTGTCTCTGGCTGGAGTTTGTTCCTCCTGTGGGCCTGTAAGCCTGTGTCCTTACTCCTTTGAGCTCAAAAGTGAAAGTGCTGCTAGATCTCTCCCTCTCCTGGCGGGCTATGCACAGAAAACTGGAATTTCCTGGCTCCCAGTGCAAATGGAAGGGGGCTGGAAGACTTCTGTCCCAGCTGCTTTATTGATCTGTGTGCTCCTAGGTGGTCCCCTCCAAAGAGAAGGTGGAGATCTCACCTCTGTGCTCAAAAGTGAAAGCCTGCTGGGAGATCACTCCCTCCTGGAAGGTTATGCATACACAGAAGGCTGTGGAGTTTCCTGGCTTCCTGGTGCAAATGGCTAACCACATACTTTCTGTGTGACCTTTTCAGTTTGCTCCAAGAATGATGGTTGGCACTGAAATGGAACTCTACCTGGACAAAAGGTCATCCTGTCCCCAATGCCCCTCATCAACTCAGGGCCTTGTCCTGCCTCTTTAGGTTACTGTGAACCTGGGTGGAAGCAGACATTTGAAGAGCTGGCCTTCCAGAATGGAGGAAAAGAAGGCTGCAGGTGGCATGTCCCCAACTCGGAAGAATGATATCTGATAAAAGCTGCCACTTTATTATCATGTCCTACCCCAAGAAGGTATGAGCATGTTAACTCTCTCTTTGCCAGAAGTAAAGGACCCTCTGTGCTTCTGTGCTATAGTCCTGCTACTGTCCTTTAATTGGTAGGGATTTTTCCATCTTTGAAGCTGCTCTCAAAGCTGTCTTGCTCTTTCCAGCACTGACCAGCATTTGTTATGCAGTTTCTAAACATTTCCTGGAATCAAAACAACACTTGGGTGTTTATTTTTGAGTCTTTCAAACACCTTCTAAAGGCACCTTTTCCTGCAGCAAAGGCCTCCAACCCTGGGAAGATTTTTCTTGCTTCATCACTACTCTGGGTGCAGAGGGTTCACTAGTGAATGACAGAAGAAAGAGTGGAAATCACAAGATGAGGAAGATGGCCGACTATTTAGAAAGAATATAAGTTTATGCACCATTTGTTCAATAGCTATAAGATAGAGCTTTGTAGAGAAGGAAATACTTGATCATTCTATTTGCCTCTCTGAGTTATGGAAAATGAGTTAAAAGCAAGAGTCTGGACTATGTAAGTTAGTACACTGCCACTGTTTTCAGACACACCAGAAGAGGGCATCAGAACCCATTATAGATGGTTGTGAGACAGCATATGGTTGCTAGGAATTGAACTCAGGATCTCTGGAAGAGTAGCCAGTGCTCTTAACCACTGAACCATCTCTCCAGTCCCTGAATCTAGACTTCTAAAAGTATATTAACTTAATATGTTAGGATGCATGAGCAAAAGAAAAAGTGGATTTGCTTTCCCTCCACATCTTTTCACAGTAAACACTAAGGTTATTCATCTTTGGGACTGATTGACAGTTTGGACTGGACATGAGCAGGCTGCCAAAGCCATGTAGAAATGGGGCCACTTAAGCTGGAAGGAATGGAGAACTCACATGCCGGGCATAGCAAAATATCAAATTAAAGCATACTAAATAAAATTAACCATGGGCAAAGCTGAGCTAGTGGATTAGATACAAAGTTTTTGAAAGAGGCAGGCTAGAAAGGTTGTCCGTCTCACCTTTTACTTATTTAGACCTTTGGATTCTGCAAATATAACCATTACAGAAAGCACAGTGACTCTGACTCTCACCTGTACCTTCTACAGGCTCTAGAGAACACACACACACACACACACACACACACACACACACACACTGTGAGGTCAGAGACTATTGTACAAAAGCAGCTGCTCTGATTTACAGACCAGGGCTCACCGGCTCTGTGAGCTGAGCTGGACTGAATGTACTCATAGGGTATCTTTGAGGATCCAAAGAATGAATATTTATGAGCTTAGTTAGGCAGTGCCTCACACGCAGTAAATGCAAAGTAAGTGGCTTTGCATAAATGAATATATTCAAGAAGCTGGTGAAAACTTGCAACTAGGTAACATTCTGACTTTCCCAACTCTGTTCAGGAATTAAGAGATGTTTTATCTTCATTCTCCAGGACTGTACACATACTGGTCTCCCTTCATTCACAGGGATAAACTCTAAGAAGGTCTGTAGATGTCTGAGACTGCTTGTGACTCAGACCTGTACAGACTGTGGCTTTCTCTATAGATTTACCTATAGTAAAATTCATCAAGCAAACAGCAACAGACTGCAATAAAATATCAGAATAGGAGACTAGTAAAAAACTGCTTAATCCAGGTGTGGGCATGCACATCTTTCATTCTGGTGCTCAAGAGGCAGGAGCAGGAGAAGCTCTGAGTTCAATGCCAGCCTTGTCTACAGAGCTAGTTCCTGAATAGACAGGGGTACATAGAGAAACCTTTGTCTTGAAAATCCCAAAATAAGTAAATAAATAAATGAAAAATTGACAAGCCGTTTAAACTCATAAATTTTCATTTCTGGAGTTATTATTATTGTTTGGGAGCAAACAGTACAGCTGGGGGAGCTGGCTATATGACCGCTGTGCTCGGACACTGACACAGCTTCTGATTATATCAGTAGACTGTCTTGTATAAATCAATAGGCACGAGATGTACAAACTTCTCAGTTTATGCCTGTGATGCCATAGATATAATCCTTCCAAATTAAAAAAAAATCCTTAATTTTCCCTGATATATCTCCTTTTCTATGGCCTCATGATTATTTAGAGAGAACAAGCATCTTACCTCTGAAAATTTAATTTAAAGTAAATTCAAAAGAAGGGAAAATTTGCTTTGAGGAAATATTGATGCTTCAGTTTTGGCTGAAAAACAATTTCCTCCACTTGACCCTTAGTTGAGAGAAATGTATGTTGAGGTGGCCTGGAAGAGCAGGAAGCAGGGGCTTGGTCTGTTGGATGTGTGAGCACACATTCTTTCCAGTGCGTGTAGCAAGGCTATCATTCTCTCACTAGATGGAACTTCAGCTCCAACAGTGGAACCTGCTCCAGGAGGTGTAATGGAACCACCCTCTCACTGAAGGAAAACGGGGCTCTGGTTCAGTTTTTATTGGATAGTGTGTGATCCTTGTGATTTTCAAAGGTGTAAGTGGGTACTACTGGATAAGAAGCAAACAGAGAAAACCATTTCATTTGTGCAGAATCTTAGCAGCAAGAGGAAAGACAGCTGTATGGTTACCTGTGAGGATAAGGATGCTTTTGTGAAATGCAATACATATTAAGAATACAACTGTGAACTTATCAGCTGAGTGAATTAACCCAATCACAAAAGAATGCACATGAAATGCAATCACTGATAAGTGGATATTAATGAGCCCAGAAGCCCTAAATACTCAAGACACAAATAGCAAGTCAAATGATTCCCAAGAAGAAGAAAGGAGAGGACCCTGGGCCTGTAAAGATTGCATCCAGTTTAGTAAAGAAACCGAGGGGGGAGGGGGAATGATTGGGGAACAGTTGGGGGGGGGGAGAGGAACTATGGGAACTATGGTGGGTGGGAACTGGGAAAGGGGAAAGCCTTTGGAATGTAAACACAGAATATAGAAAATAAAAAAAAATTTAAAAAAAAAATCCACTGAGTAGGATAATAGATATCAAGAGAAATCTCAGCTTTCTTCTTTTGCAAGTCACAAAAGACAGAAACAATTAAAGACAAACCTGTGAGAAACACTTAGTTCTTGAGGGCCTAAAAGTGTTAATTCCAAGCACTGGGAATGCAGATGTGGGATTAATGATTAAAAACATAATCAACCTTCATCAAGTCAGAACACAAGCATGGCAAAGCTTACGTACCCCAGGCAGTACTTGCAATGCATTGTTATCCATCCACAGCTCCCTCAAATTCTGTATTTGATCCAGAACTTCAGGCTGGGTAAAAAGCAGAGAGGAAGAGAGGCAAGACAAACCAAGTCAATCTTCTCTGATCATTAGATATTAGATGTTTTTTTTTCTTGAATCTTTAGTTTTATTTAGGAATCTATTCTTAACCTAAGAAATTTCATGTTTAACAGACCTTCAAAAAATCCAGTATAGAGGGAAAGCACAGACCTATAATCATATTAATCAATCAGAACAATCTTTAGAAAACTTAAGATCTATTACCCAGACATCTTAATCTATTTCTTTAATATAGTTTGGTTATCTTTCATATTATTAATTCTTTTTAAATTACTTGGTAAGTTTATTTTTCACATGACTTAAACTTTTCTCCTTAAAAAAATTTAACTTTTATGTGTATGGGTGTTCAACTTGCATGTATGCCTGTGCACCTTATGTATGCAGTGGCAGTGGAGGCCAGAAGAGGGCATCAGATACTCTGGAACTGGAATTAGGGACAGTTAATGAGTTTCAATGTGGATGACTTTGAACCTGGGTCTTCTGGAAGAGCAGTCATTACTTTTAGGTGCTGAGCCAGCTCAAGTGGCATCAGCATTTGAAAGCCCAGGCACTACTGTTTTAAACACGGACTTGTACTCTCACTGTGGCTCTTGACACACATTGGGTTCTTATTGTGTGTCTGAGCACCACATACAAAGTGCCTTTGGGCACAGAGCATTGCAGAACTGTGGTGTGCTAAGTCAAAGATCTGGCCTTTGAATTTCCATCTCTTCATTTCATCAACAAAGAACTGTTGTTCTTGATGATGATGCAGAGGCTGTGTGAGGTACTTTCTAGCCTTACAGTGACCTGCTGAGGCTGCCATTATGTGAGGTGCTCTCTAGCCTTACAGTGACTCAGGTTAGGCTTCTTGAACATTCTCCCTACCAGATCCTTCTGCTGAGAAACCTAGTGATTATGGGCACATAGATCTGAGAAATGATATACAAATTAGGCCTCTTCAAACAAAAATCAACAGAAATTTATTTTAAAGCATTTTTTGGTACATATATAATTTCAGGATTCAGTAAAAGTAAAAGTGCATTTGAGTAACATGTAGGTGCTTATTTTATAAAAATAATTTAAATTCTGGATATGTATTACTGTAGAATGTAGAACATCTTCAACATTTTCAGAAATGATTGATATTTTGATTTTATAATAGTATTAAGAATGCTGCTTGACACACACCCCATAGGGTCTAGAAAAAGTTGTTGTTTTTTAAAAATAATTATTTTATTTATTTACATCCCAAATGTTGGCCCCTCTTGATTCCCCAGAGTTCTTCACCCTATCCCCCTGCCCTCTCAGAGGGTACTCCCAGGGTATCCCCCTTCTCTGGGGCATCAAATTTCTATAGGATTAGGTGTATCCTCTCCTGCTGAGGCCAGACAAGACAGTCCTCTGCTACATATGTGCCAGGGGATCTTTTCTTCTTTTTTTTAACAAATGACTTCATTTCCTCTGAATGTCCTGATCATTGGTGCTTAAATTGTTTTTTCACTCTTTACCCTTTCAGTTTTGTTGGGTAACATCTAAAATCTGCACCTCACAAAGGAAGATTACCTTCAGCTTAAGAAACTTTCTTCCACTTTTACTTAAACCTTCTATTTAACAACACACTTGCCTTATTACAAGCCCTTTGGCTCTCACAAGTGGCAAATGTTTTATTCATGAATTTCATAGCCCACATTTGAAACCCCGATACACAAAATTGGATAGCTAAAATTGTTCAGCACTTGATGAAAAGCCCACTTATGATTCTCTCAGTTGTGATGTATGACATGACTTGAGATTGTCTAACCTCTCCAGGTAATTTCTTTGGAGACAGAAAGGTCACCTCCATAGGGTCTGGACCTGTTTCAAGGTTACATTAATTTTATTCTTCTCTGTTTTATTTCAGAATCAATTCTACTAACATGCTCATAAAAATTTAAAGCTTTGTTTTAATTCACCCACTCTCAGTAATATAGGAAGAAAATGATGTTATATTTCAGTAATTGTTGAGTGAACAAATAGGTATTCTAGTGGCAATCATGAAAGGCATTGCTGAGAAAATGTAATTGATTCATAATTAATTAAAATACTTCAATCCAGAGAACCATCCGGCGGCGGCGGCAGAACCAGGTACCCGACACAGCCCGAGCTTAAGACCTTCGGGGACTCAGGCCTGGAGTGGGAATTGGGCACAGAATAGCGGGTGCACTCTGCACTCGCGCGCGGGGCGGACCCCGAGCTCCCTGCAGGCAGCTGCCATATTGCCTGCAGCTTCCCGCCCAGCTGGCGGTGGGGAAGCCGGAGGGTCACCCAGCGTCCCAGGTGCTCAGAACCATCCGGCGGCGGCGGCAGAACCAGGTACCCGACACAGCCCGAGCTTAAGACCTTCGGGGACTCAGGCCTGGAGTGGGAATTGGGCACAGAATAGCGGGTGCACTCTGCACTCGCGCGCGGGGCGGACCCCGAGCTCCCTGCAGGCAGCTGCCATATTGCCTGCAGCTTCCCGTCCAGCTGGTGGTGAGGAAGCCAGAGTCAGCCAGTGTGCCAGGTACCCAGACCCAGCCGGAGGCCGAACCAGCCTCCCATCCAGCCAGTGGCAGGGAAGCTGGAAACCGGACCCAGCCAGCTTCCCAGCAGCTTGGGACCAGCAGGCGGAACCAGATAACTGAGATATCCCAACTTTAAGACCCCTGGGGAAACAGGATATCAGACAGCGAACCCTGAGCAGGAGCAGTGCAGAGCAGCCGCCCAACAGGCGGAACCAAATACCTGGGATATCCTGAGGTTAAGACCTCGGGGGACTCAGGCCACCTGTCAGCAATCTGTGAGCAAGAGCCCCGCAGGACAGTGATTCAGGTATCCCAGTCACTGGGAAATAGCCTTACAACCCCACAGGAGGGTCAAGCACCAGCTAGTATCTACAGGACCAACTAACACCAGAGTTAACCAGATGGCAAAAGGCAAACGTAAGATCGCTACTAACAAAAATCAAGGCAATATGGCGGCATCCGAACCCAGTTCCCCAACAGCAATAAATATTGGATACCCCGAAACACCAGAAAAACAAGACTCAGATCTAAAATCACTGGTCAGGATGCTGATAGAGGAACACTTAGATAAATCTCTTAAAGTAATACATGAGAAAATAGATCAAAAGCTAGAAGCCATTGCAAGACAAACACAATTAAATCCCAGATATCTCAACACACCAGAAAAACAAGACTCAGATCTAAAATCACTGGTAAAGATGCAGATTGAAGATCACTTAGATAAATTTCTTAAAGTAATAGAGGAGAAAATAGATCAAAAACTAGAAGCCCATACAAGGCAGACACAAAAATCACTTAAAGAAATCCAGGAGAATATAGAGCAAAAAGTGAATCCCAATAAGGGGGAGAAACAAAAATCACCCAAAGAAATACAAGAGAACATGGGTCAACGAGTAGAAGTCATAAAGGAGGAAACACAAAAATCCCTTAAAGAATTACAGGAAAACACAAACAAGCAACTGAAAGATCTGAGCAAAACCATACAAAATCTAAAAACAGAAGTAGAAACAACTAAGCAATCGCAAAGGGAGACAATGTTGGAAATAGAAAACCTTGGGAAGAAATCAGGAGTCATAGATGCAAATATCAACAATAGAATACAAGAGATAGAAGACAGAATCTCAGATGCTGAAGATACCATAGGAACCATGGATTCAACAATTAAAGAAAATGCAAAATGCAAAAAGCTGGTAACCCAAAACATTCAGGAAATCCAGGACACAATGAGAAGACCAAACCTAAGGATTATAGGGATAGATGAGAATGAAGATCTACAACTTAAAGGGCCAGCAAATATCTTCTACAAAATTATGGAAGAAAATTTCCCCAACCTAAAGAGAGAGATGCCCATGAATATACAAGAAGCCTATAGAACCCCAAATAGACTGGACCAGAACAGAAATACTTCCCGTCACATAATAGTCAAAACCCCAAATGTACTAAACAAAGAAAGAATATTAAAGGCAGTAAGAGAAAAAGGACAAGTAACATATAAAGGAAGACCTATCAGAATTACACCAGACTTCTCACCTGAGACCATGAAAGCTAGAAGATCCTGGGCAGACCTTATGCAGACCCTAAGAGAACACAAACTTCAGCCAAGACTACTATACCCAGCGAAACTCTCAATTGCCATAGATGGGGAAACCAAGATATTCCACGACAAAACCAAATTTGCAAGATACTTATCTACAAACCCAGCCCTACAAAGGATAATAGGGGAAAAATACCAACACAAGGGGGGAAACAACACCCCAGAAGAAACAAGATAGAAACCCCATCTCATCCAACCCAAAAGAAGAGAACCACTCAAATACAAATAATAATAACAATTCCCAAAATGTCAGGAAGTAATAATTACTATTCCTTAATATCTCTTAATATCAATGGACTCAATTCCCCAATCAAAAGACACAGACTAACAGACTGGATACGGAAACAGGACCCTACATTTTGCTGCATACAGGAAACACATCTCAGTGTCAAAGACAAACACCTCCTTAGAGTAAAAGGCTGGAAGACAGTTCTACAAGCAAATGGTCCCAGGAAACAAGCTGGAGTAGCCATTCTAATATCAGATAAAATCGACTTTCAACTTAAAGTCATCAAAAGAGACACAGAAGGTCACTTCCTGCTTGTCAAAGGGAAAATCCACCAAGAAGAATTCTCAATACTGAACATCTATGCACCAAATGCAAGGGCACCCTCATTCGTAAAAGAAACTTTACTAAAGCTTAAAGCACACATCGCACCTAACACAATGATTGTAGGTGACTTCAACACTCCACTCTCCTCAATGGACCGATCAGGAAAGCAGAAACTAAACAGGGACACAGTGAAACTAATTGAAGCTTTGGACCAATTGGATTTAACAGATATATATAGAACATTCCATCCTAAAACAAAAGAGTATACCTTTTTCTCAGCACCGCACGGTACCTTCTCAAAAATTGATCATATAATTGGTCACAAGACAGACCTCAACAAATACAAGAAGACCGAACTAATCCCATGTCTCCTATCGGATCACTATGGAGTAAAAGTGGTCTTCAATAGCAAGAAGAACTACAGAAAGCCCACATACACATGGAAACTGAACAATACTCTACTCAATGACACCCTGGTCAAGGAAGAAATAAAGAAAGAAATCAAAGACTTTTTAGACTTCAATGAAAATGAAGGTACGACCTACCCAAATCTCTGGGATACAATGAAAGCAGTGCTAAGAGGAAAACTCATAGCCCTGAGTGCCTCCAAAAAGAAACTGGAAAGAGCATACACTAGCAACTTAACAGCACACCTGAAGGCGCTGGAACAAAAAGAAGCTAACTCACCCAGGAGGAGTAGAAGAGAGGAAATCATCAAACTAAGGGATGAAATCAATCAAGCAGAAACAAAGAGAACCATACAAAGAATCAACAAAACCAAGAGCTGGTTCTTCGAGAAAATCAACAAGATAGATAAGCCCTTAGCTAGACTAACCAAAGGGCACAGAGATAGTATCCAAATTAACAAAATTAAAAATGAAAAGGGGGATATAACAACAGAAACAGAGGAAATTCAAAAGATCATCAGATCCTACTACAAAGGCCTATACTCAAAACAACTGGAGAATCTGGAGGAAATGGACAATTTCCTAGACAGATACCAAATACCAAAATTAAATCAGCATCAAGTAGACCAGCTAAACAGTCCCATAACCCTTAAAGAAATAGAAGGGGTTATAGAAAGCCTCCCAACCAAAAAAAGTACGGGACCAGATGGTTTTAGTGCAGAATTCTACCAGACCTTCAAAGAAGACTTAACACCAATACTCTTCAAACTATTCCACAAAATAGAGACAGAAGGGACACTGCCCAACTCATTCTTCGAAACCACAATTACGCTGATACCTAAACCACAAAAAGATCCAACAAAGAAAGAGAACTACAGGCCAATTTCTCTTATGAATATAGATGCAAAAATACTAAATAAAATCCTTGCCAACCGAATCCAAGAGCATATCAAAACGATCATTCACCATGATCAAGTAGGCTTCATTCCAGGAATGCAGGGATGGTTCAATATACGGAAATCCATCAATGTAATCCACTACATAAACAAACTAAAAGAAAAAAACCACATGGTCATCTCATTAGATGCTGAAAAAGCATTTGACAAAATTCAGCATCCTTTCATGCTAAAAGTCTTGGAAAGAGCAGGAATTCAAGGCCCATATCTAAACATAGTAAAAGCAATCTACAGCAAACCAGTAGCCAACATCAAAATAAATGGAGAGAAACTTGAAGCAATTCCACTAAAATCAGGGACTAGACAAGGCTGTCCTCTCTCTCCATATCTTTTCAATATAGTACTTGAAGTTCTAGCGAGAGCAATCAGACAACATAAGGAAGTCAAAGGGATACAAATTGGAAAGGAAGAAGTCAAAGTATCATTATTTGCAGATGATATGATAGTCTACTTAAGCGATCCAAAAAACTCCACCAGAGAACTTCTACAGCTGATAAACAACTTCAGCAACGTGGCTGGTTATAAAATTAACTCAAGCAAATCAGTAGCCTTCTTGTACTCAAAGGACAAGCAGGCTGAGAAAGAAGTTAGGGAAATAACACCCTTCACAATAGCCACAAACAACATAAAGTACCTTGGCGTAACTCTAACCAAACAAGTGAAAGATCTGTATGACAGGAACTTCAAGTCCCTGAAGAAAGAAATCGAAGAAGACCTCAGGAGATGGAAAAATATTTCTTGCTCCTGGATTGGCAGGATCAATATAGTAAAAATGGCCATCTTGCCAAAAGCAATCTACAGATTCAATGCAATCCCCATCAAAATCCCAAATCAATTCTTCATAGATCTAGAAAGAGCAATTCTCAAATTCATCTGGAGCAACAAAAAACCCAGGATAGCTAAAACTATTCTCAACAATAAAAGGACTTCTGGGGGAATCAATATCCCTGACCTCAAGCAGTACTACAGAGCAATTGTGTTAAAAACTGCATGGTATTGGTACAGCAACAGGCAGGTAGATCAATGGAATAGGATTGAAGACCCAGAAATTAACCCACAGACTTATGGTCACTTGATCTTTGATAAAGGAGCCACAACCATCCGGTGGAAAAAAGATAGCCTTTTCAACAAATGGTGCTGGTTCAACTGGAGGTCAACATGCAGAAGAATGCGAATTGACCCACTCTTATCTCCTTGTACTAAGATCAACTCCAAGTGGATCAAGGACCTCCACATAAAACCAGACACACTGAAACTATTAGAAAAGAAACTTGGGAAGACCCTGGAGGACTTGGGCACAGGGGAAAAGTTCCTGAACAGAACACCAATAGCTTATGCTCTAAGATCAAGAATCGACAAATGGGACCTCATAAAATTACAAAGTTTCTGCAAAGCAAAGGACACTGTCAGAAGGACAAAACGGCAACCAACAAAGTGGGAAAAGATCTTCACCAACCCCACATCCGACAGAGGGCTAATATCCAATATATACAAAGAACTCAAGAAGTTAGACCGCAAAGAACCAAATAACCCTATCAAAAAATGGGGCACAGAGCTAAACAAAGAATTCTCACCAGAAGAAATTCGGATGGCCGAGAAACACCTTAAAAGATGTTCAACATCATTAGTCATCAGGGAAATGCAAATCAAAACAACCCTGAGATTCCACCTCACACCAGTCAGAATGGCTAAGATTAAAAACTCAAGAGACAACAAGTGCTGGCGAGGATGTGGAGAAAGAGGAACACTCCTCCACTGTTGGTGGGATTGCAAAATGGTAAAACCGCTCTGGAAATCAGTTTGGCGGTTCCTCAGAAAATTGGGCATGTTACTTCCAGAGGACCCTGGCATACCACTCCTGGGCATATACCCAGAGGATTCCCCTGCATGCAATAAGGACACATGCTCCACTATGTTTATAGCAGCCTTGTTTATAATAGCCAGAAATTGGAAGCAGCCCAAATATCCCTCAAAGGAGGAATGGATACAGAAAATGTGGTATATTTATACAATGGAATACTACACAGCAATTAAAAATAATGAATTCATGCAATTTGTAGGTAAATGGTTAGACCTGGAAAATATCATCCTGAGTGAATTAACCCAATCACAAAAGAATGCACCTGAAATGCAATCACTGATAAGTGGATATTAATGAGCCCAGAAGCCCTAAATACTCAAGACACAAATAGCAAGTCAAATGATTCCCAAGAAGAAGAAAGGAGAGGACCCTGGGCCTGTAAAGATTGCTTCCAGTTTAGTAAAGAAACCGAGGGGGGAGGGGGAATTATTGGGGAACAGATGGGGGGGAGAGGAACTATGGGAACTATGGTGGGTGGGAACTGGGAAAGGGGAAAGCCTTTGGAATGTAAACATAGAATATAGAAAATAAAATTTAAAAAAAAAAAAAAAACTCAAGAGACAACAGGTGTTGGCAAGGATGTGGAGAAAGAGGAACACTCCTCCATTGTCGGTGGGATTGCAAGATGGTACAACCACTCTGGAAATCAGTATGGTGGTTCCTCAGAAAATTGGACATGACACTTCCAGAGGACCCTGTCATACCACTCCTGGGCATATACCCAGAGGATTCCCATGCATGCAATAAAGACACATGCTCCACTATGTTCATAGCAGCCTTATTTATAATAGCCAGAAGCTGGAAAGAACCCAGATGTCCCTCAATGGAGGAATGGATACAGAAAATGTGGTATATTTATACAATGGAATACTACCCAGCAATTAAAAATAATGAATTCGTGCAATTTGTAGGCAAATGGTTGGATCTGGAGAATATCATCCTATGTGAGTTATCGCAATCACAGAAGAATACGCATGGATTGCAATCACTGATAAGTGGATATTAATGAGCCCAGAAGCTCTGAATACTCAAGGCACAATTAACTAAACAAATGATTCCCAAGATAAAGGATGGAGAGGACCCTGATCTGGAAAAGACTAAATCCAGTTTTGTAGGAGAGTACCAGAACAGAGAAATGATGGGGTGGGTGTGGTGATTGGGGAATGGGTGGGGGGAAGAGGACTTATGGGACATATGGTGAGGGGGGGGAACTGGAAAGGGGAAAGCCTTCTGAATGTAAACAAAGAATATAGAAAAGAAAAAATGAAAAAAAAATACTTCAATCCATAAGATCTTATGAATATTTTAATATCTATGAGTTTAATATATCCATTTAAGTAATCAGATGAGTATATTAATGGAATAGGGGAAAAGATGACATGAAGCAGGGAAGGAAAGCCAATATGTGGAATGGTAAAATTAGCATAGTAGGAGACCTAAAGATTCTGGAAATCTGGCCAGTTCTCAAAAAGTGGCAGTTAGCAGAATCTCACTGAGTGTCTTATGTGCCCAGACCAAGCCCAGAAGTCTGGAGACAGAAGGAAGCAGTGAATAAACTTGGGAATTTAAGTCAAGAATGAGCTTGATATTCACTGTAACTCCATTCATTCCATGATATCTCCTCTACATAAGCAGATGTGACAGCACCCAAGAACACAATCAGATAGTGGTGGGGTTATCCTGTGTCTAGTTCTTTGAATATTCTTTTCTACAGATGCCAGCATGTCATGCATGAATGAAAAAATTTTGCTTCCTATAATGCACAAATGCTAAAATGTCCTCAACAAGGTGAATGTGCACAGCCCTTCTGGAGTTAGTTCTAGAGGAAAAATGGTTTAGGTGACCCACATGATCCAGAGTGGGGAAGAATGGCTGCCACAGATACTCATCTTTAAACACAGTAGAGTTGTTATAAGGAAGCAGGGCTGGTTTAATCTGATTCCACATTTGGACTAGAAATAATTATCAGAGTCACAGAGACAGATCAAAAGTCTACCCCAGTGGGCAGTTAATTTTCCCAGTTAGATGTTTCCAAAGGGAAAACAAATCTAATTCTCTTTCAGACACAGTGGCTTCTCTATCAAATAAACATGTAACTGCCTAGGAAACCATTAATGATAACTAACAACAAAAGCTAACACTTGCTATAGTAACACACTTTTTTTTTTGAGTTGGGCTTCACAAAGGCCAGACTGGCATGAAACTCACTGGATAGCCAAGGATGACTTTGTATTTATGACACTCTGGGCATGTGCCACCATACTTAATTTATATGATGTTGGGGACCAAGCCAAGATTCTGTGCATGTTGGGAGAACTCTAACAACTCAGCCCAAGCCCCATTAAGGTGTTTTCCCACAGATTATTTTCACTAACATATTTTAATCAATCATGGAGAGAGGTGTCATCATGGATAGGCAGTAGCAGTAACATGGAAGAGTTGGGTTTGGGGACAGGCAGATCCAAGCTGTTCCTTTCTTGGCTCAGGTTCTTCCTCAGTTCTAGGTGAAGACAGTTGTACCACCCACATGGGGAGACTCCTGAGAGTTTTTGCTTAATTCCAATTTTATTGTTATAGCAAAATACCCAGGGGATGGTGTTTTATTAAGTATAGAGGTTTATCAAGTACCCAATTTGGTTGCCTAGGGCCTCCATTTTAACAACATCTCTCTGGCTGTATTACAGCATAGCAGAGGACAGCAAACAAACAACCTATCTGTAGCATGAAGAAGGGGAAAATACAAGCTGGCTCTCTCTACAGCAGCTTGCTCTCCTGGGACTAGCTACTCCCCACGTAAGGACTACATTAATTTCTGGTAAGGGCAAGACCTTTGGTGTCTTAATTATCTCCAGTCAGGCTCTGCCTCTTAAAGGTTCAATCATCTCTTGGGACTGTCATATCTAGACTAAGCTCCTGAAAAATGAACCTTTGTGGAAAATGGTTTATCCACATTCAAAACACTTAGTGTTCAGTATTTGTCGAGTAAGCTTTAATCTTCATTTCACGGAGTCCCATGCTTAAAGAAGCAAATGCATGTACACCAAGTTATAACTACCATATGAAGAAAGCTAGCATGATCTTAAAGCTATGTGAACTCTGGTGACTAAGTTTAGGAGCAGAGAATCATCATGGGGAAAATGACAGGTGGTTCCCATGTATATGGTGGTTTTTAGGTAGAACCTCTGAGTAAGAGGTTAGATGCCAGAATTTGGTTTTGACTTCTTTGACAAATTCCCTCAGCTTGTATTAAGGCTCTGTTATATTCCAGATGGGTAAATAATAATCCAGAGCAGTCCTCTTGGGAGTTATGTTCAGGTAGGTCACATTTCCTGGCTTGGTTAAGGGATGTAATCTGGTTTCAGACACATCACTTTATAGCACTACCGTCTACTTAGACCTCAAATTAATTGACCTTGGAAAACTCTAAATTTAAGAATGAAAATTATGTAACAAATATATTCTCATCTCATAATGTAAACTGGTTTTACTTTCTCTAAAAATGGTAGCCATTTATATCTTCTGCCTCTAAGTTCATTGCGGTCAGGATCTATGTCAATGTGCTCACTCCTGTTTGTAAAGTCTTACATGACCCAGTAACTACAAGTCTCAGCTTATATAGAACATGCTACACTGCCCTGTGTTTACTCTGGGTTTTCTCCCTGTGCCCTGTAGGCATGAGGAGCCCCACTTTCTGCATTTTTCATGCTTACTTCTGCCATCTGGTCATCCTAAGCCTGTTTGCTGATCTCTGGCTGGCACAGACTTCTTCCTGCTGTTGGTATTTGAACATCACCGAGCTTGATCCCTTTTAGTCTCTACAGATTCCAGTCTCTTATGCATGCACAGTTTCAGCCTGCTCTCACCAGGTTCGTTGATCTCCTATCTGTGGACAGTCTCAGTCTGCTTCCCCCTAGGTCCCTTTTATCAGCAGACACATTCTAGTTTTATTCATCACTGTCTCTGCTGCCCCTTCTATCGATGCCCTCCCATCTGCTATTCTTCACAAAGACATGGCAGAAGTATCTTACCTGCTCTGCTTGAGCCTCCCATCACTCTTAAACCTGCTCTGATGCAGCATGGAAAGGGATTTATGAACTCTCTATGCCTTTGATCCTTATTGGAAGATGGACCAAAATACCCGTGGCTCACAGCCAACCAATAGACTGAGCATAGGGTCTCAAATGGAACAGCTACAGAAAGAACCCAAGGAGCTGAAGAGGCTTGCAGCACCACGGGAGGAACAATAATATGTACTAACCAGTACCCCAAGAGCTCCCAGGGACTAAACCACCAACCAAAGAGTACACCTGGAGGGACCAATGGCTCCAGCTACATATGTAGCAGAAGATGGCTATTTTAGAAATCAATGAGAGGAGAGGCCATTGTTTCTGTGAAGGCTCAGTGCCCCAGAGTAGGGGAATGCCAGTCAGGAAAGTGGGGAGAGAGTGGTGAGTAGGGGGCAGGGGAGATAGGGGTTTTTTTCAGGGGTAACTCCGAAAGGGGATACCATTTGAAATGTAAATAAAGCAAATCTAATAAAAAAAAGAGAAGTCTTTATGCCCTCCATACTGAAGCTGAACTCTAGAAAATATCTGTATATGTCAGATTTGGTTCCTACATACATACATAAAGAACATAAGGAAGGAAGAAAAATCAATGTATAGAAACAAAACTTACATTAATGACTAATTGATTAAAGAAAACTTCTTGGTTGTGCTTTCAAGACAGAAAATTTGTAATAGTCAGGCAACGTTTTGTTTTAGAATCTTCAGGTGATGTATAGATGCTCATTAATGGAAATTAAATTTAGATTCAGCTTTATGACTTTTTATAATAGACTAGTTTTCTTCATCTCAGCATTTGAAATGCTGAAAACATTTAGATTTATTTTATTTGCAATTCCATCATTACACATTCCTAAGAGCTAAACTCCAAAAAATATAGAAACTTTTATTTCTTATCCACAAGAGAAATACTTTTTTTTCTAGTTTAGATATTTCAATAAATGAAAAATATATCAGTTATTTCCTTATTGGCAAAACCATAAATAGTCTTCACCCTATTTTAGCTGTGAGGTCTACACTGGCAGTTGTAAGCTCTGGAACAAGGCATGCTCCTCTGAATCCCCGCAATTAATCACGTGCCTATTACAGGAATACTGGCAGTGACCCCTGAAGGTCATGAAAATGAACTGGGAAAACAAGATGCCTAGGAACTGTGAGACACTGCTGCTCAATGAGCACTGTGTAACTCAGAACTGGAACTCTTTTCAAGTCAGCAGTCAGTAGCAGGCACATAAGAAATTTTGTTCTATTAAACTTTATGAATCTTGCCCAATTACTGGAACAGAAAAGCACAATAGAATTATGCCACTAATCTGCTGATTGGTGAATCACTGAATGAAAGCAGGAACCAACACAAGGGCCTGCATTATCTTTTCTGCCTCGGGATACATAGATAGGACAGATTAATAGAGATAGATGTATCTGGAGTCAGAGATTGTGGCAAATGTTGTAATCATAAGTGCCAAAGGAAACACTAAATGAGTTGACTGAATACTATCAATCTCTCTGGCCAAGCACTCCATCATAGCTATAGAGAGTGAAGCATGTGCCGCTCTGCATGTTCTAAACATACCTTTATTTCCACACCACTTAGTTGCTCTTTTCATAGTCTTAGCCTTTCTATTCTCTGCACGAATGCCAATTAAGAACTATGCCAACTAAGAATATGTTTTAAAACTTGTTTTTAAACTGTAATTGA
Organism: Apodemus agrarius; assembly: GCA_964023405.1. Classification (NCBI taxonomy): domain Eukaryota; kingdom Metazoa; phylum Chordata; class Mammalia; order Rodentia; family Muridae; genus Apodemus; species Apodemus agrarius. Next base: position 1,844,880 of record OZ030007.1, on the reverse strand, counting down.
ATGAGCCATTTGGCAAGTATATTAAGGTCAATAAAGCTCTACATCAGTGCACCTAAACTATCCTCATGGTGCTACATTGACACGTTTACTAATCCCTGCTCTAGGGCTAATTAGTGCTCTGTGATTTAGTAACATTATAATTTTATTGGTATAATCTACAAGGATCAAGGTTATATAATTCAAATTTGAAATTACATGCTCAATTCTTTTGATTTTAATAATTTTTGCTTTGTCTAGTCAAACTTTTATATTTCAAATGAGCAAAGAGCTTTCAGGTTGTAACTTCAACCTATGCCAATTACAAACACATCAGTTTTGTTAGCCCAATTTGTATTTTATTAGCTTCACATAATACATGTTCTCTGATACATAATTTTTCTAATATTTATAATTCTGGAACTCTGGAAAAGCTATCCTCACGTATTTTCATCTTACCCAGCTTTCTGCCCTCACTTTTAGACAGCAGGAAGTCCTTGTGCCCTGCCAAGACCTCCGTATAAAGTACCACTTCTTTCCTTTGTTGAACTAAGTTCCATTCATCCTTCAGATTTCAGTTCAAGATCACTTCTGCAGGGCACCCTTTGTTTGCTAGAGAAAACTTTACTAGAAACTTCAGGACACATGTTACAGTTAGAGTCCTACAAGTCTGACCCTACTTGTTAAAGTGTGACATCCTCTCTAGATTCTACATGAGTGGGACAACACCATTTCTCTTTCCATGTTAACTTGTGTTCTTCTAGCGTGTGTGTGTGTGTGTGTGTGTGTGTGTGTGTGTGTGTGTGTGAGAGAGAGAGAGAGAGAGAGAGAGAGAGAGAGAGAGATAGTGTGGTCATGCGAACTATACCAGCTATAAACATTTACTGAACACTGTGCTCTGCTTACAATACAATACATACAATACAACACAACACAACACAACACAACACAATACAACACAATACAATGCAATACAGTATAATACAATACAAAATGAAATATGAACAGGGAACTTTATCAATTCATCCAACAATTGCTAAATGAATGAATGAGTGGATGAATACATAATGACACCTGGCCTTTGACATCACTTAAGAACAAGTGCTAACTTGAGCTTTGCGTCATCATGTAGTCCACAGAACTCTATAAGCAGTAGTCAGTCAATTGCTAATAGGAACCTACAGATTTCTGAGTGCACAGGTGAGGTAATCACAGATGTATGGGCTGCCACTATGTTCTAGTAACTATGTATGTATGTATGTATGTACATATATATATATATATACACACACACATATATACATGTATATGTTTGTGTTTTAGTATATACAAATTATATATATATATATATAAATATATAAAATTTATTATCCTACTTGTAACAAGCTAGTTTTTTCTCTATCTGTGAGCAGTATGCTATTGTTTTTCTAAGCATTGTTTTACTATTGTTTTATTTAGCATGAGAAAGCTAATAAAAGTTTACTAAAAATGCAAATTACATTCTTATGGATGTCATATAAAAATGTTGCCCATATATTTTTCTTGTAGCATATGCTTTGGTGCTTTGGTCTTTTTTCTTCTTTCATGTAGAATTGTGAACAGAAACTTGGGCAGGCTACTTCTGTATCAATCTTATATTTCTGTTTTTGCCAAGGTGGTGGACAAATGCCAAGTCAGCTCTACGGCTCCCTTGTTGGTGATCAATCACACCAAGGCACTTGATTTTACTTTTATTACATGAAAATGAGATTAGAGCTTGGGAAGGCACCTTGTTTCCTTCCTCTGTCCTACCGCTGGCTCTTGCTGAACTCACACTGTCGACCCTCCATAAGTGTTCCTCAATCCCTTCCCTTCGATTCTGCCAATCTCACCATCAGCATGCCCACTCTTCTCCACACATATTAAATATATCTCATTTTTCAGGGCCTACAAGGTCTTGTTCCTTGAAGACTGTGCCTTAATTGTTTTACTCCTAGTTCATCCTGTGAAAAGACCAATTCCAAGTATCCCAGCATCTCCTGTGGTCAGTGTGCAGTGCATATAGTCAGGGGAAGTGAAACAATTATGTAGTAGTCATATGTCATTTTCCTAAGATGCTTATAGTAGCCTGTCTGTCCAGGAAATAACCTTTATCTGAAAGCAAAAACATACTTCAAACTTCTTTATAAGTTCCTCAGGATGGAGACAGAGTCTGGTTGGTGGCAGGATTGAAAAAAAAAAACTTCTGTTGACCGATTAATAGAGATTATTTTCATTCATGAAAATCACCTCAACAGCAAACAAGAGGACAATGTACCACCTGGATTTTCTGTGCTCTGCTGGCATAAGCTAGGCAGACAAGACGATTGCTGCTTGTCACTGTTAACAATCAGATATTTTTATGCTGAGATGTTGGATATGCCTGAAAGTGAATAGAGTTTTAACCCAGGGCAACCTTATGATAAGTGCATGCTTATTTTTATTTCCTTAAATTGTATTTCTGTTTTACTAACATCATATAAAAATGTTTTCTAGGATGGGGAAGAACAGTCACTACCCACAAAGCTAATGGCTATCTCAGCTATGCTAGCAGATGAGGCCATTATTTTCAGAAAGAAATACTGTCTTCAGAGTTAAAGAGCTGAGTGACCAAGTCAACTGTGTAGCTATTGAAGACAGTCTGGGGAAAGTTACAATCCCCTCCTTGCTTCTGTACCCCAGTTGTGCAGCAAATACACTCGAGTAGGGGATCTATTTCCATATAACTCTTCCTGTGTTTGGCAGAGTCTGATGTGTGACACACTGGTGAATAAGGAGGTGCTTCCTGATGCTGCGGAAGTTAGATGTCAAAGTTTTGTTGAATCATGGATCATAGTTACATTGCAAAATTTAAGAAGTTGTGAATTTGTGTATTTGTTATTTTATATACTTTTCTATAAGTTTTACATAATTTCTCTGTCTTTAATCATATACATAGGCCAACTCTGCTAGTGAGCCACAGATACTATGTATAGTCAGGAACCTTTTCTAAATCCTGTATCTGTATTTCTCCTATATTTTCCCCAGATGTTTCAAAGGTATTCAAACTGCTGACAGAACTGTCTTATCTTCAGTTCGCTCCTCTCCAGCTGGGTTTCTATTACCTTTTACCCAGACTACAGACAAAGCCACATTCTAGTTTTCCCTACCTCCTCATGTTCTGGAATCCACTCTCTTTCCCTTCAGTTCTTCCATTTTCACTTTGGTTTGGGTAGCCCAGTATTTCTAGCCCTAAACCACTATGATTTTCACAGATTACTTTTTTTGGCCTGTTCTTATTGAAACAATAGCGCTGACCGCAACTTGAGACACCTATAGTGAATTAGTAGTGAACAGTTGTTGGTAAGACATCTTTCATATCAGAGTTCAAGGCCTTGACCTTTAAGGCAGGCTGCCTCCCAGCGTTGAATGTTAGGTTCTTTCATGGCATTAAAGACTCTGCTGCCCTGGCTGAAGTTCTCTCTCAACCATTCTCTTTTTATTCTACAAAAGGGTCACTATCTGGCCCCACCATCACCAGCCTTCCCAGCTGCTTCTCATGTCTCACTGCTCTGCCTTCCCAGAGCATTTAAGGGCATTCCTTTTTTGAACTTCCATGCCTTTTCCAATCAAAAGCCAGCTTTCAGCTTTCCTATCTTATTTGTCTGAGTAGCTTTCTGTGAGCTGCCACAGTGATTTGCATTCTTATTAAGCTCGGATTTCTAAAACGCCAAACTCGTGTTTAATTAATCTTTGGAACCCCAGTTCTTACAGAACAACTGCATAAACAAACACAGGGCAAATGCGTGTTGCATGGATAAACAGCAAGCTGACTCAAGGCTCCAGAGGGATTTGTCTTCTATTGCTCCCCAAATCCCACCAATAGGACATAATCAAAATTAAACTGAAAGAATGAAGGGGAAAATGCTGCTGTTTGTAAGCTGGAAAGACAAGTAAGAGGCTAGAAACTTAGAAGAGTAGGTGCAGAAGCAATAAAGTAAATTTGATTATCCTAAAAATTTCAGTATCATTTACTTGTGACTTCATAAATACTTAAAGGACTCTTTCTGGGTAATCATAGTTCTTTGTGCCCATAATGAGCTACAAAAGTCTGTGAAGATTGCTACTTCTGCTGAGAGGAAACAGTTCTAGTATCTATTAACATAAAAGGCACATGTCCTCTACCTGTCCAGTTCAGCAATGCAGCAGGTGATGTTTAGGCCTGACATTTTGAGTGAAAGTGAGATATTTTAAATTCCATTAATTTCTCTCATGATGTGGAAGAGGGTACCCACCGGCATGCTGGGCAGCTGGTTGAAAAGCAGTCAAATGGGGATACCTTTGGCAAAGATTTGATGTTCTTTGCATGTTCTTCAACAATTTCTGCAGATGCCTTGTGGGAACTCTTTAGAGTTCAAACTTCATGGGATTGCCTGGCAATACTTTCACAACTGATTCAGAAACTAACTTCTTCTCTTGCCTTTTGCTCTGATCTCCCAGATACTCTTGTTCTTGCCTAGATTATGGCAATAATATTAATAGCTTTCCTAACTCCACCTTGACAAACTTCACTTCAAAACTCTTTCTGTTCATGGCTAACATAGTAGTAAAGGAAATAACAGTAACACTGTACAACATAAGTCAATCAATATATCAAAAGGTAAAAAGGCTTAACGAGAGCTTTACTGTCTCAGTTTCCCAAAGGAGCAGGAGTTCTCCCTTGCCCACTACTGGTTCATTGCCATCTCCTCTTCCCATTCCACTGTGTCCTTTTAGTCTTGCAACCTTCAGCTTTACTGCCATATTAGAAGTGAAATACATCTATTTCATTTGAAAAGTTTTAATTGTGAACTTGAACTCATATTTAACACATTTCATTCTGGTTCCTTCAAGACTCATTTCTTTCAACTTGGAAGTGTTGACAGAATCACTTGTCCTTGACTAAATTGAAAGAACATGCCCTCTTGTTATAGAGATAGGTTGATTCCATTCACGATAACCACTATGGTACTATAGTAATGAGAACTGCCAACAAGAGAAAGCTCATTCTCTCTGTCTCTCTGTCTCTCTGTCTCTCTGTCTCTCTGTCTCTGTCTCTGTCTCTGTCTCTCTCTCTCTCTCTCTCTCTCTCTCTCTCTCTCTCTCTCTCTCTCTCTCTTGCAAGCCTGGATAAGGTGATTTATTTTATTGCTGTTTGAGGCCACAAAATAAGTTTTTATTTGCATGCCTGACACTGGAAACCATGAATTGAGATCCTGTGTCAACAGATGTTGTATTGATGGACAATGGTGATCCCCTTAGTGTCTCTTATGAAAGAAATGTCTGCAACTGTTTTCACTGGAAATATTGTTTTAACTGAATCATTCATCAAGGATTTCTTTCAAATTCCAGAGTTAGTTGGTGTCTTAAGGTTTCTCTCCCTGTGAGAGAATACCATGACCATATGCAAGTTGTCGAGAAAATGGTTTATTTTTATAGTCCATTGCTGAAGCAAGGCACAAACTCAGGCAGGAAACTGGAGGCAGGAGCTGATGCATAGGAAATGAAGGAATCTTGTTTACTGGTTTATTTCCCATGGCTTGCTCAGTTGACTTTCTTTTTTTTTATTGTATATATTCTATATTTACAATTCATTTCCCTTTTTCTGGCTCAGTTGACTTTCTAATAGCACCCAGAAGGACCACAAGTCCAGGGTTGATATCACATGAGCTTGGCGCTTTCACATTAATAGTCAACAAAGAAAATGCACCAAAGTCTTGACCACAGGCAAATATTAAATTCCCCAATTGAGTTTTTCACTTCTAAAATGGGGTCTATCTTGTTGACATAAAACTAGCCAACACAATTTACCTTTTGTCAATGTGACATACAAATAAATCACTATTCAGCTAGAGCCTTTTCTTCTTCATTTATCCTCAAGAAAGTATGTTAATATTAACAGCAGTATAAAACATTCCAACGTTTAATGTTCTAAGTCTTTTAAAAATCTGGGTGGGACAGGAAGGAGATGAGGGGCTCTGATTGGGATGTAAAGTGAATAAATGAATTAATAATTAAAACACTTTCAAAGTTCAACCGTTTAAAATATCTACCTTTCTAAAGTTCCCAAATCTCTCTAAAATTTTAAAATCTCATGCTATTGTGGGCTCCAATAAAATAAAAAATATATTAAATACTTTCTCACTGCAAGAATAAAGAACCAGAACATGGTCATAATTAGATTAGAGTAAAACTGAAGTCCAGCTGTATAAAGCTCAGTGTCAGGATTCTGGGCTCCAAAGTGTTTGCCACAGCACACATATTATATCTTGTAGACTCAGGTCAGCTCCTTTCTACATTTACTGCTGTGCTTGGTGGTAGGCCCATAGTACTGACTATCAAAATGATGGGGTCTCCTGCTATGACTTACAGTGCTGCATTTTCACCAAGAAACATTCCTGGGATCTCTTCAGGGACTCTGACCCTGCTATATGGCATCATACCTCAACTTCTTTCCATGTCTCTTTCAATCCTAAGCCTTCTTTAGCAACTGAGGCCACACTTTTCACCCATGAGCTCTCCCAGCTTTTCTTCAAGGATCAAGCATCAATTGTTCTCCACAACCCCTTCATGCCTACAAAACCAAGGTAATTCTTACACTGCCAAGTTTAACTGCCAGCATGAGTTCCCTCTGTACCACAGTTTCTATTTGTTGACCCTGAGGAAATACTCCCAGATTTATAATCCTTAATATTGCTGGTGTCTTCTTAACCATTGCTTTCTTCTTAGTTCTAGCTAAAATCCAGCATCAATGGTCTCAGTAAGGCTATTTCATATTAGTGATGTTGGTCTCTTGTCAATCATGGCTAATTCTGACTAGAACCACAGAGTCTTAATTAAAAAAAAACACAACACATGTATGGCCACAATAGAGTCTTTACTTCCCTTGAAACATCACAAACCAGGCCTCCATTGTCTGCTTTCCTCTCATCAACCTTATTGTCCAAGGTTGCCTCAGAAAAGCCAGCTGCGCTCTGAGCATTCAATGGCTTTTTTCAGGCCAGTGTTCAGATGCTGCCACAATGGGAGTTTCTTAATTGGGACTTCCTCTTCTAAAAGGACTCTATCTTATGTCAGGTTGACACAGAACTAGCCAACATAGTAGAGATGGTCACAATTTTGAATTAGAAAGTTTCCTATATAAGGTGTTTGGAAAATGTTTAATATTGCTCCTGGAGATTGACTCCTCAAAAGACAGTTTATAAAAAAATGATTGCTTTTTTCAGATAAATGAAATGTTTTCCCCATCTCTATTACTGTCTGGCTTTCCTGCATGGATAGGCATAATTCTGATGATTAAAACTAACTGAACTGTTTGCGTTTAAAACCAAATGATTCATTCCAAGTGCCAGGTGGGAGTTGGGTATTCTGCTAGGTCAGGGAGAACTTTCAGGAAAAAAAATGATGCCAAAATCTAGTCAGAAAGGATTTCTATTGTATATTGTACTCAGCACAGAATTAAACTGCCGCTTATTAGGCTATTGACTTTCCAATGGGAGCTTACTCCTTTATAGTCTACTTCAGAAATCTGAAGTTTCCTTTTTTTGTTTTTGTTTTTTTTTTGTTTTGTTTTGTTTTTGACAGGAGGATCTGCGACGAGCTCTATACAAACTTGGAAAGAATGAGGGGCTGGACAAATATTGGATTTTTAAACTTTTCTTCTCATCATTTCACTAGCAACATTTCTTCAGGCTGTTGACACTAAACACCACAAGACCATTTATTTCCATTTGTGGTTTTTTCCACACAGCTACAAAACATATGATACCCCTCAAAAACATAGTGCCAGCAGGTAGGCATTCCTCTCAACATCAGCAGCTTCAGGACCTCATGATTCTTCACCTGTTCTCTTCTGTTGTGTGTAAGTGCCTTTCTGGAGCTATCAGTTCTATGTTCTCTCTTCCTCTTTCTCCTTTCTGGGGCATAATTAGTCAGTCTTTATCCGAAATTTCTGTGAAATAATTTATACAGTTTGTACCTCTGGTACTCCTGACCAAGGCATACAATGATGTGCTTGCAATTACAGTAAGAGTTTCAGTTCTTAAGTTTTGCTATGTTAATAACTCTGGCAATGCCTCTGATGTGATTCAAAGTCTTAATAGTTCTTCAAATGCAGGGAAATTGGGGCATTACTAATCAGGATGTTTCAAGTTTTAAATACTTTGCCTGAAGATAAGATGGCTTGCTATATAATGATTCATTCTTATTTTATTCTTTTAAAATAATCTTTACTTGAAGAACAATTGGTAAAATTTGATTAGATGTAGGAACCATATTGTAATTACACATTAAGGAAATGAATAGGTACATGAGTGCTTTTGCCTCGGGTGTGCATGCATCTTAGGTAATTAAAAATAAGCAAACCTTGGGAAACTAGGGAAGTGGAGGCACTTACTGTCATGCTTTTTGTAAAATAATTTTATGGTCGAATGAAATTCAATTGCATGTGAAGACATTAAAAATGTACTCAACAATTTCAAATTTCTGTGAGAACACATTCATTGTACATACTACCCAAGTACATAGTCTGTGGCTAACCTTTTTAGTTATATGGATCAGGGTATCTCCAATATATAGATTTTCATTAAATTTGAATATTTTATACAATCAATTAGAGAAAATAGAACAGAAATAAAATCCATTTGAATCCTGAAATGAAAATTTTTTCTTGCTGTAATTTTCATCTTCACTAGAGATTTGAATAGTGGTTTATAGAATACAGAATATTTTCTTTACTTTTTTTTTATAAAGAAGTTTCATAGAGCATGAATTCTTTAATATGTCCATGGGTGACTTATTTTATGAACTGTTTTTAAAAAGATTTTCTGACTTTTTTGAAATACTAGTCAAATATTGTTAGTTTTTGGATGAATTCATAAAGATGATAAACTCAGTCTACCTTTGTACTGTTGGTAAAACATCAAGTCTTGGTCTTTCCTACAGATTCAACACTTTTCTTTTGCTCTTGACATTTTGTTTCTGCTTTCATTTAGATTTTCTTTTTTTAATTTATCATTCTGTTAGTTTATATTTCAAATGATATCCTCCTTCCCGGTTACCCCTGTACCAACCTCCCATCCCATCTTTCCTTTTCCCCCTCCTCCCCTTTGCCTCTATGAGAGTGCTCCTCCACCCATTCACCCTAACCCCTTTAGCATCCCCTTATACTGGGGCATCAAGCCTCCCTCCCCTCCCATTAATGTCAGATAAGGCTACGTGTGTATCTGGAGTCCTGGCTCCCTCCATCTGGTTGCTGGGAATTGAACTCAGGACTTCTGGAAGACCAGCCAGTGCTTTTAGGCTCCTCAAACCCTCATATTTACCCAGAAGTGTAGTGGCTTGCCTACTGTTCAGCAGATTCTGCTAGTATGTGGCACATCACACATAATTTCAAAGAGTTGTAAATATTCCGACAGTGATCTTTCCAGAAAGATATAAATACTGAAAGCATCTTAATGCTGAAGACTAGATACTGTATATTTCTAAGCAGGGAGATTGAAAACATGTTTTTAAGGAATTGAAATACGTATTTAAAAATATTCCTTGTTGGGCTACTTTTCATAAAATGCATAAAATAAGTAGCTTGCATTTCTTGAACATGCAGAATTTCTTGCTTATATTCACATCTAACAAATTCCAGCAAGAAAGAACATAAGTAGATTAGAGGGTAATTTTAAAGAGAAAAGGGCTGGAAATTATCCTAAATTGATGAATAACAAGAATCTACAAAGTAGACAGAATAATGTATATAATTACAACTGTGAATACAAGTTTAAAAAACCTGGAATTGGCAAGTGAGTATATTATATGGTGATTTTCTTTACTATATGATTTTAAAATCTATACTGAAATGAAATCTCTATTGCACTGGTATCTAGGCAGGCACATTTTGCAAGTGGTTTATCATGTGGGCTAGGTGTTCATGAATAGATGGATATGATTTGAAAAGAAACTTCTGAGAGGGTTCACCTGTTCTGCCCTTCTGTCTTCTGCCATGTCAGAATACAACAGAGTCATCTTGGAAGAAGAGAGATGGACCCCAACCTAACACTGAATCCTCCAATTATGAGAATGACTTTCCATTGCTCATAAAATATCTACTCCAAGACATTTTATTTAATCAACATGCACACACACACACACACACACACACACACACACACACACCTGCGCCCTGTTTATTTCAGAAATGGAATATTGGGTTTACATTGGAAATTCTTTTCATATATCTTACTGTGTTGGTTTGAAGGAAAATAGCCCCATAGGCCACAGGGCGTGTCCCTATTTTCACACTTTTTTTTTCCAGACAGGGTTTCTCTGTGTAACCCTGGCTGTTCTGGAACTCACTCTGTAGACCAGGCTGGCATCAAACTCAGAAATCCACCTGCCTCTGCCTTCAAAGTGCTGGGATTAAAGGCATGCGCCACCACCGCCTGGTGGGAATGTCCCTATTAGGAGGTGTGGCTTTGTTGGAGAAAGTGGGGCCTTGTTGGAGGAAGTGTGTCACAGGTGGTGAGATCTGAGGTTTCAAATGTTTAAGCCAGGCTCAATGGCTCTCTCTCTCTCTTCATTCTTCCTGGGGATCTCAGCTACTTTTCTAGCACCATGTCTGCCTGCATGTCATGCTTATAATGGACTAAAGCTCTGAAATATAAGCCAGCTCCAATTAAATGCTTTCCTTTATAAGACTTGCCATGGTCATGGTGTCTCTTCTCAGCAATAGAAACCCTAAAACACCTGGTCATGTTCGTTGACCTAAAGTATTATGTTTAAAGTATTTAAATCTAAAGTCATGTTTAAAGTATTAATTGACATTTGTTCATGTGAAAAGCTTGCAAAGTTTTAGGTGACTGAAATTCTTCAAAACATATGCTGAGTGTTTACTGCAGATTTTCTTACATTCAAACGTTCCTAAAGCCCATGTAATGTGTGAAAGTGATGTTCTTATTTTAATGGTGAGGAAGATGTAGTTACAAAGTAAGGTAAAGACCTTAGTTGATGTCTGTGTTCTTTTTCTCTTGACATCAAGACATATGGGGTGAGCAAAAGCAGGGCTCTTCCTAGAGCTTTAGCAACTAACTTCAAATCTGTCTGTATATACTTCAAGGTTATTTATCACCCTTACCCATCCCTGTCTCCACCATACATATATTCCTTAAAAATGAAATGATTCAGGGCTAGAGAGATAGCTCATTGATTAAGGATGCTTACTGTTCTTCCAGAGGACCCAAGTTCAGTTCCCAGTACCCAGGTCAAGTGGCTTATAACTGTCTATAACTCCAGCTCCAGAGGATCTGAAAGATATTTCTGGTACTATACTTATGTGCACACACATACACATACTGAAAAAATGATCTTTAAAGCATTGAGAGGAAAAATGCATGCTAGGATGCATATGTTCTCTCTCTTTATGCCCACACACAGTAAGATGCGTGGCATAATGTGACAGATGGAAGGTCTGACATCTACCTCTCCTGGGCTTATCTCAGAGTACACATCCAGAGGATTCAGGCTGGCTGGCTATGGAGCCACTACTGGAGACTGACTGGTAAGAACAGAAATGACAGCTGAGCTGGTTTTGGAGGGAGCATGGAAGGAGAACCAAGAATGGTAGTGTATTTAAGAGGGAGAAGGAAAGTACTTGGATTCAGAGACACATGCTATAGTACATGGCTAAGTGTCCCTAGACTGAGAACCCAGCAACATCTCATGCAGCTGGCATACTGCTAGCTTCCCAGGCCAGGAATCCTTTCCTTCCAGGTCACAAAGACAAGTTATTGTGCAGGTCCATATCCCAGTAGCAGAATGGAAGATATTTTACTGAGGGGATTTTTATTTAAAGATAGATTAAAGCCTTTAATCCAGATACATAAAAACCTACCTCTGACATTGACAATCAGCATGTAGGGCAGCATAATAATGTACTGGATGTGGTTAAAGCAAAACAGTGAGTATTCTTCATGCATAACCTTATAGCATAAATGAAAACCCTGCCATTCTACACAGGGCACTGGCTGAGAGCTCTTTTGGCCCAATCTATGTACATGTTCAATTTAATTCTCACACAAGCCTTTGGAGGCAGCAATCACTATAAAACCCATTTTATAGATCAGGAAAATGAGGCTTAGATACATTAATTGAGTTTCCCCAGATGTGTTAACAAGGGTTGGAAAAACCTGATTGATTAATTAGAGGCCTTCATTTAACTACAGGTAAATTTGATTTTGGAGACTTGACAATGTCTAATGGGAAACTTCTGAATAAAGAATGGTGGATTTTCTTACAAAGGATCTTCTGTTTGCTTTCTAATTTGATTTTGTGATTCTGGCCTTTGGACATACTTGAAATAAAGCCCCAAATTGAAAATGGCCACCAGAACACTGTCAATCTTAAAGACAGTGAATAAGGTATCAATATGTCTTCATGGGAAAGGTTCTTTCATTAAAACTGGACCCTTTCATTAAAAGCTTTCATTAAAAGCTGCTAACCTTTAGGACTAACTTTCTAAGCCATCACAGCAGTCTTCAAAGTGAACAATACCCTTTTGAACTGTGCAGCCACATAACAGTTATGTATTAGGGACCACTTCAGGTTCATTTAAAGTCAAAGTTAAAATGGCCATGTGTCAGGTGAAGATTAGCTGAGATGAAGCTTGTAGCACTATGCCCTTCCTCCAGCCTTGAGCAGGCTAAATAGACCTTAAGTGTTTGCCACAGTTGGACCTTAATGATCCAGGTAGAGTCAATTTCCTACAGAAGCAGACTGCCTGCTGAGCTTGCTTTGCAACTCAATCCAGCTGAAACAAGGGATGTGGTCTGTGGTGTGGGCTTTCCCTATATAAACGAAGTGCTGACTATTACATTTTGAGCCTTGATCAGAAATCTTTGTCTTGGCTTCATCCTTCTGGGGAGGGGGCAGGCCCACACCCCCTGTCCGTTTTCATTTCCAGCCTCCCTTTTAGGTACCCAGTTGAACCAAAGCTGCTGGACAGCTACATAGCACACTTAACATGGTTCCTCTTGCCACATAATTGGTACTAAATTGTTAACACACATCAGCTCTGATTCTGACGTTTTGTGATATGTAATACCCAGTTCCTGTGGTTTACTATATAGTGAATCAATCAATATAACTCTTAGCTCTCACTATCTTAGTGTTTGGAAGCACATATATTTACTCATTGCTTTAATGCTTGGGTTGGGAAGATACAACAGAAAGAATCTCCTCGAGACTATTTGACAAGTTAATGAAGAACATTTGCTTACCAGCTCGCTGAATTCATTATTGCCTAGATCAAGTCTTTCCAGCTGGGCCAGCTTGTGCATTGACCTGTAAAAGATGGAGAAGAGTAACCATGATGAGGCAGCACTTGACATATGTCTCTAAAGATAGTCTACCCACACTTGGTAGATTTTTCTGACCATATCATATACAAAAACAAAAGCAAAAACATCAGGATATTCCTTAGCAAAAGATGAACCACAGATGCACAGAGAAAAATGTGAATGGCCACCTGGGTTCAGTTCTAGCAGACCATGGTCCACAGCACTGGGCCTCCAATGCAATGTGTGACGGGGGTCTAGGGACAGCTGTTTCACACACTGGGAATTTCATTAAGTATCTATGCTAGAAAGCTTAGGATGGATCCACTACATTTTAAAGCCACTGCCCTGGTTCATTAATCACAAGTGGCTGATGTCAATCATAGTAAAGGAAGTCCTTCTTCTACCTATGGCTGCACCATCAGCTTTGCTATTTATTCTCATTACAGGAGCTTCTGTTACAGATAGAATATCTTTATTGACCCTGAAATATCCTGAGTTGGGGCTGCAATAGTGCTGAGCTATTGTAAGACTCTGGACTAAGAATTTGCTTCAAAGGCATTTTAGAACACCCCTATTACAGTAAGCATTTCTTAAATCCTTCCTAAATAAACATATGACATAATAAAATATATGATTTTTAAAAAATAATTTATCTTCAACCTCAACATACACAAAAGCTCTTAAAATTTCAGAAACAATAATCTTAGAAATTTTGGTTCATTCTTAATCATGAATATGAAATATACTACAAGTTAGACTCAAACAGTGTGTGTTTTTCACATGACCACATTATTGAGAGATTATTATGCACTAATTAAGGGTATAGTAATAAATAAAGCTGATTTTTTTCACCAAAAGACTATATCTAGTTGGAAGAGAATGACAGTAAGCAAAACAATTAAGTAAAATACAGTAATATGTTAGGTTAAAAGTGCTACAGTGAAACTAGTGTCAGTGGACAGAAGGAGACTTTTTACAGGAATTATATTTTCAATAAGGTGATCAAGTTAGCCTTTATCAAGATGAGATTCCTTAAGAAAAGTATTTTGATTTCCTTTTGTTTTCCAAGTCCATGAACATGAAAGGCATTGTTCACATTACAAACAGCCCACAATCTTGAGCTTTTTAGCTCTAACACAATTGGATGAATTCCATAGAAAGAACATTTACAAGTTGCTAGATATACACAGTAGCATTCTTTTAGCCTTGAGAACACGTTTATAAAATATACTTAACTGAGATTTTGATTAGAGTAGTTGATCAGGCTATATGAAGATTGGGGGAACATAGTAGTGAAAAGTTAAGAAGATAGTTCACAAAAAAATAAGACATAAGAAATATAGTCACAAAGTCATATGTTCAGCCACAAACCCTAAGTTTTAGTCTAAAGGTAACACAAAGCTTTACTATTTTTGTAGTAAGAAGTTGTTAGAGTTTTACTTCAGACCCTCACTTTGGAATCATTAGATATTATAGGAAGGAAGAAAAGGCAGTAATAGCATGAAGCCACATAAATGTCTTGAGATCTATGATTGGGCCAGAAACAGAACACTGTTATCTGGATACCATGATGACATAGACAATGTGCTCTGGAGAGAAACATTACTTCATGACTCACTTGATAGAGTGTAGTGTTTGGTTAAGACTGAACAAAACATTTCAAAAGTGGTAGCTCATGACTAGAATCAGAAAAGGTTAACAATCAGGATCAAGGCGCCTATTCTCCCTAACAAAAGAAGCTGAACTTAATATGAACGAATATTCACCATAAAGGGCCAGATAATATTTATGAGTAAAATTATACAGTATAAACAATAGTGTAGAATGTATGTTATACATGTAAACAGCTATGCCTATGACTGAAAACATTTCAATTATGATTCTATGTAGATGCTTCAGTCAGGAACAGAAAACACCAATTTTTCTCTTATTATTTATATAACCATTCATGTTCATTTGCTTTGTACAACTTACTTATAATATATTTACAAATGTATATGCATATAATACACAATTGAGTTCCTTATTACATTGAAATAGTTTGTAATTTAAGTAAAAAATGTGGAAATTTATTGAAGACAGTTCAAGAATAGTAAAAGTTTATATTTTTTCTATTTAAAAGATAATAAAATATTTGTGAATTGATATAGAGGTTTTTACTTAAAGAACTTAGTCAACATCTTTAGTCATCAGGGGCATACAAAATAAAACCACTTTGAATTTAATCTTACCAGTAAGAGTGACCAAGATAAATAAAACAAATGACAGATCATGCTGGCGAGGATATAAGGAAAGGAGAATACTCATCTATTGCTGTCAGGAGGCCAACTTGTACAGTGACTATGGAAAGCAATGTGGTCGTTTCCCAGGATGCTGCGACTAGATCTACCTCATGATCCAGCTATATTACTCTTTGGTCCTTCTTGCTCAACCACGTTCATTGCTGCTCTATTCATAATAACCAGAAACTGAAAACAAGTCTAGATGTTCATCAACAGACGAATGGATAGTAAAAATGTGGTAAGTTCACACAATGGAATATTATTCAGCTATTATAAAAAGTGGAATCATGAATTTTGCAGGTAAAGAGAATCAGGAAAAAAATATCATGAGTAAGGTAACTCATACCCCAAATGGCAAATATATGTGCATTCTCTTATATGTAGATGTTAGCTTTTAAACATGCAACAGGCAGTTACTATCTGAATAGCCGCAGAAGTTAGATATACAGTAAGGGACTAGGTGAGGGAAAGAAACTCCTAAGGTAGTGGAAACAGAATATATAGTCATGGAAAGAGGATTTGGGGGCATTAGAATAGGAAGATTAAAAGGCAAAGGGGAATGGAAAGGGGGCAAGACAGAATATGTGGAGGGATAGCTCACACTAAGGGCCATCTGAGGGTTACACATAAATTTACTGCAGAAGACAAATATTGTACATATTCTCTATTGTCCAGATAAGTGCATTTGTTATTAATTCTTTGGCAAGTGGTTAATCACAGAGATTAGTTGTGGAGTAAGAGAACAGATGTGGGATGGGAAGAAATAGGATAGTTATAAAGGGGTGGGGAGACTGGAGTAGGAGGATTAAATGGAGTGGGAAGAGGGAAGAAGAGGTAAGGGAGAAAATAAGAGGGACAACTAACACTAAGTGCATTTTAGGGGTCATATAGAAACCTACTACTGTAGAAGCTCCTTAAATATTTACATATATCAAAGAAGTCAAAATGGAGTCACCAAATAATGGGGGAGCCCAACTAGAGATATTTTGTAATCAAGTGAAACTTCCAGTGCAACGAACAGGTTACATCCAATTGAGTTGTTGGTGAAAGGAACCCTGTGGAAACCCTCAAACAACTCAGGCTATTGCTAAGGTTATTTGTTATTCTTCACACACTGATGGTAAGTTCCTATTGCTGAAGACAACACTTACATATCTAATTTAACAGGGAGAAGTAAAGCCTGTTCTTAAATAGGGCCTTCGCCCCTATTGACTAGTATTCATGGTACTTAAAGATACTTTGCATACTATCAAAGGAGAAAGGAAAAGAAACACCAACCTAGCTACAAATCCTACAATCTACAATGTTAAACTGTGTGCATAGTATCTTGGTACATTATAGTGGCATGAATGTATGGGTAACTAACCCTATCTGATTGCATTTAAGGCCCACTCCATGAGATGGAATTCATTTGGATAAATCTCTGACACCACTTGGTAGCCAAGAAATTGAGACTAAATAGGCCCTGGGCCTTCAGGGAAACCAAATACTATTGTTCTGCTAAAAGAATGTAACAATAAAAATGACTCCTAATGACATCATTTCATGCATCTATAAGTGTGTTCTCAGCCATCATCAGAGAAAGTTACCCTTGCAGTAAGCAGTGACAAATTCAGAGACCCATAACTGGACAATGTACAGAGAATGAGAGACCTTGGCACACTCAATTTTAAATGGCATTTCTTCATCAAACCCCTTCTCTCATTAATAAAAATACAGGTTTTTCTTTATTTCTTATTTAAACAAAATCCCAAAGTAAATGAGTAAAAAATTCTTATATTTATTACACATAAGAATGTATAGACAGTTGCTAGCTATGCACATGTGTTTGTGTTTTTGTTACATATTGTTAGGTTTCATTGTACATATTGCTGACATTTTTTCAAGTATATCATGTATTTTTATCTTTCTTGTTTTCTCTTAGTTCCTCCTTTTACTCCTTTCACATCCTTTATATTATGTGTGCTGGGTGTTAATCATTCTGTCAAATTGTCCCCACATTTCTTATTTAGATGAGCACATGTAGTAAGTATGACTCCATTGCAAGCACACAGGACTGGTGACATTTCTATGGAAGCGGTCCTCTGTGAGCTTTCGTTCAATTATTTCTTTTTGGCAGGTGCCATTTTGGGCAGCAGAGTTGCCACAGTCTCTAAGATATAGGTTTCTCAAACTTGTCATTACTGGTGTTTTGTTGAGATGGCCTCTTCTCTGACATAGGGGCTATCAAGTGTGTAGTGGGAGTTTTAGCACACCCTACACAGCCTCTTCTCTAAAGGGCTCATTTTCTAAATGGGAATGACCTTTAAGTGAGTAACTGCTTCCCAGAGCGATAACTGTGAGGAAAAGAATGTGTATAGATTGCCACAGGAGGTTAGAAGAACTAAAGACTCAGTAATTAGGAATAATGTCAGGAAGCGGAGATATTTCCATTGGGGTTTGAAGAGTTTGTTGTATGAATCATATATATTTGCACATCTGAAAAGAAACAATGAAAAAAACCAAATGAGAACTTCTAGAGGACAGAAAGAACTCCATACTTCTGAGTTTGTACCTTGAATAACAGTACATGTAATATGGACACATCTCTTTAAGAGAGGTGAAAGATTTTGGTCAAAGGTGAGGAAATTCTTGTGGGAGCTGGTAGGATACTGGAGTCCAGTATCTTTTGCTATAGATGGAAAAGTAGTTGTCTGGGGCAGTTCTCAGTACCTGACAACTTATATGGGAAGCCCTCCCTGACCAGGCATCAGTGGTTCTGAACAGCTGTCTCTACAGACATGGCCAGATAGCCACCAGCTTTCCCCGGTACAAGGAAAGAACAGCTGATCTCTACTATCTGCTTTGCTCTTCAGTCTCCAGTGCACTGTGAGGAGGAAGCAGACATGCACCTTTATGTCACTGGCTCTTCGAAGTGATAACAGTTGCACATAAAGGCAAACACTCCATGTGAGGTAGCTCAGTTTAAGGGATTGTAAGCCATAATTTTCTGAAAATTTCATAGGCTCTAATAGACATTGTAGGAGTTCTAAAAGATTTTACATGGCCAGTATGTTTTTGAGACATGGCTTTGACTTTCCTGGAACTCACCATGTAGACAGGTTGGCCTTGAACTTTCAGAAAGCTCTCTGCCTCTGTCTCTCAAGTGCTGGTACAAAAAGCATGAGCCACAACACCTGGCTAGAGATAGATTTTGTAATAGTGGGAATTCTCAGATAAAATACACAAATACTCACAGTGGCTCTCTACCAGATGGGAACAGGTTATTTCCTGTTTACTTGGTATAGAACATTTTTCTCTACTTGATATTTGTTAAGACTAGGAACACATTTTTCTAGAGGTTCTGGTAGTTCATGTTTTATCTCAGACTTAATTTCACCACAGTCCACAGACTCAAAAGCACACACCCCTCATGAAAGCATGGGCCCACTGTGCGTACTGAAACTATTGGTACCCTCATTCTTGTCATGTCTCATTAGTCATGTCTGACTCTACCTCAGGGCCCAGTGTTCACTTCAGGTTCTTGCGAATGTGATTGTGTTGAACCTCAGTTATTGGCTTGGCTCCCATGATGCCCCCCAAGAGATAAACTTATTTTTCTCTCTGGAACTGGGCATAGTAACCCCACTGAAGAGAAATATACTGCTTTAGGAGAAAAGAGCACAGCAGAGGAAATGCAAGATAGAACTGGCTTCAATTGCAGCCTCTGTTCCCAGCCCAGGCAAGAACCTCAACTTTGTTTTGTT
The DNA here is from genome assembly GCA_964023405.1 of Apodemus agrarius. Lineage (NCBI taxonomy): Eukaryota > Metazoa > Chordata > Mammalia > Rodentia > Muridae > Apodemus > Apodemus agrarius. The sequence continues at coordinate 1,825,515 of OZ030007.1, read as the reverse complement.
TACCCTGACCATCATTTAAATGACAAATACTTAATTTTAATGAAAAAAATGCAGTCTCTAGCTCACTATAGTCTATACCTGGGGTCAGCAAACATGTTCTGTAAAGGGCTAGATAGGCAAATGTTGTTGTCTCTGTCTCAATCTCTCTAATTCACTATTGTAGAGAAAAGCTGCCATAGTTGTGTATTCTAACAAAGCTAGCTCACTCTATCTATCTATCTATCTATCTATCTATCTATCTATCATCTATCATCCATCCATCCTCTATCTGTCTGCATACCTGTCTATTGTCTGTCTAGTCTTATTTTATACGTATGTGTGTTTTGTCTGCATGCATGTCTGTGTAGTACATGCATGCCTGGTGTCTATAGAGGACAGGAGAGGCCCTAGGATGATCCCCTGGTACTGGGTTTACATGTGATTATGACCTTCCATGTCAGTGTTGGGAAATGAACCTGTAAAAGCAAGTATTGTCTGCAAGAACAACAAATGTTTTTCACCCTTGAGTAATCCCTCCAGCCCAACAATAAAGCTTTATTTATAAAACCAGGCTGGCCAAAGTTTCCATCACTTGGTGCACAGTTTTTGACATCTGACTTATAGATAACAATACAGGTTTTGACTACCAGCCCAACCCCTAAGAACAGTGCAGATTTCAGATGCTTCACAAAGGGCAGATAAATGAAGAGCTAAGAATACAGATTGTTAGTAAGCTTCCCCTAGATAATTATAGTAAGTACTTTTGAAATAGTTATTTCTTGTTGTACACATTGGTGGCATCTGTGACACTGGCTTTCAATGAGCACTGTCCTTTGGCTGTGCTTATTAAAGTCAAGTATGTCCTGCAATGCTATCACTTTGCGGCATTTATCCACTTCAAACATTCCAGCTGGCACAGGATGGAAGACAATGCAATATTTCCACGGTCTGTGGCACTGATCGAATAGCGCAATCTATGATTTTCTTTTCATCTTGTTCAGAGGTTTTCTCTGTTCAGACATACAATTACCTCTGAGCTGTATAAAGTTGGCAGTACTACAGCTTCCTCTGCATCCCCAGTGAGTCACTTGGTTACTGACTTACAGGATTCTGTGAGATTTTGGCATGGGCTTTTTCCTCCCAGCTTTAACTTGTCCTTGAAGTATGCACACTTTCTCCAGTTACTAGCTATTTGTGGCACAAAGGCAGGGAAACTCAACGCTGATCTCTAGCACTTCTCTATCAGAATTTTAGAGATGGTTCTTTGCACTTCCCCTGAACTGTACACTAAGTGGATAGAGTTTATATTTTTTTAGCTGCCAGTTTTATCTGTTCATGCTTTGCTCTTGGTAATAACGTGCATTTAAGGAACCCCATATCATACAGGATTTTGTTGTTCTTATTATAGTGCACACATGAAAGTCTAGAAAGTCCAGGAATTAACACTATTTGAAAATACAGCTACTAGCCAATGAGGTAGCTTAGTGGGAAGGATGCTTGTATGCAGGCCTTGCAGCCAAAATTCAATCCCTGCATACCAGGTGCCAGGAGAGAACCAACTCCTATGGTTGTCTTCTGATCTCCACATGTATATATACTTGCACACACACACACACACAAATAAAAAATGGATAATTCTAGTATACCTTATTATGATGAAATAAAAGATAATGCTACAAACCTGGAAACAACATAAATTTAGTTTCCTATGGCAAATAAAATGTAATTTCCATGCTCAAATGTTGAAAAAAAATCATTGTGTGTGTATATATGTGTGTGTGTTGTTTCCCTAATATCCAAAATAGTCAAACTGTCTTCTGGTATCTGCCAGAAAGAGGATTTGTGGCAAATTGAATATCTGCTTTCCCCCCCAAAGAATATTGGAAAGATCTATTTTTTTGACCTGTCTTCTAAAAGTTTATTCATTATGATGTATCTCTTTGTGGACTTTGAACTATAACAGACATTTAGACTTTGTAATTTCTACCAAGTGGTTTCCCATTTTGAGTGTCTTCATATTTTTATTTTTAATATTAAAACTTGACATTTAAGAGTTTAGTTGACTTTATTTTTTTTATTGGAAATGTTTTCTTTCCTGTAATGACTCATCTCAAGTTTAATGAAATATTCTGTAAGAAGTATCAAATCCACAAGTAAGCTGCTAAGGGCCCTTCCACTTGATGTAGCAGAGTGCACTTGGCTGAAATAGAAAGATTAGATTATAAAAGTTTGCCTTCAGAAGAGCAGCTGTCTACAGGTAAATCCAGGATCACTGCTTTATCTCATTAGGCTGAGGACAATCTTGTATTTTGTTGCTGCTCTTTAGTTTTCTTTGGTTTATAACCTGAACCAATTATCGATTCACCCCGAACACAAATTTTTCCACTAGCAAATTGTAGCCCTTGATACAGAGAAAGTAATCAAGCAAACTTGCAAGGCCTGCTGGGCTTCTGGGTTAGGGGTGCTATGTAATCAAGAACTTTGACAATTATCTCCAGAGCCCAGCTTCAGTAATTACATCTTCTGCAACACATTATAGCAGCATATCAAAAGGTTGTGGGCACTGTAATAAGCTACAAATACATCAGCTTTCACTAGAAGATGCTGCAGTTTCCATTAATCTTTCACAAAGCGGTTTGGGTTCTACTGAACAATCTTAAGCAGAATTGCCATTTAGAATGCCCCCAGAAAACTGTACAGGGAACAACAGCAACTTTCCTCTTCCATGGACTTCTGCCACATGCACCCTTGCGTGCGTAGAGCCGTGTGTGTGTGTGTGTGTGTGTGTGTGTGTGTCCAGCCATCCTGAGAAAGGCCAGATTCAATGTTTCTGGACTAAATTTCAAAGAAAACTCTTTTATTTGTATTTCGGTTTTCATATGTTAATATTCGTATACTTCATATAGATCAATTATTGATGTCCTGCCCGACGAATAAACAAGGTTCAATATAGTCACTAAGAAAAAGGAGAATTATCACTTGAGACACTAAGTGAAGGTTTTGAAAATCTCACCCAGCCAGCAACAGTGGTTCCCTCTTTCATTCTTGCCAGCAAATATGTCCAACATCACAGACAGAAGGTGAACACTGTATACAGACAGGCTTTCCAGTTGTAGTGGCCCCAAAGGAAGAAAGTCAGTCAGACAGAGATGAAGCATGGAGACAAGAACCACACAACTGACCCAATTCCGGGATGCTGTTTTGAAAGTTCATGTTGAGAAACAATCTACTCACTATTTCGAAGTCTGCTTTTATTCAGAATTAGGTTATTTTAGCTGAAAGCATGTTTCCTAAAATGTCTACTAAACAAGTAGGAATCTCATTGAATGTACCTGGTATTGGAGATAGGACAAAAGCTAAAGTCACACTACAGGGTCAGATGTAACACACATTAAAAAGAAGATCTTGCTTTCAGTGACAAATTTTAATAAATGTTAGTCAAAATAAGTCAATGAAAAGAAAAATAATTTAAAATTTTATCATTTCGAATTCTCTGATAATATATACAAATTGAAATACTATGAAGAATGTTTAATTAAATTAAATGCACTGTGGATTACTTACTAATTCAGTATAAAACATGCCCTTAGGATCATGGGAAATAAAGTTTGCTAAGTAAGAAATTGAAAGAGTGCAAAGTATTCACACATCTTTCAACTTTAAGTATAAGCTTATAAGAACACATTTTGATTAACTGCTCACTTATTTTTTTTCCCACATTGGAATTGTCAGTATTATAGATTCCCATTTTAAAATGCACTTTTATCCACAGTCTCCCTAATGGAGGAGCTAGAGAATGGACCCAAGGAGCTGAAGGGGTTTGCAGCCCCATAGAAGGAACAACAATATGAGCCACCCAGTACTCCCAGAGCTCCCAGGGACTAAACCACCAACCAATGAGTACACATGGAAGGACCCATGGCTCCAGCTGCATATATATCAGAGGATGGCCTTGTCAGACATCAATGAGAGGAGAGGCCATTGGTCCTGTGAAAGTTCCTTGCCCCAGTGTAGGGAAATGCCAGGACAGGGAAGTGGGGAGTGGGTGGAGCAGGGGAAGGAGGGATGGGATAAGGGTTTTTCAGAGGGGAAACAAGGAAAGGGTATAACATGTGAAATGTAAAGAAAGAAAATATCTAATAAAGATGGTGACATGGAAAAAAAAGAAATTCTGGAAGCAACACACACACACACACACACACACACACACTATACTTTTATCAAGTATTTGTATTTACACATGAGTTCTAGTATTTTATACAACTGCTTTTCAGTAACCATGTCTGTGATTCTAAATATATAGTTTCTTTACATTTTATGTCTTCATAGATTTTAAAATTTACATGTTAGTGTTTTCAAACATACATTGTTTTCCATTTACATTTATTATATTGTCAAAGAAAATAAAATTTTTTTCATTTGATTCTTTTTAAAATGTACCTGATCCAGATTCAGCTGTTTTTGACTTATTCAGCCCTTGCATGCAAAGCATTCACTAAGGTTCTCTTCTTACCATCTGGATGCTAAAACTTTCATTATGGATATACTTGCTAATAGTATCTACTCTACAGAGAAGTAAAATTAGATTTTAATCCAAAATTAAAGTGACAACTGTATTTAATTTTGTTTACAATGGAAACTTGAGAATGAATTTCACTTAGGGTAATTTTCAATTGTCCATAACTAGGTTTAATTTTTTCAGTGGATATAGTATGGCATGAAGATTATAATACTAAAATATAATTATAACACCCACAACTTAACAGTTTGACATACAATATAGCAGGATACCTATCAAGAATAATTGACTGTATCCTAAAAAATATCAATGGGCAAGAAATCTACTTGACCTGAGAAAACTGTGAACATACTTCATGAGAAAACTAACTTTGGCTCAAAAATGTAAAAGATACTGACATCTAATTACATCATTTCTTATGGGTAATTACATCTGAATAAAGTAAATCTTGTTTTTAAATAGTCATAATATGTACCACAGTTTCTCAGTACAAGTTGTATTTTTAAGCAAAATTCAACGGAGGAAAGATTAATTTTGTTCAAGAGAACAAAATTTGGTAATTGTCAAAGAGGAATAATTTTTTTTTAAATTTTATTTTCTATATTCTATGTTTACATTCCAAAGGCTTTCCCCTTTCCCAGTTCCCACCCACCATAGTTCCCATAGTTCCTCTCCCCCCCCATCTGTTCCCCAATAATTCCCCCTCCCCCCTCGGTTTCTTTACTAAACTGGAAGCAATCTTTACAGGCCCAGGGTCCTCTCCTTTCTTCTTCTTGGGAATCATTTGACTTGCTATTTGTGTCTTGAGTATTTAGGGCTTCTGGGCTCATTAATATCCACTTATCAGTGATTGCATTTCATGTGCATTCTTTTGTGATTGGGTTAATTCACTCAGGATGATATTTTCCAGGTCTAACCATTTACCTACAAATTGCATGAATTCATTATTTTTAATTGCTGAGTAGTATTCCATTGTATAAATATACCACATTTTCTGTATCCATTCCTCCTTTGAGGGATATTTGGGCTGCTTCCAATTTCTGGCTATTATAAACAAGGCTGCTATAAACATAGTGGAGCATGTGTCCTTATTGCATGCAGGGGAATCCTCTGGGTATATGCCCAGGAGTGGTATGCCAGGGTCCTCTGGAAGTAACATGCCCAATTTTCTGAGGAACCGCCAAACTGATTTCCAGAGCGGTTTTACCATTTTGCAATCCCACCAACAGTGGAGGAGTGTTCAAGAGGAATAATTTTTACTGAGGACAAAAACAAGTCCACTACTTAAAAACAAGTCCACTACTCTTTGCCTTCATTCCATGATGATGTATCACTTCATTTATTAAAACCTCTATAAATTAAGCTTTTATTTTCAGCCAAATAATTTTTTTCTACTTTAGCTCACTCCTTTGCATACTTAGATGATAGGCACTATAATATAGCTGCAGTTTTCAGGTAACTCTAAGCATCATGAAATCCTTATTAAAAAAATCAGTGGTGGTGGCTCACGCCTTTAATCCCAGCACTTGGGAGGCAGAGCAGGCAGATTTCTGAGTTTGAGGCCAGCCTGGTCTACAGAATGAGTTCCAGTACAGCCAGAACTACACAGAGAGACCCTGTCTCAAAAGAACAACAAAAAAAAAAAAGCCAAACTCCTGTTTAATAATAAGGATGGTGGCTTAAAGTTTTAGCTTGCATGACATCACAATCCTAGCATAGCAAATTTGGTATAATGCCAGCTCTGGATCTTATATAGGAGATCTAGTAAATTCAGAAATAAAGTGATCATGAAATGTCTTAATTAATTTGACTGGGGTTTATTCAAGCTAGGAGACGGCAGATGGCTAAAGGAATTGGTCCTTCAGGACTGAACTTTGACAAGCACTATGAGATAATGCTCAAACGAGAGTTCAACAGATGGAATTAATGTCACCATTTTTCTAGCTTTTAAAGTATCTTATATGTTTTAGAAATAGCAACATATTTTCTCAATAAAGTTCTGTGCTACATGGAGATCAAAGGCGTCCTTATTTCTTTTAACATTCATGCTCAAGGAACAGACATGAGTCATGTTTTCCTGAGGAAGCCTCTTTCAGTGAATTATTCCTTTGTGAGTCCACAGCAGGTCATGTTATCGGGGCCAAGGTATCAGAGCCTTCACACTGAGAGGACCACTTCTGAGGAGTGGAGAATGACCACCAGACAAACCAGAATATAAAATTCCCATCTCTACCGGAGAGGACTGTTCATCTCAATGAAGCCACACTAGAAAAAAACTGCTCCCTCTCTTCTCTGCCTTCGCTCTGTAAACACCACTGCTTCCTTCCCAATATCCAAACATAATAGAAACCCCAAGCACTGGTCATTATGCCCCTGTGACATCTGACCTAGAATAGATTTCTTTCATGGTCTGCCATTGTTTTAGTTTACCTTCCTGACTGACCTATCTGGCATTTAAAATAGTTTCATTACCAGACTCTGCTTTCTGCTCTTTCCAATCTGTATTGCCCTCCTTTGAACAACCCCTAAGATAGCTGGACCCTGTAGTTTTTGGGTTTGAAACTCAAAACTTCAGTAAAAATTCAAATTCTTGGACAATGATTTCAAGCTACCTGAAAATGTGACCACAGTTTACTTTCAAGTTTTACTGGCCATAACACTTCTAATATACCATCTACAGCCAGAGGAGAGAGCAACAGCATCCATCCTAAGTGGCTGCTCCCCATATGTAGCCCTGTTTTGACGAATCAAAACCCAAGGTTAAGGGATTGAAGAGTTTTTTTCTTTTTTTTTAATTTTTATTTTCTATATTCTTTGTTTATATTCCAAAGGTTTTCCCCTTTCCCAGTTACCCCCACCATACGTCCCATAATTCCTCTCCCCCCAACTATTCCCCAATCATCCCCCCCCCACGATTTCTCTGTTCTAGGTCTACAAAACTGGATCCAATCTTTACAGGCCCAGGGTCCTCTCCTTTCTTCTTCTTGGGAATCATTTGACTTGCTAATTGTGCCTTGAGTATTTAGGGCTTCTGGGCTCATTAATATCCACTTATCAGTGATTGCATTTCATGTGTATTCTTTTGTGATTGGGTTAACTCACTTAGGATGGTATTTTCCAGTTCTAACCATTTGCCTACAAATAGCATGAATTCATTATTTTTAATTGCTGAGTAGTATTCCATTGTATAAATATACCACATTTTCTGTAGTCATTCCTCCTTTGAGGGATATCTGGGCTCCTTCCAATTTCTGGCTATTATAAACAAGGCTGCTATAAACATAGTGGAGCATGTGTCTTTATTGGATGCAGGGGAATCCTCTGGGTATATGCCCAGGAGTGGTATGACAGGGTCCTCTGGAAGTGACATGCCCAATTTTCTGAGGAACCACCAAACTGATTTCCAGAGTGGTTTTACCATTTTGCAATCCCACCAACAGTGGAGGAGTGTTCCTCTTTCTCCACATCCTTGCCAACACTTGTTGTCTCTTGAGTTTTTAATCTTAGCCATTCTGACTGGTGTGAGGTGGAATCTCTTCTGGTGAAAATTCTTTGTTTAGCTCTGTACCCCATTTTTTGATAGGGTTATTTGGTTCTTTGCGGTCTAACTTCTTGAGTTCTTTGTATATATTGGATATTAGCCCTCTGTCGGATATGGGGTTGGTGAAGATCTTTTCCCATTTTGTTGGTTGCCATTTTGTCCTTCTGAGAGTGTCCTTTGCCTTACAGAAACTTTGTAATTCTATGAGATCCCATTTGTCAATTCTTGATCTTAGAGTATAAGCTGTTGGTATTCTGTTCAGGAACTTTCCCCCTGTGCCCATGTCCTTCAGGGTCTTCCCAAGTTTCTTTTCTAATAGTTTCAGTGTGTCTGGTTTTATGTGGAGGTCCTTGATCCACTTGGAGTTGATCTTAGTACAAGGAGATAAGAGTGGGTCAATTTGCATTTTTCTGCATTGACCTCCAGTTGAACCAGCACCATTTGTTGAAAAGGCTATCTTTTTTCCACTGGATGGTTGTGGCTCCTTTATCAAAGATCTTTTTTTTTATCGGATATATTCTTTATTTACATTTCATTTCCCTTTTCCTGGTTCCCTGCCCCCCAAAGGTCCCAGATGTCCTTTTCCCTCCCCTTGTCCCCCCAACCTTCCCTTCCCACTTCCCTGTTCTGGTATTCTCCTACACGGATGCATTGGCCTTTCCAGATCCACTCCTTCCTTCTTCTCGGACATCATTTGGCATGTGGATTGTGTCTTTGGTGTTCCAAGATTCTGGGCTAATATTCACTTATCAGTGAGTACAAAGCATGGGTATTCTTTTGAGACTGACAAAATTCAGCATCCTTTCATGTTAAAAGTCTTGGAAAGAACAGGAATTCAAGGCCCATACCTAAACATAGTTAAAAGCAATTTACAGCAGACCAGTAGCCAACATCAAAGTAAATGGAGAGAAACTTGAAGCAATCCCACTAAAATCAGGGACTAGACAAGGCTGTCCCCTCTCACCATATCTATTCAATATAGTACTTGAGATACTAGCTAGAGCAATTCAACAACATAAGGAAGTCAACGGGTTACAAATTGGAAAGGCAGAAGTCAAAGTATCATTTTTTGCAGATGATATGATAGTATACTTAAGTGACCCAAAAAACTCCACCAGAGAACTCCTACAGCTGATAAACATCTTCAGCAAAGTGGCTGGTTATAAAATCAACTCAAGCAAATCAGTAGCCTTTCTATACTCAAAAGGATAAGCAGGCTAAGAAAGAAATTAGGGAAATGACACCCTTCACAATAGCCACAAACAATATAAAGTATCTTGGTGTGACTCTAACCAAACAAGTGAAGAGTTTTTCACACCCATCTGGGAGATGTCTAAAAAGCCAAAAGAGTAGTGTAACTGAGTTATTGTAAAAAAAATTCTCATATATTACATCCAAACCACAGTTTCATCTACTACCCCTCACCCCAATCTCTTCCCTCTACCTTTCCTCTCCAACACTCCACCTCATCTCAGAAAAAGAGCAGGCAGCCCAGGGAACTCAACCAAGTGGCATAACAAGCTACAATAAGATCAGGCACATACCTTCACACTAAAGCAGGATGAGGCAAACATGTAGGAGGAAAATGGTTCCACAAGTAGGCCAAAGAATCAGGGACAGCCCCTGACTGCACTGTTAGGATTCACATAATACAGAGCTCCTCAGCTATTACATATATGCAGATGACTTAGGTCAGATCCTCACAAGTCTCTTGAGCTCTGGGACTCCTCCTGAGTGCCAGTCAGGTGATTCTGTGGACCATGTTCTAGTGTTCTTATGCTCTTGACTCCTTTGGTTTCTCCAATACTTCCTCTCCCTCCTCCACAGGACTCCTTGAGCTCAACCTCATGTTTGGCTATGGGATTCTGCATTTGCTTTCATCAGTTTCTGGGTGAAGTTTCTTTGGTCTCTTTCTAATGAGGAATTGCTAGGGGAAATATTATACTTGGCTTCATAGAAGAAAATTGCATATTACAAAAATTATTATTTTATCTAGATTAAAACCTATCTAGTCAACACAAGATGAAGTCTCTTTGTGCATGTGTACTCAACTTGAAGTCTCTTGGTACATGCACATTCAATGTAAAGTATCTTGGTGCATTCACACTTAATGTGAAGGATCTCATATAAGGCCAAGCAATGAACAATGTCCCTTTAGAAATCTATGTGCTTTAACATCAATGAGGAAAATGACATGGCATGAAAATTCATCACTGCCTTCTGCTCTAAAATGTATGGCCTAGGTGATCTGAACACTACTGGGAAGGCCTAGATAAGTAGAGTCTCAGTTTTAGTTACTTCTAATTCCACATGATGAGCCAATAAAATTCTTTGGTTCTGTCCTACACTATTTGTAAAGGCCATAGACTCTTATCCAAAATATGGATTATTATTTAGAGGAGACTGGCCCACTGGCCTTTGCAATAACTTACAAATTCGATTTTTTCCCACATTTTCAAACAGCTGGAAAAAAAAAACCAAGAAAAAAACACTGTCCCAAGATACATGAAAATGTCCTGAAGTTCAACTTCAGGACATAGAGTCTTACCAGATTATAACTGTTCTAGAACACAGACCGAGGGAATGGGTAATCAATTAAGTACCAGAGGCTAGAAAGGCTGGTATTAAGGTGCCTGCATCTGTCCAGTACCCTCCTGTTGCATTCTATGAAGGAGAGGCACTCTGAGTTTCCATAGGGCAGAAGATCCAAAGATCCAGGAAGGAGATGGTGTCTGAAACCTCTTCAGAGTTCTTAATCCTGTCAGGGAAGGGGTAGAGCCTATGGTCCAATTACTGCTTATGAGTCTCCTTTGCTTACCACACCATTAGCCCCTGAATTACAGAGGGGACTCTTTCATACCCCAGCACCATGGACACATGTACATTTTCTTACTTCCTGTCAAGGCCTACATTGGCTTTATAGTGGCAGCATTGAGGGCAGATGCTCCATGACTTTCTATTCCAAAAAGCCATCATAGGCTAAAAATGCTATAAACTGTGGATTTAGTAGCCCTAACCTTCAGAGAGTTTTCACATTTGAAAAATGAAGTATTGTTGAAGTATGCTCCTCATATGAGTTAGTAGTTATAAGATACTTTGATGGCCCATGGTATATACTAATTAATGTTATGGTTATTTTCAGAAGTGGACCCTAGAACCAAGTACTAGGTTAAGATGAACTTTCTGTATTATGTGACTCAATCAACAATTTCAGACAGAGAAGAAAGCAGCCTATAGTACAAATCACCTAAAGAAGATTTGGAGATTGAACTTCAGTTAGATGTATAAGTAATCACTAAGAGAGCCAAATTATTGCTCCTTCAATACTCACTGATAGCTACTGCATACCAAGCACCAAAAGCAGGCAGGGAAATGAAAAAGCTCAACACTACATTGTTTTGGAAGAAAGGAACACATATGACAAGTAATAGAAAAAGATGGGACATGCAGGCGAAAGCATGGGACGAAGAGCTGACTAGTGGAAAACCATGGATAGACGCTCCAGTCAGACCACATGCAGAAAAAACTCCAGATGGACCAAAAAGCCACTCATTAATCTGTCTTTAACTTTTACGTGTAAAACCATTATAAAAGGTAACAGATAAGAAATGCAATGCTCACTGGATTCTTATACATGGACCTCACAATATTACTAGAGTAAAAAGTAACCCACTGCTGGTTCCTGCCACTGTCAACCTTCCTGAAGGAAAGTCGCTCTTAACGGTTTCTGAAAGCATAGATTAATTTTGCTTTACGTTATACCATATGTAAATGTGAAAAACGTATATTCATTGTGCCTAGTTTCTTTTGCTCAACCTTCAATAGAGACTTTACATAAATTTTCATAGAAGCCTATTTCTGATAATCCAGATTTGGAAGGAAGCAATCAAAATATCCACTACTATGTGAACACATAAATGGCTCTAGTATATCCACACCATGCAATAGTACTCAAGTGATAAAAATGACATTATAGCATCTCTTCATAATAATTGTTTAGTGAATAAATCCAGGCATAAAAATATATTCATAATTATATTATAAAAATTCTAGAAGATTTGGATTAATCTCTGATGACCCAAACAGAGATGTATTTGGGTGGGATACAGGGTGAGTTGGCATTTGTCATTATGTTGACTCATGTTATGCCTTCACTCTAAGCATGTGCCCCAAAACTTATATAATTACACACCCTCTTCCAAGCATTATATAGAATTAACTAGTGCCTATGAAAGGCAAGTAACAACATCATCTTATTTCTTCAGTCTGTAATTAGGTATTCACTGATGATACCTCTATAATCTAGATAAGAAAATATCCATCCATCTTGATAAATTTTGTTTGGATTTTACTTTTTAATTAATTAATTAATTAATTAACTAATTAACTAATTCATTTGTAAGAATGCTCAATATGAGTTTTTTCTATCAATATTTACTTTGGTGATAACTTGGGTTTTGTGCTGTAGAACACATCTCTAATCTCCTCATTTCCTGAAGCAGGCACTTTGCATCAAGAATTCCCCTGCCCCATCCTGGATAGCCAGAAGTCTTGTTTACTTCAGTGTCTTCCTTTATTTCTATGTAGGAAGAGTCACACAGAATTTGTCTTGACTGATATTTCAGCAGCATGCCTCCTGTGTACTTATAGGTTGTAGGTGGCATGCTTTTCCTTTTATAAGGTAAGGCCAAGTAATGGAATCACTGGGTGTGTTTTCTCTGCCTTCTTTATCTGTTGCTGGATTTTTACAGTTATTAGTTGTGAATTTATACATCTTAAGTTTGTGTAATTTATGTTACTTATTCTTCAACAAAACTCTTTTCAGTAAAAACGAGGTCTGCTAATTCTACTGACAAATATTGCTAGAAGTTTTCTGAGATCAATACACAGTCAATATGTTCACACCTCTGAAAATACTACAGATCCTTAGAATTTTAATATAATTTTGGTGGACACCTGCATGATGGTAGCTAAGAGCCAGGCTGTTGGTTTAGTCCTTTCTTTCACCTTGCTAGCTCTGTGACCTCAGGGGAAAAGTTTTTTAGTGTATTTGTTTCCTCATTTGTAAAATGGGACATGGCAGAATTTGCTTCAGAATGACTCCTTTACTGAGAGGACTAGATGAGTTAATCTATGTAAATACTTTCAAATTCAAATATTAGCAATTCTATTAATTACTAGAGTCAAAATTCTCCCACCTAAATTAGGTAAAATCAAGTGGGCATTATCTCATGTCAATTCACCTTAATGAGGTTAAAAAAATTCTTTCTGACCTCATAATTGCACTGCATGCAGTCTGGAATGGATGCTTCTTTCACTGGCCAATGAGTGCCCCACCCCCTCAAAAAAGAACTTTCCAATGTTATATTTTAATTTACCAGCTTCCTGTTCATCTATGTTTTTGTAAAAGATGGTCACCAGTCTAGAATTCCTCTTCCATGAAACCAAGAGCATGTTGAGAGAACTGCTAAGAACACATATATTTCACAACGGAGAAATTTTCTTTCTTTTAAATTTTCTATATTATTTGTTTACATTCCAAAGGCTTTCCCCTTTCCCAGTTCCCCCCTCACCATATGTCCCATAAGTTCTCTTCCCTCCTCCCATTCCCCAATCACCCCACTCCTATTTCTTTGTCCTAGTACTCCCCTACAATACTGGATCAAGCCTTTTCAGGTCCAGGGCCCTCTCCTTCCTTCTTCTTGGGAATCATTTGATATGCTAATTGTGTCTTGAGTATTCAGAGCTCTGGGCTAATTAATATCCACTTATCAGTGATTGCATTTCATGTGTATTCTTTTGTGATTGGGTTAGCTCACTTAGGATGATATTTTCCAGTTCCAACCATTTGCCTACACATTTTATGAATTCATTGTTTTTAATTGTTGAGTAGTATTCCATTGTATAAATATACCACATTTTCTGTATCCATTCCTCCATTGAGGGACATCTGGGATCTTTCCAGCTTCTGGCTATTATAAATGAGGCTGCTATGAACATAGTAGAGCATGTGTCTTTGTTGCATGCAGGGGAATCCTCTGGGGATATGCCCAGGAGTGGTATAACAGGGTCCTATGGAAGTGTCATGACCAGTTTTCTGAGGAACCGCCAGACTGATTTCCAGAGTGGTTGTACCATCTTGCAATCCCACCAGCAGTGGAGGAGTGTTCCTCTTTCTCCACATCCTCGCCAACACCTGCTGTCTCCTGAGTTTTTAATTTTACCCATTCTGACTGGTGTGAGGTGAAATCTCAGGGTTGTTTTGATTTGCATTTCCCTAATGACTAATGATGTTGAACATTTCTTAAGGTGCTTCTCAGCCATCTGAATTTCTTTCTTTTTTTTATTTAATTTTTATTTTCTATATTCTATGTTTACATTCCAAAGGCTTTCCCCTTTCCCAGTCCCCCCCACCATATGTCCCATAATTCCTCTCCCCCCCAGCTATTCCCCAATCATCCCCCCTCCCCCGGTTTCTCTGTTCTGGGTCTACAAAACTGGATCCAATCTTTACAGGCCCAGGGCCCTTCCTTTCTTCTTCGAATTTCTTAAGGTGAAAATTCTTTGTTTAGCTCTGTACCCCATTTTTAAAATAGGGTTATTTGGTTTTCTTGGGTCTTATATGTTCAAATGCAAATGGAAACATTTCCTCAAGAGACTGGGGAGATGACTCAGTTGCTAACACACCTGATACAAAACTTTGGTGACGTGAGTCCAGATGGCCACGTAAAAAGCCTAGAGTAGAGGTAAGTGTCTGCAACCCAAGGACTGGTATGCGGTTGGGAGCAGTTGCATTCTGGTTACTGGCCAGCCAACCTAGTTGAAACCTGAGCTCTAGGCACAGTGAGAAAATTTGTCTCAAAATTTAAGATGGACAGTGATTGAGGGAGAAGACACTTGACACTGATCTCTGGAATTCACATATACCTCATGCTCATATGTGTATGCCCATGTGAACACATTCCACAGGAGCATATGTGTGTGTGCACGCACACTCACACACACTCACACACATACTCATACACACATATACACACTCACACACACGCACATATACACATACATGTATTTATTTACTTATTCATCAGTTAACTAAAACATGTTATTTTACAGCTTGGTGGCAGTGAATACAGAAATCCAGATGTCTCTCTGATGTGCTGATTTCCTTTTAGTTGGATGTATCACCATCTGTTTTGTTTTGCATGTCTGAGTTTTTGCCATGATGGTAATTCAGCTAAAAGGGAGCTAGTGCCTACACCTTTGCTGAATGCCAACCATTTTTGTCTCAACAGTATTCCACAGCTTATCCTATTCCAAGAGTCTCATATCTAGAATACTCCCAAATCCAAAACGTTTTGAGCCCTTATATAATGTCATAAGTGAAAATTTCCATACCTGATCTCATGTGACAGGCCACAGTTAAAGTTCAGGTTTACTACAAATATTGTAAAATTATCTTTGTGTAAAAGGTGCATGTGAGGTTATGTGAATTTTATATTGGGACTTTAAACCCAATTCCAAGATATATCATTATGCTAACATGCTTATCGTCCAAGATAAAAAAATACAAAATAATTTCTCCCATGCATTTAAGTTAGGAGATATTTAACCTGTCACAAAATGATTGAAATTGACATCTCAAATGTACTAGGCACTTGAGACTAATTCTGGGTATATTGTCACAGTTTTGTAAATAGACACATAAAGTACCCTTAAGTATTTTAGCTTTATTGTTTTTTATTATATATAATAGTCTTGAACAGTCAGCAGGAAATTCTAGTTTTTCTAATTGTTACAGCTCCTATATTCATTTACCAAAACAGCTTCAGCGATATCAGTTTTCCTGTCACTGGAGATGCAATGCTGTGTAAGGCTGTTCTGCTTCTAAAAAGCCTAAGAAGGCAAACCCTAAAATAATCCATAACAGGATACCACTTTAGGATTTCATATCTAACATCTCATATGCTTTTATGACAGAGAGACTTGGGTTGGAGAGCAGGGAGGTCCACACTCAGCACTGATATTTAGGTTAGATCTTGGCCAAAACAATAAAGGAAAGCCATATATGTTCAAGATGAAGCACATAACAGTTGCTGTTTTGGTATTTAACATTTTTGGGTTCTTTACATCCACAAGAGCAAATGTCTCAAGCAGATACTTTTTAATGAAATACAAACTCTCAATAAACATATAGAAAAGTGTTAATATCTCTGGTCATCAGGGAAATGCAAATCAAAAGTGCATTGGCATTACATCTCACTCAAGTCAAATGGTCATCATAAAAAAAAATTAAACAACCTAATGAAAACAAATGCCAGTGAGAATGTAGGCAAAGGGGAACCTTCAATACACCATTGGTGGAAATGTACCTTATTCTAACCACTGTAGAAATCACCATGAAAGCTCTTAAAAAATTTAAACTGGAACTACCTTACGATGGAGCCGTTTCTTCAGTAAGCTCACTTTTATTCCTTTGAATCCAAAGGAATAAAAGTGAACTTACTGAAGAAACACTCACATACCCAGGCTTGCTGTGGTACTAGGTTCTCATTAATGGATGACCAAATAAAGAAAATATAGTGTTATATATATATATATATATATATATATATATATATATATATATATATATATTAGGTTTTTATTTAGCCATAATAAGAATAAAATTGTGGCCATATAAATGGATGAGAATGGAGATTATTATGCTAAGATGCTAAATGAAGTTAGCCACATTTAAAAAGACAAGCATTGCATTTTCTCTAATATGTGGGACTACGGGAAATAAGAGGGCTGTCAGGGAGGAAAAAGCATGATATATGCATATCATGTGCAGCCAAATACTTTGTACAGCTCATATATGCTCCCTGATAAGCTGCTTTCTGATCATTTACTCAGTGAGATGCTCTTTTTTGACCTTATGACTTATCTTTGGCTACATTAGAATATGCCTCCATGTTGTGTCTGGAAAATAATTATTAAATTAAATCCCAGGGCCACAGAGTGAAGCTCCCAATTAACAGATGATCTGGAATACATTTGAGTACATCAACTTTACCCCTACATATGCTGATGATAAAGCACATGTTGTTGAATATCCCTTAGATTTACTTCCAAATTTGTCTCTCAATTCTACTTGCTTTTCTCTATCTTTGGTTCCATAGTACTCAGTCTCTGTTGGCCTCCTTAGGGTACCTGTCTCCCAGTATACCACATTCCCTGCCCACCATGTGCATTACAATAAAATTGTTGGAAAGGATGTTTAATTTTTCTTTAAAGTTATTTGCTATGATTAAAAAGATTATAATTATTTGACCCCTGGCCCTTACTGATATTTTACAATTGCATAGCCCATTCTCACAGAAATTCTCAATTTTCTCTGTTAACAATTCTAGGTTTTATATCAGTCATTATGTCTACCCTCTAGCATCTCCTTGGGGTTGGGTAATGCCCTGTGATGAATATTTCCAATTACATGAACACTCAGTTCCAGCTTTTTCATGAAGTCCAGAGGCCAATTTCTTTTTTCCAGCATAGTTCTTTGCGGGATTCTTGTTCTTGATGGTCTTAAGACTTTCATTCTGAGCAGGTTCAGGGTCATTCTCATCATGTGTCTTCTTTCTTCATTGTCTATAGTTTGGTATGAAATATTTTTATTCTGTTTGACTAGGAACAACATGGCTTGAACCTCACTAATATTAAAAATATAAGATGCCAAATACCAAAGACTATAAATAATTTCATTATGTGAAATGTACTGTGCAGGCAAATTAATAGAGTCAGAAAACAGACAACTGATTATCTGGGGCTGAGATTAGAGAGAGGGTAGGAGTTGGTGTTGACTGGAAAAATCGGATTCTGGTGATAATTGCATAGTTGATTAATATTGAATTTTACAGTTAAAATGGTCGTACTTTATATTCACTGCATAAGTGCATATTAAGACAATTTTTAGATGAAAATAGCTTCAAACCTCAATGATGTGATTTTAAAGAAATTAATTCTAGAATGGTGTATATTCTTTGCTACCTTAGAATCCAGACTACATATGAATTTGTTCTTTATAGAATCTCATCACTAACAGGTGTGTGGCTTACTTTCTTCTGACTAAAAATTTTTCATTATGGCCACACTGTTGCCTACAAAGCAGTATTTTATGATACAATAAAAAATGAGTCCCTTAGGAACTCTCCCTAGTTATGCAAGTTATTCCTCCTCTGATCGTTCAATGTTGGGATAGGCATCTATATTATAGACCTTGCCTCAAGGCTCAGGGATCTGTGTAGAAGACAGGGCAGAAAGATTATAAAGGTCAGAGGTGGTGGGTGACTTCAAGGAAATAGCATTTTATAGACAGAACAAGATACACACACACACACACGAGCTCACAATGGTGGTAAAAGCAGGCAAAAGACTTGCACACACACAAGCTAGCATGAAGAAAGGGAGTGGGTATGAACCTCCAGCTGAGGAGTCATTCTATTTTGTTGCTGCTGGAGGTAATCTTTTTTTAAAATGGTGTAGTACTTGACATCATGACCCATACCTATAATCCCAGCACTTAAGAAGCAAGGGTAGGATAATTGCCACAAGTCAAAGCCAGCCTAGGCTGCATAATGAGTTCCAGGCAAGCCAGGGCTACATAGCAAAACCTTCTGAGGGGGTGGGGCAAATATATAACAAGTGGACAGAAAAACATAAAACAACCTGAGGGTATAGAAACTGCACAGTAGCTCAAACTGTGCAGTTGACTTGTGGCAATTATCCTACCCTTGCTTCTTAAGTGCTGGGATTATAGGTATGGGTCATGATGTCAATAATATCTGTAGTACTTATTGACTAGATTTCAGGGTAGGACCTACATCCAGGAGTAGTATGGTCAACACAAACTGAGAGAGAGAGAGAGAGAGAGAGAGAGAGAGAGAGAGAGAGAGAGAGAGAGGATAAAGGGAGGGTTGGAAGGGAGGGAAAAGGAAGGAATGAGAGAGGAAGATGGGTAGTTAGGTGCATGGGGGGGTAAGGATCTGGGAGAAATTGGGAAAGTGGGATGAATATGAAAATGCAGTGTATAAAATTCTTAAAAATTTTATTGCATTTTAAAAAGGAAATTCAAATTTTAGGTGTTTTATATGTTACATCACATATCAAAATAGGATTTTGGGGTTGGTAGACCAATTTACCTTACTAAGACTTTGAGCTACTGTGCAGTTTCTATACCCTCAGGTTGTTTTATGTTTTTCTGTTCACTTGTTATATATTTGCCCCACCCCCTCAGAAGGTTTTGCTATGTAGCCCTGGCTTGCCTGGAACTCATTATGCAGCCTAGGCTGGCTTTGACTTGTGGCAATTATCCTACCCTTGCTTCTTAAGTGCTGGGATTATAGGTATGGGTCATGATGTCAATAAACACAACTCCAGTCTTATCCAATATATTTTGATAGCTAATGCCAGAAACATGAATGATATAAGTTTAAACAAGCCACAGGTATAGCTTCTTTACATTTTCTTTTTAACAAAAAATTTCTGTTGAAAAAAAATCTTCCACATTCCCTCACCCTTCCCTGATTAAGCATGAAGGAGAGGGAATAAAGAGCCACATGGAAGTTCACAAATGAGTTTGAAATGAATGTAGCTGAAGGATAGAAACTTCATGTCAAATGGAAGAAAGGCAGAGAGAGGTAGGCTGAGAGTTAACAATTTAGCAGGGATGGGGTAGAGAGTGGAAGGCAAGAGGAGGACATAGTGGTTGCTTGGTTATATATGATATATGAATATATATGATATATGGATATATGAAAAAGCTTTATGGAATCCTGCTAGTTAGTAAGATAACTTCAAAATAAAATGACAATGACAAAAACAACAATAACAACAACAGATTCTAATGAACTTACCCTGTATGGCTGAACAATGTTCCTTCCAGAAGACATGGATTATTAATTGAAAATCAAACTACTGGGCATGGGATACATCTCTATGTGTTATTGGTCACAGAGACCCTTAAGGTCTCCAAAATAACACAGGCTAGGGCTGTTGACTTTTGCCATCCATAACAACTTCATGATAAGACTCTATTGTTGAGGATGCCACAGTTTTTCTACAGGACATAGAGAAATAAATCACTCCTAAACTAACCTGGAACTGAACTCTTTGCTGTCTAGCTTCCATAGTGTCAGCACTATGAAGACTGGTGGATGACGCCGCCATGTGTGTGTTAGCAGAGCTGATAACATTGGATTGTCAAAAACAAAAATAATTTGGGAAGCTGGAAGGGAGGAAAAAGGGCTAAGTACAACTATATCTGATTGTATACAAGTATAAATTTTTAATAATAAAGATATATTTCTAAAGTGTGATTTACTGTGTTGTTTCAATGGCAGTAAATGTATATTATTAATACAGTCCACTTTCTTATTATTTTATTTAGTTTTAAAAACCAAATATTACCATTAAAATGTACTTTATAAGATAAGCACATTTATTCTCTTGTTTAAGTAATATGTGTCATAAAAAATTAAATTGACACAAACAGATGGATTTAGGATTGCTGACATCTGCTGAGGTGCTCACAGTGACATACACAGGTCAGGGCAAACACAGGCCAAAGGCTGTACTGTGATATGATCTTGAGTCCTGGTTCAGTCACTCCTCCAGGTCAGTTTTAAACTCTCTTGGCTCTGATAGTAGTTACCTCAGTCACCAATTTCTGTTCTATAATCTTTCAGTGGTTATGTATTCCCATGGAATCAGAGGACAGCTTGGCTTACTGCAGTAAAGACATGTCCATGAAGAAATTTTCCCACCATCTGGACACAGCTGCCAATGCAGTTGCAGCTTTATTAGATTTTAAGCTTTGACAGTGGGAAATGCAGTGACTTTCTTGGGACATCATGGAAGCAGAAGAGCGATGCATCTTCTTCCTTTTTAAAGCACTTTCATGACAAGTGCTCTACATTATTTTAAAAATAAATTTTAGGAAGCTGAATGTTGGTGATATTTGAAGAACATTGAAAATTCATAAGAACACATTATATAACCACACCGAGAGCTCACAATTTATATTAAAGAAGCGAGAAAGAATGATGGCTTGACTTCTTAGAATAGCACATGGTTTTCAGAACATTGTTTCTGAGACATATGTGCAATTATGTGAAAATGACAGAAGTAAGTATACAGCACATCCTGCTGAAAATAATGCTGTACACAATGAGGAACTTTACAAACACACATAAGTATTCATAGACAAACAAAGCTATGCATAAGTTTAACAAAGGAATCAAAATCCACTTTTATGTGCACGTGAGTTTTATACAAATGGCCTTGCATTCCAGAGCACTTTCATATTTTGTGTATTTGCCATAGTAGAATGCACAAGACGGAACATTCAGAAAGATTCATTTTGGTTCTATAGCATAGGTTTTTAGTAAAGTGTCAGATTTTGCTATTTCCTAGACAGTAAAATGAAATAGAACCAATAGTGGACAACCTTTTAAATTCAGTGCATTCCATTTGTAATAAAAATGATTCTTCCAGTGGTATTTAGTCAAGCAATAGCCTCAACAAAATGGATATAACTTCTTTCTTTGTTCCTCTTCCCAAAAGGAATGATCCAAAAGATGCATCATGAAGATCCCTGTTTGATAGACAGCATGCTTTTCAAAGTTTCAATAACAAATATGTCTTATTTCTAATTGTAAGAAATAAATAGGAATTTTGGGATGATTTCCACTTGGGAATCTGTCACTGTGCAAAATAAGCTCACAAATGGAACATCAGGCAGGAAAACTGGGCACATTCAGCCTCTGAAGAATTTGATGGATTAGACAGCTCTCAAATGATAGTCTAATCTATATAAAAATAGCCAAATCATATGCAACAGCATCCTTACACAATACACAAGAAAATAAAGTTGATGAAGGTTGGAGATTTGTGGTTCCTGAAACTGATAAAATTTCATATTTACTGCAAGTGATGGCAACAGAATACACTTGGAGAAAAATTAGATCTCTTGGAATAACGCCGTTAAATTTTCACAAAGACCAAACATTGTGTACAGAGAGGCAGTAAGAAGGCTGCCCCTATTGGCAGGTAGCACACCACAAATGTTTGGTTTCATAACAGGGTTTGGGAGAACTACCTCTCCAAAGTCTACTGGTGCCGAAGCTCCTGCTGCTGCCGCCTCCTCCTCATCTGTAGGTGCCACTGTATAGTCTCAGGCGACTGGGCAAGGGGAACACTCGGGATCTTCAGATGCTAAGATAAGAAAAATCAATTTCAATGCCCAAAAGATGGAACTCCCGAGGCAGAAGGTGACTACAGTAACTACCAGTTGGTCAATATGACAGCGAGGCAGAACTCCAACTCTTTTTAAAGTGGTTGCATTCAAATAGGACTTGAGGAAGATACTGGATGGAAGAACAAGTCTAGGATTAGGGAAATATCGGTGATAAAACTTAAGGAAGAGACTGGATGCATAACTCATGCATGCTTCCTTCCCTTAAAGAGAATGCTAGATGTCACTGGATAATCAGTGTGATACACCATTCTCTAGAGTAAATTCTGCACTGAAATTTCTGAGACTACCTGTGCTTGGGTAAACAAGCTGCTCTCTAACACAAGAAATGGTGATGGATGCTGTTCAAACCAGGCCAGAGTCATTGTCTTCATAAATCCCCCTCAATGCAGAATGCATCTGTTTAATCTTAATGTGATTTTTAAAAATGCTTTTATGTAAGAAAAACCAGAGTTGACTGTGGTCTCTCAGTTTGTCTGTCCTTCCTTCCTTCCTTCCTTCCTTCCTTCCTTCCTTCCTTCCTTCCTTCCTTCCTTCTTCCCTCCCTCCCTTCTTTCCTTCCCTCCCTCCCTCCTTCCATCAATATTTTATCTATCTATCTATCTATCTATCTATCTATCTATCTATCTATCCATCCATCAATCCAATCTCTCTATATTCATGCCTCTGTAGAACAATGTATTTCACTACATTAAGAAAATTTTTGACTGATGTTCCTGATAGCAAATATCTATAATTCTCACACTTGTAAGTATGAAAAAAGAAAATGGCAAATTTGAGGACAGTCTGGGGCATATACTAAGACCCAATCTCCAAAAAAGCAAATTTCTCATTAGAAGATTATATTGGGTTTGAAACAAGTAATTCTTTTTCTTTTTAAATAAATGTTTAACTTTGATGGCTTCATGTTTTAATAAAATATGTATACCTTGTGTTCTGAAAAAAGGTTTAGACTTGAAATATTGTAAATATATTAAAACAAAATCATTTACAAGAATATTTACTATCTCTGGAAGCCACAGTACATCATGACTGTTAAGAAACCATTTTCAAAATCTAGCATTTTTACACGCACTTGTACTGGATTCATTACATTTCATGCATGGCAGAGTGACAGATGAGCACAAATTATGACAGATGCTCATTGAGCAGAATTTGTCATAGAAGCCATTCTGAGTCAATCAATCAAACCATTTCCTGATTTCCTTTCTACTTTACTTTCAGGAAGGCTATCAATCTCAGATTTCAATTAGCAACTGATACATTGTTCACATCTCTGATGTACTATATTTTATTTGTATTGTTACATTTTTATTTAATCAATTTAAAAAGTAGGTATGCTCAAGTAACAAAGCACAAAGCAAATTACTATTCCTCAGATAAGTGCAATTACAGCTATGCAAAATATTAAATAATGGACAAATACCTTAAACTGCATTAGAAGTTTCTCTTTACAGTAAAATAACTTTTGATATTTCAATTAAAAATGAAAATATAAAGCCGGGCGGTGGTGGCGCACGCCTGTAATCCCAGCACTTGGGAGGCAGAGGCAGGCCGATTTCTGAGTTCGAGGCCAGCCTGGTCTACAGAGTGAGTGCCAGGACAGCCAGGGCTATACAGGGAAACCCTGTCTCAAAAAAATGAAAATATATTTCTTTATAATATTTTTACATATATCTAAAATTAGTGCACATTAATCTTCAAGTATTTTCACATTAGAAGGCAAAAAGAATGTACAAATCTATATGATTATGAATTACATTAGAAGAACTTGGCAAATGGTTTAAAAGTTAAAGCACAATAGGATTGCATACCAAAGTAATACATTCCTTATTGGTGTGTTTGACAGCCAATCTGCATTCATGGTGCATAAATTTTGTATTCAGATTTTGTTATAAATTTGGCTTTATTTGTTTTTAGGCATATAAAGCATCATTTAAAAGATGTTTATTTTCAGGTTGATATGAAAATGTGTGCCTATTGATTCACATATTTTGTCATAAAAGATGAAAGAATATGTACACAATGTTGTATGTGTGTGTATGTATACATATGTATGTATATATGTATGCATATTCCTATGTATATGCTAGTTTTTAGTAGTTGTTATATATATTCCTAAACAAAAATGCACACTGCTCAATGAATTTTGTAAGTCATAAGTGTATCAAACTAGGAAGTTCAAGTCAAGCTTAAGTTGAGGACACCTATGCTTCTTTTGTATTTTTTCAGATGCTTTTGAAGTAGGCAACCTGCTAGTTTCAGCTAGAAAAAAATCATGTCTTGGTACTTTGTCTCAGATTTCTGTCTGGCTGTTTGCTATTCTATTGGTCATCAATGACTTAAGAATGAAAATGTCCAACAAAATGTTAATATATTTGTCGTTAATGATATTATACTTTTCTCATTATTGAAGCAGCCAAACTTAAGCACAAGCCAAACTTTAAAGAATTATAAAATTTCTCTTTCTTTTTGACCTTAAAGCTTGGGCACAGGTACACATCATTTTTAAAAACATAAGCAGATAAATTAGTTTTTTTAAAAAACATTTCAAACTAAGTTTTTTGAACTCTTTTATTTTTATTTTGGTTTTTGGAGACAGGGTTTCTCTGTATAGCCCTGGTTGTCCTGGAACTCACTCTGTAGACCAGGCTGGCCTCAAACTCAGAAATCTGCCTGCCTCTGCCTCCCAGGGTGCTGGGATTACAGGTGTGTGCCACTACCACCCGGCTCAAACTAAGTTTTAAAATTAAGATATAAAAATATCACTCCCCTCCTCATTTCTTCCTTCCAACCCTTCCCATATGGCCTTGATACCTTGGTTCTCTTTCACATTTATGGCTTCTTTTTTATTGTTATTTTAAATATGCATATACATATACACATGCATATACATATTTCCAAGTATATAAACACTACATGCTCAGTTCATGCATATGATTCCAGGGCTAACAACTTCATATTGGATAGTTTACTAGGGACTAATCCCTAGGTAACACCATTTTTTCCACTCAGCATTTCCTTGAGTTGCCTGAGGTTCTTTGACTAAATCTGAGGGCACATGAGCTCTCTCCCTTCCATGTTAACATGTCCATTGGTGCCCCCATTGTTCCGGTCTTATTTAGGTGGTGGCTCTGTTGGTGAGATTTCATGAAGGTAGCTCTTCTCTCAGCAAACTCATTGATC